>CM042017.1:28436649-29036649 GCA_023525715.1 Cichorium intybus | reverse complement strand
AAAATCCTTGTGTTATCCTTTACTTTATTTTCGTGAGTTTGTGTGTGTGATAGTGTGTTTCCGCTGCGTGTACCCGGTCCGGTTCCTAACAACTGGTATCAGAGCTTCGGGTTTCGGAGGAGGTCTCGGTTTTAGAAATTAGAGTATGCTCTGTGGTTGCAGTTTTGTCTGATCTTCCACATCAGAAACTAATTTCTATTAATCGTATTAAAGGTATCTCGGTACTTTGAAGGGTACTGTTCTGTCACACAAAAGTACTATAAAATATTTGTCTCTTGTTTGTCGTAATGGCTGAAGACAAGGTTGTAATCGAGAAGTTCAACGGTTCTGACTTTAGTTGGTGGAAAATGCAATTAGAAGCATTGCTATGTCAGAAAGATTTGGACGTGGTACTTGGAGACAAACCGGAGAAAATGGAAAAAGCTGCTGAAGATGCGTGGAACTCAAAGGACAAGAAAGCTAAGGCGGTTATTACGTTGTCGTTGGAAAGGAGCGTTGCTTTCAACATCATGAAGGAAACCACGGCGCGTGGTATGATGGATGCTCTGACGAACATGTATGAGAAACCGTCGGCGGCTAACAAGGTGTTCTTGATGAGGGAGCTGTTCACTACAAGGATGAATGGGGAAGGTTCAGTTACGATTCACATTAACAATCTAAATTCAATTCTGTCCAGATTGTCATCTGTGGGAATTAAATTTGATAATGAGACTCAAGCTTCACTGCTACTAGCTTCACTACCTGATAGCTGGTCTGGAACAGTAACCGCTGTTACAAGTTCAGTGGGAACCAGTGGTATGACTTTTGAAGGGGTTAGAGATTTGGTTCTTGGCGAGGATGTCAGACGCAAGAATCAAGGTGGATCTTCTTCTTCTGAGTTATTAAATATCGGAAGAGGTAGAGGGAATAGCAGGAATAGTGGGAGCAGTGGGAGTCGGGGAAGAAGTTCATCTAGAACTTGGAAGAATGTGAAGTGCTGGAACTGCCAAGAGGTGGGACATGTTAAGAGTCAATGTCCAAAGAAAGAATTGAACATTACTGGTGCTGAGGGTGTGTCTGAGGATGATGCACTGATACTAAGTATGGAAAGTTCTGTAGACTCTTGGGTCATGGATTCAGGGGCTTCGTTTCACGCCATGGACAACAGAGAAACGATGGTGAATCTAAAAGAAGGAGATTTTGGGAAGGTACGGTTAGCAAATGACGAGATGCTTCAAGTAACGGGCATAGGAGATATTGATCTGGTTACTTCATTGGGAACTACATGGAACCTGAAGAATGTCAGGGTGATTCCGGAGCTGAAGAAGAAATTGATTTCTGTTGGTCAGCTGGATAAACAAGGACTGGAAGTAAGGTTTGGTGGTGGTAAATGGAGGGTGGTCAATGGAAATTCGGTGATTGCTCAAGGTATGAAGCGTGGGTCATTATATATGGTTGAGGTACCTGCTGAGGGAAGTATGACCGTCCCTATTAAGCATAACAAAATCTGGTTCGCTAAATCTAGTGCTAAGAGAGTTCATTTTGCAAACATGAAGTCTGGAGCCAAAGAGATGTTAGCTGAACGAGTCGGAAAGTCTAAACCATTCAGGGGATTTTGTGACAGTGGAAGCACGGGGTGTGTTCCAGATACAGTTACAAAGAGCCATTGGGTTTTGAAGACTAAGACTGAAAAATTCTCTCCTGTTGGAAGTTTGCAAAGTTTGGAGAGTGTTAGTGGTCCTCGGTGTATCTCTGGATCCGGTGGAGTGTCCAAGCCGGTTGAGACAGGGGATGAGTCGGTGGCGGTATTGACCACGACTGAGTTGGAGCTTGTAGGAGCTTCAACTGGCCCTTCTAGTACTTGAAGATGAGGGGCGGCTACAACTAAGTGAATTTGACTGAGTCTTAGCTTGTTCTTGGGAACTGGAAGCTTGGAAGACTTGTTATGTTCGGAGATTAATGAGAGATGTTCAAAATCTTCAAGTGGGAGATTGTTAGGTGAATTGGTTGATGAAGTTTTTGTCAAAGGTAGGTGAGGTAAATGTCTTCACACCTAATTTTCTATTTCCATATTCACATTGTTAATAGTGCACCTCAAATGTATATAAATAGAGGTTCAAGTTGAAGAGTTAGATGCACCACAACACACAATACATGTAAAGGATTGAGTGTGTATCTCTTGTAATCTCCTCAGTCAAATAAAATCTAGTTGTAGCCCGTGGACATAGGATTTGCACCGAATCCGAACCACGTAAAAATCCTTGTGTTATCCTTTACTTTATTTTCGTGAGTTTGTGTGTGTGATAGTGTGTTTCCGCTGCGTGTACCCGGTCCGGTTCCTAACATTTAAACCCATTGAAAATACGCTGCTATAAAGTATTAACGGGTTGTGGGTTTAAACCCACTGAAAATACGCTGCTATAAAGTATAAACGGGTTGTGGGTTCAAACCTACTAAAACCGTGGGTTTAAAATCGTAGGTTTCTGGGTTCAAACCCAGAAAGTACATTATAATGGAGTTATGAGTTCAAACCCACTAAAAAATTGCGTTTGAAACCATGGGTACATGGGCCGGTTGGTGTTGAGTTTGAGCATAAAACCAAACTGAGCAGTTGAAGTCAGTTATTTCAAAATTTAAACCAGTGCCGTCAGTTTTTGTCGGTGTTTTTAGTTTTTCGATGTCGGTTTCTCGGTTTTTTATTCGGTTTTATTTATTCCTACCAACCTTAACACTATTTATTACATATTTTTTTTTTATAAAGCTTACACTAAAGCTATTTTTAGCTCCGGCCACACACCAAGTGTGAAGTGTTTACCTAAAACATATTATAGTATTATAATAATAACTTCTTCAATTAGTATTTATAGTATAAAGATAAAAAATTCCACTGACTATTGTTATATTAATAAAGACCATTAGCGCAAATTTGGTGTTAGAGGTTCATTGGAGGTTTTTTTTTTTTTTTTTTTTGACTTTTATGTTTTGCAATCCATCCAAGTTGGACAACTTTTTCATCTTTTGGTCGACAAAGATGACCTATTAAGTAAAATACCTCAGATTTACATGTTGTGGATGAAATAATGCCTTGTTACTTGAAGTTACAGTTTTACCAATTTCTAATTCTGATTTTCTCCTTTTACAATCAAAATAACATGATTTTGAAAAGCTCACAATTTGTAATAATAATAAAAAAATTGTCTGATCTTCATGTGTAGTGTGATATCGACCCTTTGAACTCTTTAGCCTATGAGTTTATGTAAAGCCTACTTTCATACAAGAACTCTTTTATTTTTTTCATCTTTTCCAGTATAAGTTCTAAAATGCTCTAAAAAGTGAAAAACTAACAAGTCCTAAACAGAAAAATAACAAATAGAAACACCAAATATTTTTGGGCGCCACGTGTCTACACAACGTACACAATTAGCATTTTTATTAGGGTGATCCATCACTTTGCCCAAAAGTGATGGACGCCACGTCATCGCCACATAGGATTTTATCCCATCACACTCCATCACATTACCCTCTTTATACCCATTACATTTTCATCACACCACATTATCTTTTTAATTAAAGAAAATTCAAAAATAAATTAGAACATAATTTTTAAATTAAAAACCATTTCATTAAAAATAAAAATTACAAAAAAAAAAAACAAACTTAGAAAATAAAAATTACACTAAAAATAAAAATAAACGTAAACTAGTTGTCGTCATCGGTGTCGGTGTCGTTGTCGTTGTTGTTCCCGGGACGATATTTAGCGCGTACACTTTCCCGCATCGCCAAGAAAATTTCCAAATCCTCGCCCTCGAAGTCGGATGGTTTTTTTGTCAAGAAGTCGATATCGGCGTTTCGTTGTAACTCCCGTTGCGTTTGGACAATTTGCCATTGCGTTTTGACAATTTCTTTTTCGACCCGACCCATAATCCCGACCTTTTCGCTTTGTAATTGGACGTATCGGTCGAATTTGTCGCCAAACAATTCCATAACGCTCGACTCCGAACCGGAACCCGAAGCCGCTTTCTTGCCGACTTTTTTTGCCCGGTCTCGCCCAATCGGTCGACGGATCGGTTGGGGTTCGTCTTCATCGAGATCGACGGGCTCGTCGTTCACGTCAATATAAGTTCGCCCGTCCGATTGTTGTGACGTCCCTTGGTGGACCGACCTCGATCGTTTAGTTCCCGAAGATTGCGAATCTTCGACAAGAAGCCATTTCGGTTGTTTTTTCAACTCGTTCCAAGCTTGTATATACGGGAACGCTTTCCGAGTGGGCGTCGTTGTTTCGTATTGTTTTAACGCCGCGTTGAAAATGTCGAAGTCGTTGGACCCGCTTTTCTGCATATTCGAGAGATTGTTGAAGATGCCGTTAAAAGCGTTGAGCTTTAGTCGCATCTCACGAAATTTCCCCGAAATTTTATCCATGTTCCGTTTTTTTTCGCCCATAAGCTCGTAAAAAGTCGCTTGAACTTTGTTCCAAAAAGTATCAAGCGTTTGCGAGTCCCCGACGATCGGGTCAACGGAAGCGGAAATGTACGCCTTCACCAAGTTTAATTCCTCCTCTTTCGTCCAATTCGTTTTTTTTTTCGCCCCCCGTTTGTTTTGCCTTCTTCCTTGCGGCCCGGCGGGTTTGGTTGTCGCCTTCCTCTTGTGTCTCTTGAACCATATCGGGATACACCGGTTGCGGTTGCGGGTGGTTGTGACATCGGTGGTTGCGATGATTGAGCTTGGAATCCTTGCGGTTGAAACGGAAACGGGGTTTGATATTGTTGATATGGGTTGAATGCCGGATATGGTTGTTGAAAAAGTGGTGGTTGTGCGATCGGAGACCCGCCTTGAAGTAAATTCATAAAACCACCGCGGGGCGATTCAAGATTCGGGTATTGACGCGGGGTCGAGTTTAATCCGAATGGATCATACTCGCGGTTTTGGTTTGAAGGTGGGGTGTTTGGATTTTGTTCCATTGCAAAAGAAGGTTGAAATTTTTTAAGTTTGAGGTTAAAAAGATGAAGAATGTGTGTGTAAAAGGTTAAAAAGATGTGTATATATATATATATATATATATATATATATATATATATATATATATATATATATATATATATATATATATATATATATATATATATATATATGTATATGAGTAATTTTAAAAAAAGGTAATTTTTTTTTTAAATATTCTAGCCGTTCAACGGCTATTAACGGCTATATTCCTCTCGTGATGAAACGTGAAACCGAGCACGGTGGAACACGATCACGCCCCATCACGGTAGCACGGGGCGGTGTGCACGCCGTGATGGGTGCCACCGTGTCCATCACGGCTCCTCTTCACGGAGTACTCCAAAAGGTCTTAAATAATGGACAACTTTTGCATCTTCTAGAGGACTTGCATGCATGACTTATTCATTAGCTTGCCCCAAAACTTGCATATTGCGGCTGGACTAACGTTTTTTTACTTGAAGTCACAATGTTTAACAAACCCGGTTCTTACTTACACTTTTTATAACCAAGATAATCATATTTTGAAAACCTAATAAGTTGTATTTTATAACCACGAACAAAATTGCATTTTATTCAAAACAGACAAGTTGTTCATCTTTTGGATTACACGTCTGATTTATTATCCATAAGAATGCTCCAAAATTGCATAATGCATATTATAGGAGAACTAATGCATATTTTACTTGAAGATGTAGCGTGACATATTTGTTTTTAATTCATACTTTTTGTAACCAAAATAATCCTATTACGACAAACTAAAAATAATAATGACGAAAAAAAACATAGGGTGTTTAGTCAACACATCATTTTGTACAAAATTTTCAACTTTTGTAAGAATAACGAACTCAACCAATTTACATTTTATGCAACTAAATTTGAGAAATATGTAATCTATGTACATCATCAAATTTTCTTACAACAACCCCCCACAATTTCAATATTTCCTTAACCAGACTACAAAATTTCCGTATTTACAGAAACAAACTTCTCACTTTGATCATTTCAAGAACTCATCCATGGCTGAAAACGCTCTGAGCTACCATATCCTCCATGTTCATAGGATAACACATCTTCGTATGCAATCCAGACCACACATTCTCCGCTAAAATCTCATTAACAGCAGCCGTCGGATGAAATTGATCCCACCATAGATGACTCGAAGCATTCTCGCACGCCATTCCAGGCGATATGCACATGATCCAACCATTATACCGTCCTAAACCACAGCACGCCGAATTCGTAACGCTAAACCCTAAAAGTAAATTACGATTTATGATTTCAATTTCGTACAATTTTGAAGTGAAGTATTAGGTCAAAATCGTTACCGTATTGGTCAAAATTCTTCATCATGTCCATGGAACCAAGATACGCATCGCAAAAGATGATATTGGCGTTGATTAGTTCTTTACGAAGCTCCTTCACGGTGTATCGCATCACAAAGTTGAATTCCATTATCATGTCGTTTATCTCATTCACACATTCGCCATTTGTGCTGTTGTATTGCCATAGGTAGTAGGGGGCACACCCGATCGGAGCTAGTCCCATCACCACCACTCGCCTAACTTTTGCATTGTACAAATTCTACAACACAAAGTACAATATTGATCACTATAACGTCCAGACACGACAAAACAAGTTATGATGCGTTTGGCCGTATTGGACCAAGACCGAGACCAATGTCAATGAGTAAAAAAATTGTAACTTTTTATCCCATCCAAAAGGTGGACAAGATGGGACATGAGCTCGCTTTCGATCTCTCGTTTGTGAAAAAGACGTAAATGTCCCCATATCCTCGTCATCGGAAATAGCCCTAGAAAGCTTATTCAGTCCAATCTTAAATAACAAATGCAGCCTAAGGCTGCATCTGTTACTCATAACAAGATTGGGCTGAACAAGCTTTCTCGGACTATTTTCGATGATGAGGATATGAGGGCATTTACGTCTTTTCAATAACGAGAGATCAAAGCGAACTCATGTCCCATCTTGCCCACTTTTTGGATGGGATAAAAAGTTACAATTTTTTTACTCATTGACATCGGTCTCGGTCTCAGTCCAATACTATCAAACGCAGTATAACTTGTTCTGTCGTGTCCTATGTAATAAAAAAAACATGGGAAGATGGAGGATTCTTGAAACCTTAATCTCTTGTTTCATGGAGTGAGCTAAAAACTGTGTAAATTTCCACGAGACGTATTTAGATTGTACATTTGACACATTGGGTAGATAGTAATGAATGTAATCATTTGTCCCAATTGAAATGTAAAATATCGAGTTTGAGATGAGATTTTCAGCTGCAATCTCACCCATTGTTAGTATGAACCGTTGAAAGGTATCCATAACCTGTTGAATTTGCTGAGTGAAGGATATATGTTGACCCTGCATAATCATACATGAATCTTTTTATAGTAAACAGCAAAAAGGTAGAAAGTTTATAAAAGTCTTGAAATATATAAATTGATAATAATTTTTACCAATTCTGATCCGCTAGAGAAGATGATTCCAGCACCAGCAGAGGCATAATTCAACCCACGTTGCATGTCAATAAGAGAACCGCTTTGACCCAAGAAGCTTGGAACAAATGGAAGGCCTAGATGTAATGCTGATTGGGAAAATGAGAAATATGGTGTTAATCAAGAAAGTTTTGAAGAAACAAGATGAAATTTGTTTGATGTGAAGAAATACATGTAACAGAATACGGTGGAAATACAAGATTCTTGTGAAAAAAGGAAAGGGAAAGAAGAAAAACCCCACTTAGACATTTCATCAAACACCTGGTCTGCAAATTGAGTATCATTTAATTCTAGGAAGTTAAAACCCCAAACAGAAGTAAAAATAAGACATTGAGGGGTGATTTTTCTTTGCCAGAAAGATAATCCAACAGAATCAACCCAGTCATGCTACGATTAACAAGAATTGAATTCGTTTATTCTTTCGTAAAACTGGAATGACATTAAGAACATAAAATTCACGATAAAAAGAAACGAAATAACGACCGATTCTCAGCTAGGAACAGGAAATTTAAAGAAATATAGTAAATTACCAAGATAATCGACGGGGATTCTTCCATTGCTGAACCGTCCAGTTGGTTGATGGGTATCAAAGTCACGTCCATAAGGAAGATGATCTGCTCGTGCAAATGTACCAAGAAAATTATTGGTCCCGCAGTCAACAGAGGAGTCACCAATAACGAACAGCGCCGGAACAGGTGAAGGAGGCGGTGGAAGCGGAGGTGGTGGAGGGGTCGGAAATGGAAACAGTAGGGGCGGTGGTGGACGAGAAACGGAACTATTTCTTGATCTGGTATAAAGATCAGAGTTATTTCCTGGATTAGTATATAGATCTCCAGGAACATGGACAACTCCAACTGGTTTAAAATTGAATAACATGGTGTGAGTGAGAATCAAGAGGGCGATTAATCGAAAAGAGGAGGATGACTCCATTGATGAATGCGAGCTTGTGACAGACAAAAATGGCGGGGAATGGAGAGTTGAATTTAACGGCTTCGACTTTTGATGAGAACGATATGGGACTAGATTTGGGCTTCTTGTAATGGATTTTGATATTAGGCCCAGTTAATGTTGGGCTACAATAATAAACTTTTGGAGACATTTTCCAAAAAAAAAAAAAAAAAAAACCAATATTTTTTACCATTAAATATACTTCAAACAATTTGTCCATTTTTAGAAAAATAGTTACATGTTACATATAATCTTGTTAAGGAGCTTATGTATATTATATATTATTAGGTTGTTTGATTTGCCTCTTACTGGTCCAGTAAGAGGTTACGTTTGACTTGAGTAAAACCATTTGATAATCCCAAAATTTAACTCTGACTCGGTCTTAAACCATTAAATTTACTTTTTACCCGGTCAGCTTCAGGACAAATTTGACTGAGTCAAACGCTGATTCAGTCAGCTATTATTCAATTAACAAGTATCAAACAACTCTTAAAATTTGTAAATTAAGCAGATTTTTTTTTTCTTTTTGTCCTATTTGATCAATTTACTTTTTAGACAAAATTTTGAATTTTTTGGATCTGTTAAATAAAATACAGACTGGCTGAAAACCAATTGGGTTACAACTAGTAAAGAAAATTGAAAATGTACAATACAACAATAATATTGTTTTAAGTAAATGATGTTGTTTTGAACTCATTGTTTTTCACTTTCTATATATAATATTTATTATACTCGTGCATATCCCTGCTTTTGATTTGTTTGTTTGTTGATTGTTATTCTTTTTATCAGCATGGGTCTAGATTCATTGCATGTATTCACTAATCTTTTTTGCAAAGCATTTGATAGAGTTGGATTAAAAATCATATACATGAGGACAACCAACATGTAAAGACATGATATGATGCTACCTTTATTTCATACACCTAACATCATAAATCAAGAATGGGGATTCACGGTTTTCTTTAATTGTTATTTTTTATATGAACTTATTCATCTTTACAGGAAATAAAAGCGAGTGGTATTCTAAATCATTGTGTTTCATTATTTGTTTTCTAGAAACATTCTATTAAAACGATCTTAGGGAAAGATTATAAATTATGAAATTTCTTGATTTGTAAAACGTAAAATAGTTTGTAATATATATTCTGAAAAATAAACACAATCGATATGCATTCGGTATATCAACTTTGCATAAATGTAACCAATTAATTTTTTATATATAAACAAATCATATTCTGGCTGACTAGGGAAGTTAATTTTCAACATACTAAAATACGTTTGTATGTTGTATTTATATAGGAGTTACAATGTTTAAAACAATTAAATAACTGAAGTAGATGATAACAAATAAGTGAAATAAATAATTGAAAATCATATGGTAATTATGTAGGCTTAACGCCTCCTCCCCACTCCTCAAGCTAAGTGGTGTATTGATAACAACCGAAGCTTGTGACCAAAAAGAAAGAACTTATGGACGAGAAAGAGGCCTCGTGAAGATGTTAGCCAACTGGAGATGATATGGCATAACTGAACATCAAAATAACCATGCATAACTTGCTCACACACAAAATTGAAATCCAAGTCAATGTGCTTAGCTCCTTAGTGGGCAACAATATTCCGCGCAAGAGAAATGGTGTCGCAATTATCACAAAGTAACTATGAACGAGTAGAGAAGCAAAAGTTAAGCTTCTGAAGGAGATGTTGTAACCAAATGATTTTTGCAGCAACATTCGTTAGAGCATAATATTTAGATTCTGAGCTTGAATAGGAGATGATAAGTTGCTTTTTGGCTCTCTGAGAAACTAAATTTTTACATAAGATGATTGTAACACCGTAGGTTGAACAACGGGTATCTAGGCAATGAGCCTAGTCCGCATCTGTGCAACTCAATAAAGCACAAGAATCCGAGCCACGAGAGACAAAAATACCATATATCTGATGTATTAGCCAAATAGCGAAGAATACGCTTAACAACCTAATAGTGATCAACAACAAGGGCCTACAACCGCATATGCAAGAATTGGATGAGTAATTGTAAGATATTATAAGGCCCCAAAAATTTATTGATAACGTATAGGGTCGGTAAAGGGTTCTCCATTGAGACGAAGGATAATGTCGGCTGCTAAAGGAGTGGCCAAAGGCTTAGATTCATACATATGTGCCCGTTTGTGAATATCCCGAGCATACTTGGCTTGACTTAAGACTAAACCACCAGAGACATAAGTAACTTCAAGGCCAATAAAGTAACTCAAGTTACCCATATACATGGTGGCAAAACGTAGACCGAAGTAGAGTTAAAAAATCTTGAAGTAAGTTGGATTTGTTGCTTGTAGGGATCAAATCATCGACATAAAACAGTAGATATAAAAGTAAGGTGCCACACCAATAAACAAAAAAAGATGTGTTTGAGCGACTGTTAGAAAAACCAAACTAATTGAGAATATGGTCCAAATAGTGAAATTAGGATTGTGGAGCATGATTAAGGCCATATACTACTTTCTTGAGGCGACATAAATGAATGGCAAAATATAGATCAGCATACCGATGGGGCTGCTCCATGTAGATTGTTTATTGTAGAAAGCCATTAAGAAATGCATTCTTTACATCTAGCTAATGTTGAGGCCAGCCGTACATGATAGTTATAGATAAAACCACACGAACGGTGGTAGCTGTAACAACTGGACTAAAAGTGAGCTAAAAATTTAGACCATATTGTCGAGTAAACTCATAAGGTAATAACCTTACCTTGTGACTATCAAGGGAACCATCAGACAAGAACTTGTTACAACATACCCATTTAAAGTCGACTGTGTTAGTTGAAGAAGGGCAAGAAACCAGGTCTCATGTTTTATTAACATGAAAAGAGAAAGCCTTCTCATCCATGACAGGCACCTACTCAAGGTATATTTCAACTAAACCGACATAGAAGAGCTATATCTAATAATGTAGAAATCAACTCAACATGAGCAACATAATTCAAATATATTTCAGCTCGAAAATACATATTTTGATCTAGAATGCACTGGATGTCGAGAAAATGCAAACGGTGGAGGATTTAGAGGTGGATCATTCAGACTTCACAAAAAACATGAGGTAGAGATGATTGTGGTTTATTAATAGCACAATGACAATTTCGAGCAACATATACATCAACGGTATGCAAGATTGAAGGAGGAGAAACACCCTCGAAATAGAGGTTAGTGTCATCAAGAGTAGATGTTGACTACTCCATAAAATAAGAGACATAAAACGGGTCAAGAGAGGAGTCGTGTCTCAGGCTAGAATAAGGGAAAATGTTCTCGGCAAAATAGGCATTACGAGACGTTCATAAACTGTAATATCCTATTTTTAGAGCTATATTAAAGCTTTATTAAATAACTAAATAGATAATAAAATAATATTAATAAATGGAATAATAAATAAATAAGTTAATATAATATTATTTGATGAAGTATTTTAACGAAGATAGCCAAATTTAACCTAAACAGAAAATGATAGATGAAAGACTAAATATGACAACTACATCAAACTTGTAGCGGCTAGTACAAACTTATCTATTTGACCATTCTGTCATGAAATAATAAATTATGGGTCTTAGGTGTCAAACATGGATGTTTTATTAAAAGACTGGTGACTTAGTGGCCAAGATGAACGAGTTAGAACTAAAAAGGTTTATTATGTCAAATGGTAAACATATATAAGCTAGACTCTTTATGTTATTTCCCATTTTACTCAAAATGAATCAGATAATAGAATAGAAAAAGAATGGTCATTTCATGAGATCAAAGAAGATTGGGGAAGAATAAAGGTGTATTTGAGATATTTGAAGCAAGCGTTTCACCTTTGACGCTTTGTAATGTATAAATCTCTCTTATCTAAGTTTGTGAATCAATATAGAGTTGTACGAAATCTGAATTTTATGATTCACTCTAAGCTTTATGGATGTTTTTATTCTAGAAACTTGTATTTAATCATCAACGTATCATCACTTCTCCATTCAAGTGGTTGATTCCATTTCAAAAGATGGAGATAAGGAATTGGAACCTTAGTTGATGATGTTGGACCTTTATGCTCAAGAATCATTATAGAATGATATTGCTAATAACATATGATCTTATAGGGTCACACTTTTATCAAGTTGGTATTTATTGAATATTTATTAAGTAGTTGATAACTAAATAAATTCAACTATTGTATTTAACTAGAGTATAATTATTGTTTTATGAAAATAATAATTAAAAGGGAACAAACTAGTTATTATATCATATGGTATGATATATCAAATCTCATGGACACTTTGGATTCCACTAACTTTTACTAGACATATTAGTTTATAAGGTAGTGTGTGGGACACATCACCTTGTCATTTTCTCATGAATTGGCTGCATTTTTCATGAGGAAATGGAGGTTTCTTGTCAACCTCCCTCTTATACATCTCATGCCTCATACAAGTCGTATCTTTGCATTTAATGAAGGCATGTGTCTTGGAACTCATGTGTAAGTATATAAGAGGGTCTAAGACTAAATTTTGAGTTAGTTCTTTCCTCCCCCCCCCCCCCCCTCAAGAATTTTGTGGTTCTTCACTCTCTCCCTCTCTCTATATGCTCTTTTGTTAAGACTAGTTAGGAGTTTGAGTGATTAATTGTGCTTTTCCTTTAGTGCTTAATTGTGTTAAGCACTTAAAGGCTCCAAAGGTTGTCATTCTAAAACATCATATGTATGTTTTAAATATTATTCTTACCTATGTAATTGGATCATTGATGGTTTTGTTTTAAAATGGTGAAAAATAAACTTGTTATTTTTAAAATGCTTTCGTTGCCGTTTTAGCATAAAACACTCTATTTTATGCCGCAAAACCCATCAGATGATTTATTGTACTCTAGCATAGGTAAATTACACTCAAGCTTAGTATTATGATTTTGGAACTAAAATAATAATTCTATGGTTAAGAAGTGAGTAATTAGTTGAAATCAAGAATTGATTGTAATGTGATTCCAATGAACTTTATTGTAATTATGAGTAGTAAATGACTAATCCAATAGAATCCATCATCCATCATGAGGATTGTAACGCCCCAACTTTTACAAACCATTTATATTACATAAAAACAAGTTTTACAAAATACGGTTCAACAAAAACCATTGTACTTGTTTAAATACAACAAAAGGGGTGTTACAATTACATATCAAACAACCATAAGTTTAAGGAAAATGGATTCAATCAAATACCAATACATGGAAGCTGTATCCAGCTCCACTCCTTTGCACCCTAGTGCTTATTTTGCAACTCAAAACTATCTTACAACTTTGTACCTGAACCTGGAATACATGGCATAAAAATAAAATACGTAAGACAAATTGTCTCGTGAGTTACATGAGTTTTGGACTCAATCATTTAATCTCTTTTAATAAAAACTTTATAAAATAAACATTCGCTGAAATTTTATAGTAATAATATACTATAACTTTTATCTTTCAAAACTAATTTAAATCTTTCAAAACGAACTTATTTCTTACTTTCTTTGACTGGTTTTATAAACTTGCTGGATTTTTATACTTAGGGCTTTAATCACTATGTGTGATACCCCAAGTCTCTACAGCTAGAAAGAACGGATCAATCCTCACCGTAGAAGTGCTGAGGCAGCCTACTTCGCGAAGGGGTTATCCCCAGTAGACTCCTTACCTAACCCGGGTAGGTTGGAACATAGTTCCCTTACTAACATTGCTAGCTACAATACCAGTCAAACATAAAATACTTTTCTGGAAACTGAAACATTTATTGTACACGTAATGGCTAAATGCCAAGCTTTTGACTCAAACATGTTTTTGACATAGTCTAGGCTATTGCCAAGAATCATACTTTCAAATATAGCAGTTAACTCTCCATTTAAGCTAGAAAGTGTACCATTTTTGCAAATATTTTCACACATAAAAATAATATATGAAATCTGAAAAATAATTACTTATTTGCCATGTATCCCAAAATGGGTAAAAATGCTACATGTACTCACCTTATAACTCTTGAACAGTCGTTTAGACGTCCCTCGGTTCTTTACCCTTTCGGTGTCCGATTACTTGGCTTGCACCTATATATAATATATCATACATTAACATCCATTCTATGACTCTATAACTCATTAGAATCCTTATTATACTAATACGGGTCTTAACGGGAGTGAATTGCATGAATTCGGGTCACACGGGTCGTGTACGGGTCATACGGGGTCATGTAAGGCTTCCAAGATGTCCAAACCACCTGTCCCAGGTTACACGGGTCGTGTAACTCACTGCAGACCCCATTTTCAGCTCCAGATTTTTGTTCTTTTTTTACAGTTTTAGTTCATTTCTGGATTCAGTTTGTTTCCAAACTTAACGAAACTTTGCCAATAGGTTCTATTAACCTTCTAACATGTTAAGAACATATTTTTAATCCCATTAAGTCTTATTTAGTTCATGAATTAATGGTTAAGACCATAGGATATCACAAGAGCTCTAAGGAAGCTCATGTGCCATAAATTCTAATATAATGGTCCATTTCTTTCTATCTTTTATATATATCTTTATATGATCAAGGAGAGATAAATTAGGGGTTTTACAACCCAAAACATACTTCATTAATCACCAATTCATGACTCTCATTATCCATTTCTATGGGTTTCATTCATGGAATCACCAATTCCATTCCACCATTCCAATTACCATTTTCCTGCACATTTTTAATCTTTGATCTGCTTGGTTCCAACTCAAATCCAATTCAATTAAAGGTTAAAACATGATATTTAGAGTATTACTAATCCTCCTAAACAACACTTATTACCCTTAAACATTAGAATCAAACCAATCTTCACAAACCCAAATTCTAGGGTTCTTGAGCAAAATTCTCAATTCCTTTGCTTCTAGTTGTTTCCAAAGGTGGAATTGAGTTCCAATGATGTGTAGAACATGATTCAAAGGTTAGAAACTTAAAACAAACCTCACACAACATCTGAATTTCGTTTCCACCCATTCAAAATAACTCAAAATGGTTTAACTAGCTTACAAGGGTGAAATTCTCACCTTAGATGAATTGGAAGTCACAATCTTCAAGCTTGATTCTTCAATTCCTGCTCCAATTCTCCAGAAATTTCAAAGTCTCGCTCTCTCCTTGTCTTGCTGAAGATATTTCCCGAATCAAATGGAGAGAACCAGAAGTTTCTCTCTATTTATACTTCCAATTTTCCAGTTTAACCCCTCAGGTTCCCTTCCTTGAACTTTTGACACCAAAAATCTAACTTTTATCACATAAGGTTTTATTTCTTACATTTTTAGTCCAAAAGACTAAAATATAATTTCATAATAATTTATGGATTTGGTCAAATGACCAAATTACCCTTACAAACATAATTTCTCATAAAAATACATATAAAGCTTTAAATTACGCACAACTTATTTTACATATTTATATTATTAATTTAGGTCGTTTCAACTACCTCCCCCTAATTAGGATTCCGTCCTCGGAATCGCTTCATAATCCACAAAATTAGGGTATCTTTTCTTCATGTTCTCCAAAGTTTCCCAAGTCAAATCCGAGCCCAATGAATGCTTCCATTTGACCAATACTAGGTCAATTTCTCTGTTCCTTAGTTTCTTGGTTTTCACTTCTAACATCGCTTCAGGTTCTTCAATTAATCTGTTGGGTGTTTCCACCCTTACTTCTTCTAGAGGAATGGTTAATTCCTTCTTTCCAAAGTACTTCTTAAGATAACATACATGAAATGTATCATGTATTCCTCTGAGTTCTGGTGGTAGCTCTAGTTTGAATGCTTGTAAACCGATTCTTTTCAGAATTTTGAAGGGTCCAATATATCTTGGACTCAACTTCCCTCTCTTGCCGAATCTTATCACCTCCTTCCAAGGTGATACTTTTATCATCACCAAATCGCCTTCTTTTAAATCATAGGGTCTTTTCTTCAAATTTGAGTAGCTTCTTTGGCGATCTTGCGCGGCTTTCATGTTGGCTTGTATCACACCAATCTTTTCATTCGTCATTCTTACAATTTCTGGCCTAGTGAGTTTTGTTTCACCAGCTTCTAACCAACACACTGGTGTTCTACACTTTCGACCGTATAACGCTTCAAAAGGCGGCATCTTGATACTTGAGTGATAACTATTGTTATACGAGAATTCTACCAATGGTAAATGGTCGTCCCAATTACCTCCAAAATCAATGGCACATGATCTCAACATATCTTCTAATGTCTGGATGGTACGTTCACTTTGTCCATCTTTCTGAGGATGATAAGCTGTACTCATCTTGATTCGAGTTCCCATCCTTTCTTGTAGAGCATCCCAAAAGTTAGACGTGAATCGAGGATCTCTATCTGAGACTATGGACAGAGGTGCTCCATGAAGTCTGATCACTTCATCGTTGTACAACTGAGCTAATTCTCCAAGTGAGGCAGTTTCTTTAATCGCGAGGAATAGGGCACTTTTGGTTAATCTGTCAACAATGACCCATATACTATCGTGTCCTCTTCGTGTTCTCGGCAGCCCCATGACAAAATCCATGGTCAATTCTTCCCATTTCCCTGCTGGTATCTGCAGTGACTGCGCATTACCATATGGCACCTGATGTTCTGCTTTTACTTGTGCACAAATCTCACAGTGGGATATGTACTTTGCTATCCTCTTTTTCATTCCTGGCCACCAGTAATGCTGCTTCAAATCTTGATATGTTTTTGTACTTCCAGAATGTATAGAATACTTGGATTTGTGAGAATCATCCAAGATTATCTTTCTGGTTGCTCCATATTTAGGAACCCAAATACGTCCCTTAAAAGTGCGCAACCCTTGGGTATTCACTTCAAACACCACCCTTTTCCCAAGCTTTTCTTTCTTTATATTCTCTTCGGTTAAAGCACTGTCTTGAGCTTCTTTAATCTTTTGAATTAAAGTTGAGATTACTTCAATTCTCATGGATCTCCCTTTAACAACTTTTTCACAAACTTTTCGGCTCAAAGCATCAGCTACTACGTTGGCTTTTCCTTCGTGATATATTATTTCACAATCATAATCATTCACGAGCTCAATCCAGCGTGTCTGTCTCAAATTCAATTCTTTTTGAGTAAAAAGATATTGTAGACTTTTATGATCTGTATATATCTTGCATTTCGTCCCATAAAGATAGTGCCTCCAAATCTTCAATGCAAACACAATTGCAGCCAATTCTAAATCATGAGTAGTATAACGTGTCTCTGCATCTTTTAGCTGTCTAGAAGCATAGGCGATAACTTTGCCCCGTTGCATAAGTACACAACCAAGACCTCTATTAGACGCATCGCTGTATACTACAAACTCTTCCGTGCCTTCTGGTAAAGATAATACTGGAGCTTCACACAGCTTCTTCTTTAATATTTCAAAGGCTTCTTGTTGTTTTTCTCCCCAGACAAATTTCACTTCTTTCCGGGTTAGCTGCGTCAATGGCACTGCTATTTTAGAAAAATCTTGGATAAACCGTCGGTAATAACCGGCTAACCCAAGAAAACTCCTAACTTCTGTAGGTGTCTTCGGTGGCTCCCATTTCATTACCACTTCTATTTTTGCTGGGTCCACTTTAATACCTTCAGCTGAAACAACATGACCCAGGAATTGAACTTCCCGCAACCAAAAGTCACGCTTTGACAACTTCGCGTATAACTGTTCATTCTTCAAGGTATGAAGCACTTCACGTAGGTGCACTTCATGCTCCGCCTCACTTTTCGAATAGACCAGAATATCATCAATGAAAACGATGACAAATCTGTCAGGAAAAGGTTTACAGACCCTATTCATGAGGTCCATAAACACAGCTGGGGCATTAGTGAGACCGAATGGCATCACTAAAAATTCATAGTGACCATATCGAGTTCGGAATGCAGTCTTGCATACATCTTCATCCTTCACCCGTACTTGATGATATCCAGAACGAAGATCAATTTTTGAGAAA
Source organism: Cichorium intybus (assembly GCA_023525715.1). Taxonomy (NCBI): domain Eukaryota; kingdom Viridiplantae; phylum Streptophyta; class Magnoliopsida; order Asterales; family Asteraceae; genus Cichorium; species Cichorium intybus. The sequence continues at coordinate 29,018,254 of CM042017.1, read as the reverse complement.
TAACTAGCTCCCTGTAACTGATCGAATAAATCATCAATTCGTGGCAAAGGGTATCGATTCTTGATTGTCACCTTATTGAGCTCGCGATAATCTATACATATACGCATAGTACCGTCCTTCTTCTTGACAAACAACACTGGAGCTCCCCAAGGAGAAGAGCTGGGACGAATAAACCCCTTGTCAAGAAGTTCTTGCAACTGAGACATAAGTTCTCTCATATCTGTAGGAGCAAGACGGTACGGCGCACGAGCAATGGGACTTGCTCCAGGAACAAGGTCAATGCGAAACTCGACTTGCCTAATGGGTGGTAACCCAGGTAAGTCATCAGGAAAAACTTCAGGGAATTCATTGACCACCTTTATATCCTCCATCTTCTGCTTCTCTTTCTTCCCATTCATCACATAAGCGATAAATGATTCACACCCTTTTTGGATGCATTTGCGGGCCTTAATAGCAGTAATGAGACTTTGCATATTCTTCCGACGTTCCCCATATATGTAAACTTTACTACCATCAGACAACTTGATCGACACCATTCTTTTTCCGCAAAGGATTTTAGCATTATGAGTTCCAAGCCAATCCATCCCAATAACAATATCGAATCCTTTAATCCCGATAGGTAGCAAGGCAGCCTTTAAGATTCGCCTATTAATCTCAATCGGACATTTCTCATACACATGACGGACCGTAACTAGCTCTCCGTTCGCGACTTCTATTATACAGGTATCATCTAACGGTTTCATTGGTATATTCAGACGCTTACAAAATTCATGGGACACAAAAGAGAAATGTGCTCCAGAATCGAAAAGAACATAAGTAGGTTGTGAGTTTACAATGAGTGTACCTGCCACCACATCCTGATCCTCTTTGGCCTCTTCAAGAGTCATCTGAAACGCTCTCCCTTTCGTCTTTGCCGGCTCCGTCTTCTTATTACTTGCAGTGGAAACTAACGTCTCATTCTTCTTCTTGGGACAATTGGTACTGTAATGACCCTTTTCATGGCAATTGTAACATTCCACTTCGCTAATATCTTTCACTTTACAATCCTTGGCTTGGTGACCCGGAAGACCACATTTATAGCACCCACTAGTGCCCTTCTTGCATTCCTCACTGTGCCTCTTACCACACTTCTTACATTCTTTAACCTCACTTTGCTTAGAAAACCCCGATGAAAAACGACTCTTCTTGTTTGCTCCAGAGATTCCTGAAGACTTTCGCTTCTCCGCAAAAACTTGTCTTTCCTTGGCCTTTTTCTCTATCATATTTTCCACCCTAGCCGCAGCTTCAATGGCTTCATCGAGAGTAGTAGCCTTGCCAACTTCTAATGAGTAGTCCCCCGGCAACCCATTAACATACCGGTTGATCCTTCCGGCCTCAGTCGGTAGTGTATCTTCCAAAAATGGCAGCATCTCACAAAACTTTTTAGTGTACTCGTCAACCGTCTGTTTTTCCTTTGCAAGAGCAAAGAATTCATTAACCAAGTTCTCCCGATGCCTAGCTGAACAGAACTTGCCTTTCAACCGCTGAACGAACTCTTCCCAAGACAACGCATCCACGAACTCACTCCCCTTGATTCGGCGGAGAGTATTCCACCAAACAAGGGCTTCCGCCTTTAGCATCTGAGAAGCAAACCCTACCTTCATATCCTCTTCGCAATGGCAGATGCGAAGAACTTGTTCCATTTCAGTCAACCACCGAATAGTTATTCGCGGATCCATCTCCCCGTTGAATTCCTTCGGCCGACAGGACATAAAGTCCTTGAAAGTACACGCTCCTTTAGTCTTGAATTGGGGCTGTGATTTGGAGGAAGAATCTCCCTGGGAAGAAGTCTGTCTTGGGTTAGTACCCTCAGGAGCCACACTTTTCTCGCTATCTTCAAGTTGTGACTTAGATCTTTCGCCCAGTCGCTCATCCAGAAGACGAGTCATTTCTTGTCTGTTTTGTACTTGAGAGTCATGAAATAACTTCTGGATTGCCTCCAGGGTCAATGGAGGTGGATTAGCCTCACCCCTAGAATTGCCATCATCAACGGCTTGGGGCGGTCGGGGAGGCATAGGAGGCCTTGCATTAGGATCTGGGTTTTCCGCATACGATCCTTGACCAATTCTAGTTCGCATCTTGCTATAAAATTTCAAGTACTTTAGTATTTCATAATATATCATAATATTAGTTTACTACATTTCCACCAGTTTCCCAGTATTCCCTTGCGGGTACACCAGGCCCAATACGCGTCCTGTGATTATGATAATACGGGCCCATATTACCATAATCACCTACACATGTTGTTCCCAATGTTTCCACTTGGTTCTACTGTTCACTGGTATCAATTTGCTATTTTTAACTCATAAATATGCTCATATAATTCTACTAACAAATAATGTCTTAATTCCTTAAGACATAATAGATTATGTAACTCACTCTAATTGACTATATTTTACTAGTCTAAGCCTAGGAGTGGAATGATCCAATCCTAATTCGCTTAAACTATGGCTCTGATACCAACTTGTAATGCCCCAACTTTTACAAACCATTTATATTACATAAAAACAAGTTTTACACAATACGGTTCAACAAAAACCATTGTACTTGTTTAAATACAACAAAAGGGGTGTTACAATTACATATCAAACAACCATAAGTTTAAGGAAAATGGATTCAATCAAATACCAATACATGGAAGCTGTATCCAGCTCCACTCCTTTGCACCCTAGTGCTTATTTTGCAACTCAAAACTATCTTACAACTTTGTACCTGAACCTGGAATACATGGCATAAAAATAAAATACGTAAGACAAATTGTCTCGTGAGTTACATGAGTTTTGGACTCAATCATTTAATCTCTTTTAATAAAAACTTTATAAAATAAACATTCGCTGAAATTTTATAGTAATAATATACTATAACTTTTATCTTTCAAAACTAATTTAAATCTTTCAAAACGAACTTATTTCTTACTTTCTTTGACTGGTTTTATAAACTTGCTGGATTTTTATACTTAGGGCTTTAATCACTATGTGTGATACCCCAAGTCTCTACAGCTAGAAAGAACGGATCAATCCTCACCGTAGAAGTGCTGAGGCAGCCTACTTCGCGAAGGGGTTATCCCCAGTAGACTCCTTACCTAACCCGGGTAGGTTGGAACATAGTTCCCTTACTAACATTGCTAGCTACAATACCAGTCAAACATAAAATACTTTTCTGGAAACTGAAACATTTATTGTACACGTAATGGCTAAATGCCAAGCTTTTGACTCAAACATGTTTTTGACATAGTCTAGGCTATTGCCAAGAATCATACTTTCAAATATAGCAGTTAACTCTCCATTTAAGCTAGAAAGTGTACCATTTTTGCAAATATTTTCACACATAAAAATAATATATGAAATCTGAAAAATAATTACTTATTTGCCATGTATCCCAAAATGGGTAAAAATGCTACATGTACTCACCTTATAACTCTTGAACAGTCGTTTAGACGTCCCTCGGTTCTTTACCCTTTCGGTGTCCGATTACTTGGCTTGCACCTATATATAATATATCATACATTAACATCCATTCTATGACTCTATAACTCATTAGAATCCTTATTATACTAATACGGGTCTTAACGGGAGTGAATTGCATGAATTCGGGTCACACGGGTCGTGTACGGGTCATACGGGGTCATGTAAGGCTTCCAAGATGTCCAAACCACCTGTCCCAGGTTACACGGGTCGTGTAACTCACTGCAGACCCCATTTTCAGCTCCAGATTTTTGTTCTTTTTTTACAGTTTTAGTTCATTTCTGGATTCAGTTTGTTTCCAAACTTAACGAAACTTTGCCAATAGGTTCTATTAACCTTCTAACATGTTAAGAACATATTTTTAATCCCATTAAGTCTTATTTAGTTCATGACTTAATGGTTAAGACCATAGGATATCACAAGAGCTCTAAGGAAGCTCATGTGCCATAAATTCTAATATAATGGTCCATTTCTTTCTATCTTTTATATATATCTTTATATGATCAAGGAGAGATAAATTAGGGGTTTTACAACCCAAAACATACTTCATTAATCACCAATTCATGACTCTCATTATCCATTTCTATGGGTTTCATTCATGGAATCACCAATTCCATTCCACCATTCCAATTACCATTTTCCTGCACATTTTTAATCTTTGATCTGCTTGGTTCCAACTCAAATCCAATTCAATTAAAGGTTAAAACATGATATTTAGAGTATTACTAATCCTCCTAAACAACACTTATTACCCTTAAACATTAGAATCAAACCAATCTTCACAAACCCAAATTCTAGGGTTCTTGAGCAAAATTCTCAATTCCTTTGCTTCTAGTTGTTTCCAAAGGTGGAATTGAGTTCCAATGATGTGTAGAACATGATTCAAAGGTTAGAAACTTAAAACAAACCTCACACAACATCTGAATTTCGTTTCCACCCATTCAAAATAACTCAAATTGGTTTAACTAGCTTACAAGGGTGAAATTCTCACCTTAGATGAATTGGAAGTCACAATCTTCAAGCTTGATTCTTCAATTCCTGCTCCAATTCTCCAGAAATTTCAAAGTCTCGCTCTCTCCTTGTCTTGCTGAAGATATTTCCCGAATCAAATGGAGAGAACCAGAAGTTTCTCTCTATTTATACTTCCAATTTTCCAGTTTAACCCCTCAGGTTCCCTTCCTTGAACTTTTGACACCAAAAATCTAACTTTTATCACATAAGGTTTTATTTCTTACATTTTTAGTCCAAAAGACTAAAATATAATTTCATAATAATTTATGGATTTGGTCAAATGACCAAATTACCCTTACAAACATAATTTCTCATAAAAATACATATAAAGCTTTAAATTACGCACAACTTATTTTACATATTTATATTATTAATTTAGGTCGTTTCAAGGATGGAATGAAGTGAATTCATTAATAAGTTATGTCAACGAGATGTGTTTTGATCCAAGTAAATGAAACTTTGGAAATGAAACTATTAAGTATTTGGATTTGAAGTGGACTAAACATTGAAACAAGCTTATAATCACCATAAGTGTGGCAGATTGCCTTAATTCCTATTGTAACGTTCCAAATTTCACAACCAAAAATTTTATTTTTAAAATAAAGTGTAGATATCAAAAACCATTGCAACGTCGTATGAACGATTTAAAACACTATAAAAACCATTTGTCCAAATTAAAGAAAACAGTATTCCAAAATTCATAGTGATAAAATCTAAACTGATAAACATATGACAGCGGAAGTCTGAAATCATGAACATGCTGGATGCGAGTACAGTCAGGCCGCACCCTTCTTTTTATCTGAAAAAAATACCTGAAAAACATTTTACTTGAGAGAGTAAGCACAAAGCTTAGTAAGTTTCCCAAAATACCACACATCCTATTTCACAACAAACACACCGTCCAATGCCATCCTAGTAGGCACCAAGAATCTACCAACCCTAATAGACATCAGGCATAGTCTGACCATACTAGAGTCTAGACACAAACTACAGTCCAGCCCTATGGGCATCAGACACAGTCCAACCTTAACGAGCATCAGGCACTGCAGTCATGAACAATTCATACCACTAACAAACACCAAGATAGTAAAACTAACAAGCATATAATATAGTCCAACCCTATTGAGCATCATGCACCGTCTAACCCTGGCAGACATCAAGACTGGCCAACCTTTTCGGGCATCAGGTACTGTAGTCAAAGAACAAATCATACAACTAACCATCAACAAGCAAGACTACATTAGTCTAAGCATACAGTTCTATCCTAACAGGTCTTAGGCTACCTACGGATGTAACATCAAACATAGTATAGTGAGGAAACTTACCTGAATCGCGAGGTAGAAACACAATATTGAATTCTTGAAGAATCAGCAACACGGACCTCCTAATTCATCTTAAATATAACTCAGTAACCCAAAACACTTTAAGGTCAAACCCTTAGCTAAATCCTTAAATCCACCTAAGTTTGACCAAAAGTCAAATGGGTCAAAAGTCAATGGTCAACTGTCAAAGCCATCAGTTAACAGTCAAAGTCAAAGGTTAACGATCAAAGTCAACATCACATGCATCGCCCCGCGTCTAGATCCTCTTAGCGCCTCTAATGGGGTGATAATCGGTTTCCTCCATATGTAGCATCATTATCCCTTGATGTTAGTGACGTTATCTCTGAACACTTTATCTTCTTTGTTGAGTGCTTAATCCGTTAAGTTAGTGTCTAGGGTTCTCCAGAATTCATCCATTTAGGCTATTAGTTAATAAAAATCTAGACTTTATGGACATACATGTCTAACCCTAAACCTAGGTCAAAAAGAGGTCCAAAACACCCAAAGGCTCAAGAATGGATTCAAGAGAGCTTGGGCTTGCTCTCTTATTTGGTTCAAGGCTCCAAAAATGGTCTTGAAAACGAACTTGCTAACCTGAAGTTTCTTAAACTCCAGAAACACTTCATACATAGACCAAACACCATAAAAATTCATAGCTCTAAGATCTAAGCATAATGAGACATTAAACAAGGAGCTTTCTTACTTATAGGAGTCCAAATTATGGAAGTAATGTTGGATCCTGGCTCGAGGTTGCTTCCTTGCACCACTCATTATCTACTCTTCTTCAAATTACACCTCAAAGCAAGGAAATAAGTTAAGAATCACAAAAGGTGGCTAAGAGTCATTCTAGGGTTTCTCTGGGAGATGGTGGCTGATAAAAGAGGATGGCTTAAGAGTTAAAGCCTTTATATAGGTTTTAAAACCTGAAATCTAGAGTTTAGCATTTCAGCGACTTCGCACTGCTATTTATAGATGGTCGCGTCGCGAAGGGCCGACCTCCGCGTACTGATTTAAGCAATCCTTCATGTCGCATCTGCCTATGCATGCACGACGCCAAGGGCAAGTATCCCTTTAAAATTTATTTAAAACTTAAACTAATTCTTAGAAACGAGCCTTACACTTATATTGATGTTGGAATGATGTAAGAAGGGAATGAAATTATGATGAATTATTTAGCTAGGTTGAGATGAAGTACCTTAAGTTGTGTTTGATGGATTAATATCATGTGAATGTAATAAAAACAAACTAAAGACTTGTATAAGCTTAAATTACAACACAATTATGAACTGGTGCAAACCTACTCGATTTGAGTCCTTAGTTACTGGCTCCGCATAATAAGGACCAAAAGATCCTATTTTCTTACTTTGCCTAAGTAGATAATTAACTGATCTAAGTATAGTGTTAATTTATCCGGGTATATGCCTAGGAACCCTCATTTTCAATGTTTAACACCCTATAACCCCAAATCATGATACTTATGTGAGACTAACTCTTAGTATGTTATAAAAGGGTTATTTTGAATCTAAGAAATGTTACTTAATTCAATAGAAGCATATGATTGACACAAGAATAACATAAAATTACTATTATTAAAAATTATATTGTAGTGTTAGTTATATTGTATGCACGAACATATCTATATGGGGAACCAAAATGAATTTTACTATTTATACATCTACCTTATTCTATTTATATATGAACATATCTATATAGGGAACCAAAAAGAATTTTACTATTTATACATCTACCTTATTCTATTTATATATGTAAAAGTAGTACATTATAAAGTTAAGTATCATAGGAGACTCTACAAATTCCTATGGTTATACTTGACAAAACTACAAAAATGGTCCTTGTGGTTTGTGATTTTTTGTGGATAAGGTCCCTTAACTTTCAAAATCGTGAAAATAGTCCTTATCAGATGGTTTTTTTTTGTGGTTTAGGTCCATGTCCAACTTGAAATGTCCAATTTACCCTTTTAAATTTTTTTTCTTTTTGGTTTTATCTATTAACATATTTTAATAATTAAAAATAAAAAAAATCCACCACCCATTTCTCTTCATCTTTTACCCCTCTCTATCATCTTACCCCACCTGCTCGCTCTTTCTCGTTCAATTTAACTTCACGGGTGCCACTATATGTATTTCACTCCCAACTTCGATTTCAGATTCCAACGGTGGAGCTTCCTCCTCTCTCAAAACCGCAACACCATGAGGTGCTAATTCCATTCCAGTTTGATGTTTCTCCGTCTTGCATTCGTTAGACTAAAATCAGATGAACAGTTTAACCAATTAAAGTATTCATCTTTAGAATCAACGTTACATCGGAACATACTTGATAAGTTTCAAGTGCATATCTAGAAGGAATACAATGAAATGCAGATTTAAAAGGAGAAGAAGTCGGAGAATTTATATTAGAAAAACTCTGTCGGTGGGTGCTTTAATCACTGCCCAGAAAAGATACCCAGAAGCATTCAAGCTCATATTGATCTCGAGCCCCTCAACTTCGCAAATACTATCACCCCAAAAGATCGTTTGTATGAAGATGTTTTTGAAATTGGAAATTCGTCTGGTTTTTCATCGATTCTGAGGTCCAATGAACCGAACTTTGATTCGTGGGTGGCGAATTCGTTTGAGGCGGTGATAGAGAGGCAGAAGTAGGAGGTGAGGGTTTTGCTTGATAAATTCCACTTGAGTATGTTAAAAGGAGATAGAAGAAGATGAAGGCGGAGGTGGAGGTGGAGGAGGAGAAGGTGGCTACTGCTAAAAGGGTGGCGGTGAAGAAGAATACGAAGGCCACCTCTACTTCTTTATTGCCTCCCCGTCGTGAGTATGAATGTGAAGGCGAGGGATTGTGGTGTGAAATTAGGGTTTTATTTAGTGGTTATGGATTCCCAAATTAGATGGGCTGAAAAATGATGAGAGAGATGGGTGGTGGATTTTTTTTAATTATTAAAATATGTTAATGGATAAAAAGAAAAGAAAAAAGAAATTAAAAGGGTAAAATAGACAATTCAAGTTGGACAGGGACCTAAACCACAAAGAAACCTTCTGATAAGGACTATTTTCACGATTTTAAAAGTCAAGGGACCTTATCCACAGAAAATCACAAACCACAGGGACCATTTTTGCAGTTTTGTATTTATACTTTATAGAATGAGATCGTTTAAAAGAGATATTATACATGTTTGTGCAATTTTTTAGAACGGCAAAGACACATTCTTTAGTTATATTTCTATATCTATGTTTTTTTTTTCACCATGAGACTTGAACCCTCCATCATTTGCAAAGAGACACATTTCTAATACAATTTGATACCACTAAGCCCTAGACCCTTTGGTATACATATTTGTGCAATTATGGCCCAAAAAGCATATTTCAAAGCACAAAATTGTGATCGGCCTAAGCAAAACACAAATCTTGAAATAGCAATTAAATGACCATTTATTAAAATCTCTACAATGGCGTTTACAGGGTTATGGTAGTTCCATTATTTTGTAAGCATAAGTATCTTTATTGTTTACAAGTTTTCTACCCAACAAAATCTTTAACGTGCATAATATAGAAGTGTAAGCAAGAAAAAAATACGTTTGGTATACAAGTCATGAAAGAAATCCCGAATTATTTATATCTGAAGTAAACAAGTTTTAACCATATACGGAAAAAAGGTAAAAGAGAAAAGTAACTTGCAATTAGAGGATAATTCCGAGGGTAATGGGGAAGGTGAATTGGGTACTTTGATAGATATGTCATGTAGATATGGAACCCTTTTTCTATTGCAACGGCATCCAAAAGTTACCAATTTAACTTTGTAATATATATATATATATATATATATATATATATATATATATATATATATATATATATATATATATATATATATATATATATATATATATATATACACACGTGAATAAATTGTGTATTATTCAAGGTATATTCATATGCGAATAAAGGTTGAGTTTGAATCCAAATCTGATAAACGTTCCCATATGAATAAACGAACGATGAAAGCTGATGTGAAAACAAAATTGTATTTATACTTATATATATATATATATATATATATATATATATATATATATATATATATATATATATATATATATATATATATATATATATATATATATATATATATATATATATATATATATTACAAAGACTCAAAATTTGATAAATTTTGATAATTCGTCTTCATAGAGAATAAAAATCCGTATTTTATTTATATAACAAACATATTTTTAGTAAACTTGGAATATTAATAAGTATATATTTGAAATATATGTTCATGAACTTATTTTATATTACAATTATAGGGAAATCTCCAATAAAATCCCAATATTTTGGCTCAGTTTATAAAAAAGTCTCAAATTAATTTTTATTAACAAAAAAAGACAAAAAACCGGCTAATGTATTCAAATTAATCCCTTTTAACATTTTCAACGGGTTACCTTGCCACGTGGAAAGTCAACATGTTTTATCTTCAACAAAGTCCCAATATTTTGGCCTAGTTTACGGAAAAGTCCTAACATGCTTTATTTTCAATAAAGTCCTAATATTTTGGCCCAGTTTATGGAAATGTCTCAATATTTTAGCTCAGTTTTACTTGGAAAACATTACGTATTTTTACATGTATTTACGTTTTTAATAACGTATTTATATGTTTAAAAATGTATTTTTGCGTATTTATAAAAAATACTTAAAAAATAACGTACTTAATAATGTAAAAAACCTAAATTGAATTTCATAAAACTAGATGATTAATTAAAAATTACGTCAAAAATACGTAAAAAGTAAAAAGAATGTATAAATATCTTTTATAAATGTATAAATACGTAAAAATTGCGTTTTATTCATGTATTTAATTCAAATGATGGATATAAATTTCGGTAAGTTTGTTTATAGGGATTAGACAGACTGAAAATTAACCAAACAAAATTGAATTGCACGGAACTACATGATTAATTTACGTAAAAATTAAGTACTTTTACGTATTTTAAATAAATACATGGATAAATATGTAAAAATATATTTTCAGACATATAAATATGTTACTAAAGACGTAAATACATGTAAAAATACGTAGTTTTTTCCCAAGTAAACTAAGTCAAAATGTTCCGATTTTTCCGTAAATTGGGTCAAAATATTATGAATTTATCGAAGATAAAACATGTTGGGACTTTTTCGTAAACTGTGCCAAAATATTAGGACTTTATTGAAGACAAAACATGTAGTTACCTCCTGAAAATGTTGAAAAGGGCAAAAATTGAAAATATTAGCCGGTTTTCTGTCTTTTTTGTAAATAAAAATTAATTTGAGACTTTTTCATAAATTAAGCTAAAATATTAGAATTTTATTAGAGATTTACTTACAAGTATATAAGGAAACTGTTTATCATATATTAATAGTTTATGCTAATTAGTTAGTCGACGTGTATTTAATTATAAATTATAAATGTTACGTGGAAGAATATATTTTTCTATAAAAAGAAATAGAAATTATGATTCTTTTTCACTTTATTTATTAACAATTAAAAGCAAGACGCTCGAAAGGGCCGTTGATACAATGCATCATCGTTGATGTTTCAGGTCAAGACAAAAACCAAACTCAACGGCTATACTTTCGCTCTCTCACTTCACCACCGATCGACATTTTCCCCGGAATCATAAATCCGACGAAACTATCGCATAATGGTTTGAACCCTGAAAGCAAGTCACACCACCTCCGATGCATTTCTGTTTTTGGTAATCAATTCATCAACAGATACCGTCTTTACTCTTTATTCATCATCACCATCATCGATATAAGCTTGTCACTTCGTTCAAATTGGTCTTTGGTTCTTCCCAGGTAAGAATCCACGAAAATTAAAACAAAAAAAAAAGTTTCATCCTTTAAAACACGCTCCATATCTCGGTTTTCCCCCTTTGTGTCGCCGATCTCTTTCCTTTTTTTACCACTTGATTTCTATCGATATTGTTGATCTTATATAAATTCTCACAGCTGAATCGTCTTTTGGAGTTAATCGAGTAAAATGCCCTTTGATACGAGGCTCTTTTCGGGGTCCTTCTGTTGAAAGGGCATTAGGGTTTTGTTTGTTTTGTGTTTCTGTTTCTGTTTCTGAACAAAGTAGTTAACCTTCGTTAATCGGAACCTTTTGATTCATTAGGGCTCTCGTTTGTTGTTGTTGTAAGTGTAATACATTTGAGTGATTTCTTTTAGAGATTTGGAGATGGACCATCGATCATCTCCTTTTTGATTGAAATGTGACAAATATTGTTGTAACAAAAGAAGAAGAAAAGCCACAAAAAGTGTTTTAGAGATTTTGTGAGATCAAATTGACAAAATGTCAGCTGTTGATGTTGCTTCGAGTCCTATTCACATAGAGTCCCATTTCATTCATAACCAGAACAAATCCATTGTCATATACCTAACTGTTTCCAATTCCGTGATTCCCATGTGTATTCTGGAATCCGATTCCATTGCTTCAGTCAAACTCCGGATTCAAACATGTAAAGGGTTTCTAGTAAAGAAACAGAAGCTAGTCTTTGAAGGAAAAGAATTATCAAGAAACAACTCTCTTGTTAAAGACTACGGTGTTTCAAGTGGCGATGTTCTTCATTTAATTCTTAGGGTTTCCAACCTACTTGTGATCACAGTAGAAACCGCTTTCAAGAAAGAATTCGAGTTCCAAGTTGAACGATTTAGAACCGTGAGGTATCTGAAACAAAAGATATCAGAAAAAGCAAACGGGTTTCCATTCGTTAATGTATCCGATCAAGAAATCTTGTGTAATGGTGAAAAACTCGATGATCAAAGACTCATTGATGATATTTGCAAGAACCATGATGCTGTTGTTCATTTACTTGTTCAAAGACCTCAAGAATCTAAATCCAAAACAGATCTTGAAATCCATGATGAAGGAATCGCAAACAAAAAGATTTTATTACACCCGGTTGTTCTGAATCCTGATTTGAAAATCTCACAAGATATTCAAGATATGCTGATGTCAGCATCCGAAGGACTAAAAAGATTCAAAAAACCGATTAGATCGTCCGAGGGAACGGGAGGCGCGTATTTTATGCAACACGCGTCCGGGAAAAAGTACGTTGCTATTTTCAAACCGATAGATGAAGAACCAATGGCGGTTAATAACCCTCGAGGGTTACCTTTATCAACAAACGGTGAAGGACTAAAGAGAGGGACTAAGGTAGGTGAAGGTGCATTGAGAGAGGTTGCAGCCTACATCCTTGACCATGCGTTGACAGGACCCCGGTCAACAAAAAAGGGGACGGGTTTTTCGGGCGTGCCCCCGACAATCATGGTGAAGTGTTTGAATGAGGAATTTAGTCATCCGTGTGGGTTTGATGGTAGTGAAAAGAATATCAAGATTGGATCGTTGCAAATGTTTGTTAATAACTGCGGAAGTTGTGAGGATGTGGGCCCACGGGATTTTCCCGTGGAAGAGGTTCATAAGATTACAGTTTTTGATTTAAGAACCGCGAATGCTGATCGGCATGCGGGAAATATTTTGATGAGCCGTGAAGAGGGTCGGATTTCGTTGATCCCGATTGATCATGGATACTGCTTGCCCGAGAATGTAAGAATTCGTTACTTACTTTATCTGCAACTGCAGTACTTTCTGTTCTGTCATGTCATGTCAGACTAGACTGTATGTACTACAGTACAATATGTCATGTCATGTACTTTCTAACGTGAAATTTTGTTTTTTCAGTTTAAAGATTGCACATTTGATTGGCTTTATTGGCCACAAGCGCGTGAACCGTACTCGCAAAAGACTCTCGACTACATAAACTCACTAGACGCGGAGGAAGACATAGCAATTTTAAGCTCATACGGATGGGATCTTTCTCTCGAGTGTGCACGTACCTTTCGGATCTCCACAATGCTTCTAAAAAAGGGTGCAAAAAAAGGGCTCTCCCCTTTCATCATAGGTCAAATCATGTGTAGAGAAACGTTAAACAAAGAATCCGCGATTGAGAATATGGTTCAAAAAGCCCAAGATTCCGTGGTACCGGGAATGAGTGAGGCTGTGTTTCTTGAAACCGTGTCTAAGATCATGGATTCTGAGCTCGAGAATGTGTGTGTTTAGGGCTCGTATAGAATTTCGATAATTGTTGGTTTTAGTTTTTTTTTTTTTTTTTTTTTTTTTTTTTTTTTTTTTATGAAGTATTTGTCATGCCACGAATAAAAGTGTGGTCAGCAATGGTGTGTTTTAGATCTTGTTGCTGAATTTCGGGTTTGTAGTTTGAATGTTTTGTAGTTGTGTAACAAAGCTTTTGTTGCATATGATAAATTATTGTGTCAAGAACACTATAGTAAATTTGAGTTTCATGAATTAGTTGTTTGAATCTAGTTTTTCTTGGATGAAAAAAGTTGGCATTCAAGTATAAAACCGAACAGTTTGTCCAATTTGACTGAAACGCGTTGAAAGGAAAATATTTTGAAATTATGTAAAGATGACAGTTTATATAAACTTATTTAGATAATTGGATATGTACATATAGCTAGATACGGTAATTCTGATTCGTGTAAATGAAGATGTTACAAATTTCTAAAAGGACAAAAAATTTAAAATTTAACCTCCAAGGGGTTTTGAAGTTAAATCTGGTTAAAGATTCGGCAACCCCACCACCAGTGTGACCACTGACCACCGCTACCTCCACTAACAACCAAAAGCTCCGCCCTACTCCGCGCCGTACGACCTCCGTTTGGCCCCACTCACCTTCAATTTTCTCTTTCTACTTTTGACATTTGCCCCACCGGCGGTCAGTAATAATTGTTGTGCTCCCTTGTGCCAGACAATAAAAGCTCTGATTTATAATTTATTAAAAAAGTTACATTTATTAAATTGAGAAAAAAAATCTCAAAGAACTCATTGTATAAAATATAAAAGACTATTCATTCACGCATATCAAAAAATTATTACATTTTTGGCTACGAATAAGTTCTCAATTTAATAAAGAAAATGTTTGGCTGTTTGCTATAAATATTTTTGATTCATATGAAAAAACTTTGCATTAAAGATTATAGAGTAAATTACAATTTTGGTCCCTATGGTTTGCTTGGAATTGCAGTCTTGGTCATCGTTTGGTATTTCCACGGTGAGGGTCCCTAAACTAGCATTTTTCTTACACTTTTGGTCCCTTTGCCGGTTACCGTCTCCTACGTCGCCGTTACAAGCCACTCGTGCACCTCACGTGAGGGTATAATGGTACATTCGCACATGTTCAGAAGATCTCTTAGGCTATGACGCCTTAAATGCAAGTGGGTATAATGGTACATCAACTCACGTCAGTTCGCATGGCTCGATGACTATCGTTGAAAGCTTGCACGTCATCATCGCGTAGGGTTTTCATGTGGTTGAAGTTCAATCGGAGTGTGGAAGATTCGCGATAATGAAGCTTCCGACGATAATTGTTTCGTAATTAAAGCAACTTCCAATCGTTACGGTACATGCATAGTGTTTGTTCATATGTATTTCAAACACCTAAGGAATTTATTGTTTTGTAATTAATTGTTTCGTAATTTATTGTGCGTCTTTTCATCTGCATATCGTCATTTGCTATATATTGAACCCTAACCTTTCGGCCTTTCCCCATTACACACAATCACTTTACATGCAGTCATCTTACCTGCAAACACTTCTTCTATTCTGCCACCGATATGAAGGGGAAAGATCTTGAGGCGATGCTGAAACTGCTCATCCATAAGACCGAAAATAACAAGAGGTTTATCAAAGAGTTGGAAACAATGATGGAAGCAGATTACCAACTGCGGAAAGAGCTGTTTGAAGATCAAAGCACAAGACCATCATACATGAACTATGTTCTAGCTCAAGAAACAATGAAGGAAAGCAAGGCAGCTGATGTGCAGATGTTCAACCTTATCTACGACATGCAGCGACTCTTGGAAAGCGAAGTGGACAAGTATAAAGAAAAACGCAAACTCATCGAATACGAGTTTGGATCCGACAAGTAGTGGTCAAGAAGACGAAGGGGTATGAAGGTGCAGAACCAATCTTTTGGGTAACGTAGCAATAGCATGTTTAGCTAACGTAGTGTGTTAATGTTTGTTTTTCTGTTTAAATGTTAGTATTATCTGCATCATAGATGCAGTTTGTTTTGGACGAAAGACATGAAACTAACGGCTATTATCATATCAATCTTATTAAGTACGGCTGATACTATTTCGATGTGTTTCGATTCTTCCGAAAAAACATAAAGAATAAACAACAAAATAATCAGTCATAAAAGAATAAATCGATGTGTTTCGATTCTTCTGAAAAAACATAAAGAATAAATCGATGTGTTTAGACATCACAAATTTATCATCAGTGCCCTTCGAAGTGTTGCCTTCACCATTGCTGCACTCAGTGCCCTTCGATTCTTCCACGAGGTTGCGATGGTCGCTTCATTTCCACAGTTACACACCACCATTATCGAACTCAAGTTTTTGCTTCGTGAGTGAATCCGATCAAGTGGCAAACAAAATTGTTTTTGTAGGGTTTATTATTCAGTTAGGAGACAGACGTGCGAATGTACCATTATACCCTCACGTGAGGTGCACGAGTGGCTTGTAACGGCGACATAGGAGACAGTAACCGGCAGAGGGACCAAAAGTGTAAGAAAAATGCTAGTTTAGGGACCCTATGGAAATCACCAAGACTGCAATTCCAAGCAAACCACAGGGACCAAAATTGTAATTTACTCAAGATTATATATACTCATACAGTCATACATCACATGATAAATATATACATACACGTGCGTGTATACATACTTTACACATATACGTATACTTTCATCGTTGATAAAGAACATACACATCGAAATTAGAGTAAAAGCATGCGAAATTGTAAAAGTGAGGAATTACAATTATTAATTCTTGTAAAAAACAGAAATCTCTGCAGCCGCCGTCTCCTTGACTCAACACCCCAATGGGAGGCCGGAAAAAGCCGCCACCGCCACCGACCGGCCGGACAAATCTAGCTTCATGCATCGTAGCGACCATCTTCTTAATCTTCGTAACAATCATCATCCTCATCATCTTCTTCACTTTATTCAAACCCAAAAACCCCACCGTCGCCGTCACAGCCGTCCAACTTCCATCTTTTACTATCGCCAACACCAACACCTCCGTCACCTTCACCATCTCCCACTACATTGCCGTCAACAACCCCAACCGCGGCGTTTTCACACACTACGACAGCTCTCTACAACTCCTCTACGCCGGCAACCAGGTGGGGTTCATGTTCGTTCCCTCCGGCAAGATCGAAGCCCGCCGTACACAGTACATGGCTGCCACTTTTTCCGTCAACTCTTTTCCGTTATCGTCGGTGATTAACCGTATGCCGGAGGGGATGAACGGGTTACGGATAGGACCCAGTTTGGAGATTGAAACTAGAATGGAGATGGCGGGTCGGGTCAGAGTTTTGCACTTCTTCACGCACCATGTGGAAGCTACAGCTAAGTGCAAAGTCGCCATCGCCATTAATGGTGGATCTGTTTTAGGTTTTCACTGCTAGTTTTGCAACTGTGTAATAGTTTAAGTGTGTTTTGGGTGTTTGGATGAATTTTGAAGGTCTTTTTCGTCTACAATTGTAATATTTTTATGAATAATTGCAATTGTAAAAAGGGTATTGATTATTGGCCAAAATCAAGTATATCAGTTAAAAACTCAAGTAATTTGGTTTGCATGACTAGTCTTAATTTTTCTAGCATCGAGTGGTTTGAAAATCTTATAAGAAAGTCATCTCTTAATCATTAACTTTTCTCGAGAAACCTCGCGAACTTAATGAACAGTATATATATATTAATATAATAATCTAAATATGAAATAGAGTGAATTACAATTGTGGTTGTCATCATATTGCATCTTTAGTTCTAGCTTTTCAATTTTTCTCTATTGGTCCCCATTGAAGATTTTAATTACACATCCGGTCCTTTAGTCTGTTATCTTTCATCTATCCCCCGTTAGTAAGAGTCATATGCCCCTCACACGAGGGGCACTTTTGTCATTTCATTTATCCTTTATAATAAGCAGAGGATTACCCTCAACGACTCCTTCACCTCACTCCTTTGTACTCGATCCTATGCTCTCTGTTATTCTGGAAAAAATAATTATTGTTGTCTATTCCCCTCCATCAAATCCGCAATGGTGATATCTTCATGTGGAAGCAGCGCCATACGTAGTAACCTCCTAGACAAATCCAAACCCAAGTCGACCTTACCGGTGTTGTGCAAGAGCTGGAAGCAGTTGTGGGTTCATCGGGTGGTTTGACCCACCAATGTGTTAGAGGGTAACTCAAATAATCCTTGGTTTGCTACGTTCAAGGAATGAGTTTGAAGACAAACTGAATGTTGCTAGGAAATACAAGGTTATGTTATATCTAAGCTGGTTTTTTTATGATTTTGTTTATCATTGGGTTCTAATAAGATTGTGATGGGATGAGTTTTTTATTAGGGTATTTGGAAAGGGACTTTTTAGATGGGTAACGTGTTTATGTTTGGTTAGAATGTGTTGGAAGTTGTTGAACTGATAGTTGTAAATGGTTATACCTTGTTCTTCTTTTGATGGTAAGCTTTGACAGTTGCAATGTATCTACTTTTCAATATAAATAAAAGTGAATCGTGTGTAGTAATATACTCTATTATACAAGTAGACTGTTATGTCGTGGATTTATATGGATGACAAACAAATACATGTAAATAGCCAGTAGTCTCGACAAAAGGTCAAAGTTTATTTGGTCCAAAAATTATTGTTAATTTCGATGGACACCACTGAATAACCTGAGATTGAAAATGAGTATATACAAGAATTGAAATAATATCAAACCAAATAATGTTGCAAATATTGTTTGTATATTTAGTAGATAATGGAAGCTATAATCGATGTTGTATGGAACTTTGTATGGACACCAATCAATCATTAACTTTGCATTCAAAAGAAGTATATAAACAACTGAAATCATACCAACCAAATTAACTAAAGGTCTTTTAAACATTAAGTAATTAATAAAGGTGAATCATTACTAACCAAAGTGTTTGTTCAAACAAC
Organism: Cichorium intybus; assembly: GCA_023525715.1. Lineage (NCBI taxonomy): Eukaryota > Viridiplantae > Streptophyta > Magnoliopsida > Asterales > Asteraceae > Cichorium > Cichorium intybus. Next base: position 28,999,336 of record CM042017.1, on the reverse strand, counting down.
CAAGTAGCACCATATGTAGACATATGTTGACTCATACCGACAATACCAAAAAAAAAGCCAGCGTAGCAGCACTAAAACCATTATACCAATACATAAGTTAGACAATTGTTCCAATAAACGAATTCAAAGCAACATACAAATAATAAACAAACCATCCTCACCAACGCTAACTCAAATACTACTAGCCAAATCACATACTAGACCTGTTACCCATTGGTCCTAATCCTCAAGCTCCATCATTTGGCCCCTCTTGCCTTTTAAAAGTCCTGGAATTGTGACCATTGTTTTTTTCACTTGCTGCATGGCATACTTATATACTTGGGTTGATGGAACCTACTCATCTGCTCCTCTCATTCTCTTCTTCTTTGGCACCTAACCTTGCATATTCGAAACTATCTTGATAATAACATATATGTCAATTAAATGAAAATACTTGTTGAATTACATTGTTTATACATGTGTATGGTGCTTAAAAGCATATATAATTGTTGGAGAGTTTGATTTAGGCCACATCTCCTTGCCATTAATCGAACCAATTGTTAAGGTATATATATTTTTCCGTGTTTACTATTTTGTAACATATGTCAACCAAGTCCTCTAGCTAACCCACTCTTTCAGAATGTTTAGCATGTCTAACAAAGCACAGACTGCATGCTTATAGGAAATCCATGCGAGGTCCCATATCCTACAGCTGCAAGTCCTATTATTCATGTTCACCATAAATTGTACCTGATATTCACCACACACTTGATATTTCCTATTACCATTGTAGATACTAGTACATACATGGACGTCAACTTTGGTTTTTTTTCCAATAAACTCTATGTTGTCGGTGTAAGAATACTCTGACTATTATTCATCAACCTTTGAATTGAGACTATATTTTTCATTGGGTATTCTCTATTGTACTCCATGGCTGGAATTATTGGCTTGTCCCTATCATTTGTAATTTTGGAATTGAATACCTCACACAAATTGTTCAATAAAATATTAGATTTTGCTCTACCTGATAAATAGACTTAGGTTAATAAATACATCATTCTTTGTATACAAACATTTAACTTGAATCTTATTAAATAGGTAAATACCATAGAAATGTCTAGTAGCCCAATGTTTGGTAGGTATTACTTTCAAACATTCATAAGCTTGATTATTTAAACTTTTCAACTCTGGCATAGCTCTGCCAAAAAGGGCAGTGTTGTGGCAGTATCACATCTTTAAGATGTTTTCCCTTCCATCCCAGCTTCATATTTTCATGAACATGTCTTGCATAGAATCTATGCTCAACACTAGGAAACACTTTAGCTAGAGACGGAAATAAACCCTGAAATCAGTTAAAACCAATTTATATAAAAACATGGAGAGACAAATAAATAACATGTTAAGTATTTTAGGAAGAACATACTTTCTGGACTATCAGTAACGAATGTGAAGTTAGATTCAGTGCCAAGTTCCAAATATTCCCTTAAGCACTCTAGGAACCAACTCCATGAGTTACTAATTTATGCTTCCATAATGACATATGCCACTAGTAGATGCCATTATTACCATCAATCCCAACAACTGTAAATATTTTACCAATGTAAGGCCTCCTGAAGAATGTCCCATCCAAACCCAACAAATCCCTTCTTCCAGCTTTGAAACCTTGTTTTAGTGACCCCAAACAAATGTAAATCCTTTTGAATTTTTGTGTCTTCTAGTTGTAATTAGGATATATTTCAAGCTTTATCATAATAGTTATGCATGTATTTGTTTTTTAAAGATATAGAACATGATCTCTCAACAAACTATATTGTTTTTCATAGTCTCCATGAAGACTTTATTGTGCTAAAACCTTTGCTCTGAAAACCTTCATCTTAGGAAAATTTAACCTTGAACTTTTTTGTAGTTCCTCCCTCATAGTAAGAATAAGGATCTTCAGATTGCCTTCTTTCTTGCATTATTTTGTTAGCAATAAAAACCTGAGTACAACTTCTAACCGATCTGGTTCGGAGGTATATATGGTCATCTACAAAAGTTTTCTAGCCATATTCTTTCTTAGAAGTGGATACATGTAGGACCCAAGGGCAAGTGTGTCGCTGGAATTTACCATAATACAATTACTTTTTCCTTTTGTGTTTGATAGCCCGCCAACAGTACATGTAACAACCCTAAATGAGGGGTATTTTTAATTTAAGAAAACATGAATAGTTTGAAATGTAACTATTCATAATATGAGTAAAATGATAAAAGGGGCATTTTGGTTATTTTGATAGAAACTAATCTTATTATTATATTTCTATGTTTGAGTATGCTATTATATGTTATTGCATGTAGTTATGAGTGTTAAAACTGAGTTTTTAACAAAAGAATAAAAACAATAATAAATTGGAAACTTTTGAGTAAAAATGAAAAAAATATAGAGATATCTTTGAAAACGATTATCTTAAAGTCTGAAAGGAACTAGGAAAAAGTCATCATATATATTATTGGAGTATTCAAACGATTATCTTAAAGTCTGTAATGAAGAAGTTATGAAGGTTTGAAAATAGACAAAAAAGTGACAAAATGGCTAAATACCCATGTTCATGGGTCTGTAACGGATCGTCGTACAATATACATACCCAGTTCAGTAAGAAAAGTAGTAAAACTCATTTCCCCTGTTTCCAGGGATATAAAGTTTGCAAAAATTTGATATCATATGTTAAAGTTATGACTGTTTAAAAATAAGGAAAATAATCGAAAATGCATAAAAGTTTCTAATTGTGGGCAAAAGTTACTCGAGCGGAGTCCAAGTACAACTTGGGTCGAGTAAATCATGTCGTTGACGGTATGCATCAAATTAATTCACTCAGGCCGAGTTAAAAGCTACGTGGGTCGAGTTGTTTAGAAAGCTGGTGAAATTTTCGTTACCCACTTGTACTAAATGAGATTGACTATTTGACTCGGGGTTTTTCAGCTAGAAAAAAGGTAAAGTCAGATAAAAAAGTAATTTCCCTCACAAAATACTCTCCCTTTATCTCCTAAGATCATGTGTGAGTGTTCTTGGTGTAACTAGTGTGTGTGGCAAAATCTTAGTGATTTAAAGGTATTTTCAAGGGCATTTTCACAACAAATTGATCACACTAAGGTAAGAGTTCACGCTCCATATTTTGTTTAAGCAAATATCAATATGTGAGAAAAATCTTATGAACCCTAAATTCTATGGTTTGAACAATATGATGAGTTTATGGTTAGATATTGTTCCTAGGTGATGTTTCAGCTTTATGCTAGTAAAGATGAAATGTAATATGATTTTCTAGTGAATGATCATGAGCGAGTGGAGTTAGTATTAAGACTGTGCGTTTACTTACATGGCTAAAATAGGAAATGCATACAAGGGACATATTTGGGTCGAGATATACATACATAATATGTATACACTAACAGTTCGACTACATCTATGTTGATTATCTCGCCACTAGCAGAATAAGTGAATTTTCAGCTTAGAAATTTCGACGTTTATCATATCACGGGGCACGACGGTCAAAACCGGAAATTGTCGTTCGTTTTCTTTCCACTATTCCAGAACTATTTAGATTGTCGAAAGTTGTATTGTACGACTGATCCATATAAATTCCATATTCAATAAGACTGAAGTTGGTTAATAATTTTTTACTATCTCGTTAAATTATTATGTTATAAAATGTTGTATTGTACGACATTTTTTTACTAAACGAGGTACCCTTTTTGGATCATGAGCTTTGTCATCCATTCACAAGCTAAATATAGGTCAAAAATTCATGCCGCTCCTTTGGTATTATGAGATTGTGATTGGATCCATTGTGCCTTTTGTTGCAAGACATGACTTTTTCTTGTGATGTTTTAATGTACAACTTCTATCTGCCATAACTAGCACTCTACATTTTTGTGATTGTTATTTTTTAAGGTCACTCCTCATTTTAACCAAAGACTTTGAGCACCTTTAGCTTTACGTGGGGATTGGATGTTATTGTTTAAACTTGTATGCTAGAAGCTTTTTTATTGCATCATTTCATTTTTCAATCCCCAAAAAAAATATTAATTAAATTAAATTGTGTTTGTACACGTATGCATGAGAATACAAGATTACCTCACAAAAAAACCCAACCTCACAACCAAAAGCCCAAAATGTTATTCCAAAACCCAATTACCTTTTGGCTCGATAAGCAATTCCAGCCCAAACATTCACATATCCAATAACAACACAATATGAAAATTAGTAAAATGCTTGTTTAATTAACTCGAAAATTACATAATCTGATAATCACAATATGTTTGAAAACAATCCTTGATCATATATCATAGGGTTGTTTTCCGGTGAATTTAACTTCAATCGGACTAACATTCTTTCCGATTGACCTCATGTTCTGACCCACTCCCTGCCGGCCGGCGTTAACTTTTTCCGGGTACACCCCATCTTTCGGGTGCAAATACTGAACCTCCCCATTTGGAAACACCCTGTAAAACTGGTATTTAATCTTGTATTTCGACCTCAATCTTGTCCCTAAAGCCAAACACTGTTCTTTTCTCGCTAATTTCAACAAATTTGGTCCTTCTCTCATGATGGCGGCACCGCCGGTGGGCATTTCGAAGATCTGTTCTTTTGGCGATTCCCATGTGATGACGTAGAATTCCTCCACCTGAGCTTTTCTGAGGAGGCCGCCGGTGCTTCCGGCGAAGATTGGAGATGGGGTGTTGGGGTCGAGTTCAGGTGGGGTGAAACCCACCGGAGCTTCTTTGGTTGCGACTTCATCTCCGGCGGCGGCCTTGATGGTGGTGAACCGGGTGGTGGATTTGGATGGTTTGACGGTGGTGAAGGAGGTGAGTTGTGATTGTTTCCATGGAGTGGTTTGATTCGGGATTGTGGGTGTGAAGAGGGAAGCTTGGGTAGCCATGGCCATCGGCGCCGACGGATGAAACTGGATCCAAGACGGTGAACAAGTTACGATTTTGTGAAGTTCTGGTGGTTGGTTTTACATGGGTGGTGGTGGTGCGGTGGTGGCTTTATATGATTGGTGTTAGAGGATAAGAAGATTTTGCAATAGCCAATGAGAATGTAGTTTCTGATCCACCTTCATATCTTCTTCTATTGCCACGTGTAAGCCCACTTCTATCCAAACAAAAATGAAAAATCCATTTGGCAAATTTTTGGTAAACATTAGAAAGTCTGTCTAGTTTTTACAGGATCAGACAGACTTTCTAAGTTATTGACCGAACCAGATTATAACATTTTTAATCCGATTTTTGGCCATTGATAAATATACTTGTCTAATACATAAAAATAAGACAACATGTTCTGTTCTATCATTTAATGTATTTTCATGTTTGTTACACAATCAATAAATTCAAAGAACATAAGGGCAAAAAGGGAAATAAAGAAATATATTTAGAATGTTATGATACATATGTATGTAATAATGTAATATGCCTCTTCTTCAATTGCTACACAAACACAAGATCTCATATACAAGAAGCCGACTCTATAAATAAAAAAGGATACCCATGGAGTTAAAAAGAATATATGAGTAAAAAATATTTTATTGTTTTAAATATCGACGTTAGCCTACCTAACCTTCTATCAACAAGACAAAAAGGAAACCAGGTAAACGTCATTTTGTATACTCCTATATAACCGACTTTGTAAAATTCCACAAACGCCCTTCATTTTATTTGTTCTGATAACCGTACGGGTTCTTGCTGGCCCAGTTCCACTGGTCCCTACACATCTCCTCTATCCCGTTTTCCGCCCTGTATAATAAAGAAACAACAGCTTAATACAGAAAGAACGACTTAATACAGAAAATCAGGGAAATTGAGAATTACTTTTTTTTTTTAATTATTTTATCTAGACAAGATTTATTTTTCTTATGCAAGAGTGTTTGATTTCTCTTATATTGATATATTATTATATATGTAACAAATAAAAGAGTGTTTTTGAAAATGAAAATATTGAAAAACGTTTATAATAAAAAACTCACTTCCAGTTCAATTCACGCTCTGCTTTTGCGGTTGAAGCATATACGACCTCAGCATCACCAGGCCTTCTGTCAGCTATTATTAGAGGAATTTCCTGAAACAAGAATGTAAAAATTAAAAAGACTATCTTTATATTCTATATTTTCTTTAAATATTATAATTTGTTTAACTCTGTGTATCTCTGTAAAGATACTATCTTGAAATTCTTTACATTAATAAATTCTTTAACTCTACATACATCCTTAAAGATACTATTTTTAAGTTCTTTAAATTCTAAATATTTTTTAAATCTGCAGATCTCCTTATAGATACTATCTTGAAATTCTTTACATTAATAAATTCTTTAACTCTACAACTCTACATAACTTCTTAAAGGTACTGTCTTTGAATTTTTCAGATTTTGTAAGAATTGCTATAAGTTTTGTCAAATATTTTTAACTCTGGATACCTCCTTATAACTATTATCTTTAAATTCTTTGCAAATATAAAAATCTTGAAATTCGCATACTCTTTAAAGATACCATATTTAAATTCTTTCTAAACTTAAAACTGTCTCTTTTTATTTTTTATATCTTTCATAAAATCTGAAAAAAAAAAATCACAACAACAATACCTTCCCTGAAGCTTTTTCAAACGCTGCCACCATCTCCAAAACAGAAGTTCCTTTACCCGTTCCCAAATTATAAACCTCACAACCTAAAATATCATCACATTAACACTAAAATCATAAAAAAACAATCTTATCGATTAAACAAAAAGATATTATTAGCGCAATATAACCAAAACCATATTCAAGAATCTGTCAACATTTCGATAAACCCTACGTCCCTATTCATTTATACAAATTTTCTCCATTTTTACATCGATAAACCATATTCAAGATTCAAAGAATATATCAAAGACCAAATAAAAAAATAGGAAAAAGAGACAAAAAAAAAACCTATTTTTGGATCAGATAGTTTTCTCAATGCAGCCATATGCCCATTTGCTAAATCCGCAACATGAATATAATCACGTACCTAATTTCAAAAAAAACAAAATTAATCAACAAAAACAACTAATGCGTTATTTTCCAAATTAAAATGAAACATTAGCAAAAAAAAAAAAAAAAAAAACATACCCCTGTTCCATCTTTAGTTGAATAATCATTTCCAAATATTTTTAATGCAGGAATTCTACCAACAGCTACTTGTTGAACAAATGGCATAAGATTATTTGGTGTTCCAAGAGGATCTTCACCAATATATCCACTAGGGTGGGCCCCCACTGGATTAAAATACCTCAACATTATCATTTTCCATTCACTATCCGATGCATATATGTCACGAAAAATATCCTCAATCATCAACTGCAAAAATTCAAAATTTCAAAAATTAAAAAACAATTCTTTTTTAAAATTAAAATTATAAAAATATACCTTGGTTCGCCCATACGGGTTTGCTGCAGATAATGGAAACTCTTCTGTACATGGAACCTCTTTTGGCCAACCATAAACAGTAGCTGATGAAGAAAATACAATCTGAAATTTTATAAAAATGTTAGTATTTATTTGTATTATTGTATAGATTTTAGAATACGTATTAAATGTGAGGAAAATTATACCTTTTTGCATTTATAGGAATTCATGACTTCTAATAGAGTTAAAGTGCCAACAACATTGTTGTCATAATACATCAATGGCTTTTGAACACTTTCACCTACCGCTTTTAATCCAGCAAAGTGTATAACCGCATCAAATCTGTTAAAATAATATTGATTCATTAGTTTATAGGATTTTTTTTTATTTGATGTAAAAAGGGTTGATGAGTTTTACTTTGTGGAAGTGAAAAGGTTCTCTAATGCAGGCTTGTTCCTGATGTCAATCTGTAGGAAAATAAAGGATTGAAAAGTTAAAATCTTGTTGCGGTTAAATTTGCAGAATTTATAAAGAAATGGGTTATTTTTGGTTATGGTGATTGGTGTCCTTTTAGGGATTTTAAAGGGGGTTGTTGGAACAGTTTATATAACTCTAAATTTGGAAGATCAAGAATGATTAAAAGGACAATATCAAAAAGTTAAGGTTCCAATAGAATTGGAATGGAAGACCTACCAACTTTCAAAAAACTGTTCAATCAATCAATTTCCCAAATTGGAACATAAAGGTCACATCATTTGATATAACGATTACTATGAGGTATAATGAATATAACGATTTATCCAATAAAAGTAAACAACAATGATTGCTTAAAGTTCAATTCAAATAATGTTAGAACTAAAGACTCGATTTTTCAAGACTCCAATTAAGCGTGCAATCAAGCGGAAAAACTGAAGTCGAATTTAGAAATGAGAAAAACATCAAGAATTGAGAAAAAATGGCCGAATTGAAAGGGTCCCACAATCTTCTAATCAAACCTTAATTTCGCAAATCAAACGTTCGATGTAAAGGTTTAAGTTGACCGACAATGCTAATTGCTCAAAACCTCGAACAATTTTCGAAAACATAAGTGAATTAAAAGGGGGAAAAGAAGACCACCAACCTTATGAAAAACTAGGTTAACGGCATGATCACCAGCGAGTTCTTGAACTCGATTGATAGCGATTTGTGATGAGTTGTCAAGATTATCAATCACCACCGTCTTGTAACCGCCTAACAGTAACTGTAACACGGTGTGACTCCCAATGTAGCCGGCACCACCGGTGACCAATACACAATGCTGCGGCGCCATAATGATAGTTGACAAATTGTATGTATAAAATTCAAACCGCGATCAAATCGGAATCCGATTGAACCGCAGGCGACTGAATCTATACGAATCGCCCTCTTTTTCGCTATGTATGCATATACATGTATCTACAAAAGAATGAGATTTTTCTTATGTACAGTATATATGGGGGATCTGCGGAAGAGGGAGGAGAGAATATTGGTGTGTGGTTTTGACAGATGGGAGAATTGAATGGGACAATTGTTTGGGTGTTCCATATATACATATACATGTGGGGTGGTAACTGATTGAGTGGGGACAGAACAGGTTGGTTAAAGTAGGGTTTGTTTAGTGTAAAATTGGCAATCCCAATTGGGGGAAAAGAAGAAATTTGGGGAAGATCAACTGCTTTGCGGAAAATGTTTGAAATCTTTTGAGCTGTAAGTCTTGACCTTTCTTGTGCCATTGATAATGGAAAGAAAAGGGAAAGTTTGGTGGAATTACACACTTTTCCTTCTCTATTTTATTCTTCATCTTATACAAAGTATACAAAAACATTTTTTGCATTTATTATAAATCGATTATTATAACATGAAGTTGCAATAAGTGGTTTTAAATAGTCATTCACAATTTTGATTATTTCGAAGAAAGTTGAGTCAATTTTAATTATAAGGTATTGGTAAAAAATGAAGTTTGTGTTCGAGATCGTTAGAGAACTTAAGAATTTTTTTTCTTCACAATATTTTTTAAGAAAAATTGCATCCAATTTTTTTGTGTCTAAGAAGTTTTAAAAAAATTAAAAAAAATGATTTTTTATATTTATATGTATATACATATAAAATTCACATGTATATGCATATATAAAATTTTTTCAACTTTTTTTTCAAAGTGCAGTATATAGAACGTCTAATATTTAAAAAAAATTTCAAAAAATCATTTTTTTGAATTTTTTTTAAATCTTCTAATCGCATGATATAAAAAATTTTAGTATATATTTTTTTTGAAAAATATTGTATAGAAAAAAAGTTCATAAAATGGGTTATTAGGTTCCTAGGCTTTTTTAGGTTCTCAATTGAACTTTACTATATATATATATATATATATATATATATATATATATATATATATATATATATATATATATATATATATATATATAAGTCGTAAAGATCAATCATAGCCAAGAATCAGCCAAGGGTAATTAGGTAATTTAATTTATAAAGGAATTAACTAAATTTTAAATTAAAATCTACAATTGTGAAAGATATTACCTGTAATTAAGCTAAGTTAACATATTATCATGGCAACTAAATCCAGCCTCCTTTTTATTAGAAACCCTAGTTGATTCATCCCTTACCACCACCAATTATGATCACGGCAACCAGGATATAATTATCGCCCACCACCACCAATCGATCATGCCACCATCAGCCTTTCATCGCCACCATCACAAAACCTCCACCATAGCCTCCAATTACCGTTGCTTCACCGGTACAGCTGACCACCGCAACCACTATCATCTTGGACAGATATTTCCTACCAATTATATTGATGTATCATCGATTTCAAGATAAAACCCAAAATTCTTTCACGTTTTGCAACTTATTCAGATTTAAAGATGAAATACACCTATTTTCGAAATCGATTTGAAGCTTAGCAATTTTGATTCAAGAGTTTCGGAACTCAATGTTTTGAATTCTGATATAAATCTAGCAATCTGATTATACTGAAATACATCTCTTTAGAATTTGGATTTGGATACATTAAAAGTATGGGTACAGATTCGTGCAGCTTATTTAGATTCTGATTCTATTGGGATACATCTCTATTGCAACTTAATCAGATTCAGATCCCTATAGCTTCTGGGTAATTTTATTTTGTTAGAATGACATTTGTGTTCTGTCAGAATTATATTTTGACAGGTGGGAATCGAAGAACACGCCTGGAATGATATTTTTATTTTGTCATAATAACATTTCTTCTCAGAGTTGAAACACACACCTTGAAATCAATTTTATGGATATATGGGTATCGATTCCTGCAGCTTCTAGGCAATTGTATTTTGTCAGAATGATATTGTATTCCTTTAAGAATGAAATATCACTACAAGAGGTTTTAATGACTATGTTTCAGATACAATAGAAGAATTGAGTGTCAACAACATATTCTTTCAATAATAACAACAATGTTAGAAAGAAAAATCTACAAATCGCAATGTATTCTGTCAAGAATGAAATGTAATCTTTTAAGAATGGTTAGAATTTAGTAGATTCTTGATTTTGTTTTGATGTAATTATTTCAAGAATGTATAGAATTTACTAGATTTTTTATTGTGTTTATGATTATTATTGTCATAAAAATTGATATTCTTAATAGTATATCTAGTAGCATTGTTTAAGAATATATATATATATATATATATATATATATATATATATATATATATATATATATATATATATATATATATATATATATATTGCATTTCCTTGAAATAATTGGTTGACTTATTGTAGATCAAACCGTCTAGAAATTGACCAGGAATTTCTTCATTTTCATCGGATTCTCTTGTAGATTATCAATGGGTTCATGTTGTTCTTCACTTTCTGATTTGGTGGCCTGGACTTTCTTTCCTGTATCATTATCCTAAACTTGGAATACGAATTTAAAGTGAATTTGTGCAATATAAACTAACTTCAAACCCATCTCAACATCAATTTATGATTTCTTTACATTTGATTTCAATTTAAAATTCTTAAAATATCTCATCCCTGTTCTGGAATAACCCTACATATGTTCTGAGATCCAAATCATTACCCTTGCATCTGTGTTCTATATTCAGTCAGTAGTTAGACACCAAGTGTTTGATAAAAGTATCAAACCATTCGTAAGTCTTCTCATATATAAATGTTGATACTCTTAGTGTTTAAGGATGGATTGTGCATAATTTCACATAATGATGAAGAGTTTAGCATAATATATCATCATAAAACTGAAAAATTTTATACAAAAATTAAACCAAGAATCAATAATCATAAATTCATGTTACATAAAATATCCTTTAAGAGTACCATCGGTTCTTGTGTGAATAAGATTCTTCACTGATAATAATGAATGAAACTTCCATATTCGAAGTTTCAAGTGTTATAATGGAACTTTTCCATGTTTTATGGTTGATAAAAACAAACAATATGTTGGTCTCTACTACCCAACCACCTCATTTTTTACAATTGAGGTAAAAAGACAAAAACGGGCAGCCTGGTGGCTGATGCTTCAGGGAAGTATGAGATAAAAATGGATCTTGACCAGGATAGTTTTAAAATTTTTGATGTTTTTTTGTTGATTTCTTTAACTATTGAAGTTTTCCACACCATCATGCTTTGTGGCATTCGGTTCTTTTGCAACCACATCACTTTACTTGTTGCAGGGTAGTAGCATAAGGGTCAAGACGCCACCAATAACTAGCACAATTCTATCAGCTTCAGTCTGTAACGTCCTAAATCCACTAATAAAATTTTTTATTTAAAAATAGTTCAAATACATAAAACGGGTTACCAAATAAAACCATCCAAATTAAAATTTATTATTCAAACATTAGAAATCGTATTTATCAAAATCATTTACAAGCATTATCCAGCGGAAGATTTAATTATCAAAACCTCAGATGTCGTACTGTCGGGCCGTGCTCCAAGCTCAAGCCAGCAAAATACCTGAAAAACAGTTAGGGTGAAAGAGTAAGCACAAAGCTTAGTGAGTTCCCCAAAATATCACACGATTCATCACATAACACATAATCACAAAAGGTCTCCGAGCTTGCCCCGAACAACCTGGCTCTAGGGCTTGCCCCGATCCGCCTCGGCTAAGAACTCACGAGCTTGCCTCATTCCGTCCGTCACCGAATCAACTCATTCTTTGGACTCTCGAGCTTGCCCCGATCCGTCCGATTATCAACTCATTCTTTGAATCTCGGGCTTGCCCCGATCCATCGGTAAACATGTAAGGCATATGCAACACATTATTACACGAAGTAATAAGACTACCTACGCATGCAACGTCACCCATAGTATAGTGAGAAAACTCACCTGATCTGCAAAGCCCAACAGTTTTCCGTATGCGCGTCTTCAGATCCCGACAGCGTGAACCTCAATGATCTAGAAATAAGAAGCTTTAGTTGATTCCCCCAAGAAGAAAGCCTTCTAGCAACACCAATCCTCACCAAGCATCGTAATCTCTTCAATAAAACCTTCCAAGGTCACCAAATGAGCAAAAAAATCCTCCATGAGAGCTAGAGAGAAAAAGGACGAGTTTGGGATTGAAATGACTCAAATGGCGGCTACCCTAGGGTTCCCCACCCTTAAATGTGCCCAAGCATGAAAATCTAGGGTTTTGGCCCAAAATCAAAAGTTAGCGTCGCTAACTGAGATCGTGCAAACCCACTTCCAAACCCTGCGAACATTAGCGACTCTAATGGTAACATTAGCGGCGGCGCTAATATTAACATTAGCGGCGCTAATGTCAGAATTTCCTAAAATCTCATATTTTGCTTCCTTTTTCGCTTTGAACTTGAACCTTTCATGATTAGGGTCTTACACAATCCTTGTTGGCATTGTAACATCTTTTGTTCTTTTTTGTAGTCATTTTCACCAGGTATTGTTTTCATATTATTCTCTTCATCTTTCAAGTTCCTTGATTTTTTATTTATTTGCAAACTTAGATTACTAGAGATAGGGTGGTACAAAAGCTCTCTCCATTAGTAAGTAGTCTTTTGATCAACAACAATAATGTCAAAGTTCTAATTCCATCGTGACCTAATTTACATTTCACATGGTGTAATAATGTTTATGAGGTGGAAGAACTCTTGTTAATCCTTAACCGTAACAACAAGGAAGGTCTAAACAATGATTTCATATATTGGTCCAAATAGAAGCAAGAACATGCACCATGTTTTCTCATTAATCAAGGGTATTTTAGACATTTAAGTAATAATTCAGCACTTCACATTCATCATGTACAACTCAAAGAATCAACTCAATCCGACTTCAAACGAATGAGATGTGATGTTTTTTTTAAAACGGGACAGAATGCATGATAGTGCTGGAACAGGAAAAAAAGTCAACATTAATATCCTGATTTTTGGAGACTATAACTTGGTCAATATGTCACCAAAATCGTGTTTTTATAGTCTAAACATAACTACAAACACTAAATTACATGATGAAAGAAAACTAGTCTTCCACTTCAAACGAATGATATATGAGTTTTCTAAAAATGGGGAAGAATGCATGATAGTGTTGGAAAACAAAAAAATGATGCAAAATTCCAAAAACGCTTCTCGTAGCTTGTATGCAGTCTTCAATAACTTGAATGTAGAGTTCGATCGGGTAGGAGTGTCGCCACATAAAAACTTCTTTGTTTGTAACCGACAATCTTTCATAATTTGTTTAAATTTGTTTATCCTTTGTATGTATCCTCTAATATACTTCATGACCCTTTGCACACATTCCACATCGTAGTTTTGGTATCGTAGCTCATCCTTGACGATAAGGTTTAAGATGTGGTCCATACACATTATGTGGAAATGCTTTCTACCAAATATTGGGTAACTTTTAACCCAAAATTCAATTGCCTTGTCGTTAGACGCGACATTATGGACTGTCATTGACATCACATTTTTCATGTGAAACTACGTTGTTTATTATAGCATTCAGTTCCAATAAAATCTCATGGTTTTAGTATGAGGTCTAACCATTAAACAATATACCTAATAAAGTGATATAATAAATTAATATGATTAATATTACAATATAAATAATATATCAATGCAATAAAATGATATTAAAAAGCATCGTACCTCCTTTGAGAAGTTGGTAATGCAATTAGACTTTCATCGAGTGAAAATCTCAAAAGTGTGTTTGAAAGAAAGTAATTGATGAGGTGTTTGAAAGCAAGATAGAAATGCTCTAATTGTAAGCGTAAAAGACCATTTTTAATCCTAACACTATTTTATACCAAAAATAGTATACATAATGATTAATTTTCTACCCTTATATAATTTTTTATATAAAAAAGAATATTTTAAGTATATTCTTTCTTTAGATTCTCAAATATACTTCTTCTATTTAGTAGTTTTGTTTTATAACATTATTATTTTATATTGATTTTGTTATTAATTTTATAAATTGTATTATTAAACATATTTAACCAAATACATAGTTTTTATATAACTAATTTAATTAATTGTTATACTATTAAAAATATTTTATGAAAATTAAAGATAAAAAACTAAATATAATAGTTATTATATTTTCACAAACAATGAACTTCATTAAATATAAGTATATAAACTTGAATTTTTGATGATAAAAAAACTAGAAATGTCTAAATATAAACTTGAAGCACTGAATTACACACATGAATTATTAACACCAATTTGGTATTTATGAGTATGATATTATAGATTTCATAATACCATATTCATATATGAGGTAGAAAATGGTATTATTTTACAATAAAAATGATGTAAGAGTTCTTAATACTACTCGTGAAACAATTTATAAGTTATAACAAAATTCATTTATGTAGAATATAGACATTTCTTTTTATCTATTTTATGGAATAATTCCATAATCAAAACAATAAACAGAATTTGAGTTTATATTTTTTAAAATAAATTTTAATTTATTGTTGTATTGTTATTTCTATACGTGTTTAATCCTGAAATGTTGACATAAAATGTGATTCTAAATTGTATCCAAACGGTTGTGGGTTTGTGTGCTTTAAGTATTTGACACATCATTAAAAACCCTTGTATTTAAATTGATGATATATCTTTCGATCAAAATTTCAAACTAAAGTTGCAAGTTAGCACTATGATTCATTATTTGTGGGCCAAGTATGCGTATTCCCATCCCATGTGAAATCCAATATATATATATATATATATATATATATATATATATATATATATATATATATATATATATATATATATATATATATATATATATATATATATATATATATATAAAGAAAGAGAGAGAGAGAGAAAGAGATAGAGAAAGTTTAAATCATCACATCTAAAAAGTTAGAAATCGTGAGAACCGATATTCACAGCTTAAAAATTATGGTTTTTTTTTCTGCTTGTTTGTTTTCTGAAAATATATCAAACTTAATAAAAAATTTATTTTACATTCACATTTAAAAAAATTCTAATTATTAAACTGTGAATACTGTATCGTAAATGTTTTTTTCTTTAAAACACATATCGATTTTTAATTTTAAAGAAAGAAAAACTATAAAATTTTATATGTTTGATAATTTTGTTTTGATAAAAAAATTGTTAAAAAATAAAAATACGATATTATTAAACTTTGAATGAACGGTTCTCGTGTTTTCTAACTTTTTGGTAGTTTTCATTTGAACCTTTATATATATATATATATATATATATATATATATATATATATATATATATATATATATATATATATATATATATACATATACATACATACATACATACATACATACATACATACATACATACATACATACATACATACATACATACATATATATATATATATATATATATATATATATATATATATATATATATATATATATATATATATATATATATATATATATATATATATATATATGGTGTGGAACGTAATTTAAGTGGGTTTTTTTTGTTTATTTTCGTTTTTTATATAATTTTTATTTTTTTAATTTTTAATTTTTTTTTTTAAATTTTTAAAAAAATTTTAAATGCATATATTCTCGGTTTTCACTTATTTTATTTTATTTTTCGTTTTTTATTTTTTTTTCTTTTTTGGTTTTTTTCAATTTTTTTAAATTATTTTAGTTATTTTTTAATTTTTTAATTTTTTGAATTTTTTGTTTTTTTATTTTTTACTACATATTTGAAGTTACTAGTGTTATTTTTTTTTTGTAACGACCTAAAAATCTTGAATTTATATTCGAGAAAATACTTAAGGTAAAGACCAAAATATTTTTAAAAGTTTTAAAATAATATAGTGGGAAATGTAGTAAAATTCCAAGAGTTTGGAGAAAATTCGTGAAAAATGGTAATTTGGTCATTTTACCATAAAAGGGTAATTTGGTCATTTTACCATAAAAGAGTAATTTGGTCATTTGACCATATGTAGGATTCATATTGACATTATATTTTGGTTTTTGGACTAAAAATGTAAGAAAACTAAATTTTATGTGATAAAAATTGATTTTTGTGGCCAAAGTTCAAGATATGGAAATTGAGGGGCTAGAGTGTAAAAATGGGAAGTATAAAAGGGAGAAAATATCTCTCATTGTTGGCTGATCATTTTGAGGCTACGGGAGAAGCAAATGGGAGGAAGATTTGAGGCAATTTCTTCATGAAACCTTAGCTAATCTAAGAAGTATTTCAACAATTTAAGGTAAGAATCTGTCCTATGTTGTATAATTCGTAGAAAAATCATACTATATCCAAATTAGGTGATTCCAGTGCCCATGGTTTCGTCTCGATGTCTTCTTCAGTTCATCAGTTGGGGTTCAGACCTCATTCAGTCGTTTTCTAGGGTTTTGAACCCGATTTCCATGAGTATGATTTCTGTGTCCAATTGTGTTGTGAAATTCTTGTAAAATCGTGTGTTCACTGGATTGTTCTGATATTTTGTGTGGAGAAGAACCTTGTCATGAGCCATACTCGACCAAAAGGAATTTACCCAGTTCATTGTTTTGGTTTGGATTTTGGTGTGTGCAACCCGACCTCCACAGATTGGCTGCTGCACACCTAGGTCAACTTGTGGGATTTTTAATTCCCAAATGGTATATAGTTTAGGTCTGAAATTTTGAGGAAAATTCCATCCTCATGTCTAATTTGTTACATCCAGAGGGCTTGATCCAATTCCATTAGGAAACTAGGGTTCCAATGCCTTCTCTTTGACTGAACCAGAATTGTAGCTGTGCACATTGTCCTTGTTGCACGATTTTTAATTCTCAGTTGGCTTATGCTTTGAGTTTGATTTTTGGATGAGAGCTTTATCTTCATGTCTAGTGCAATTCATCCAAAAGGCTTGACTTATTTCCTTTCAGAAGTCAGGTTGTTGGACAAATATTGTCAACCTATGCTGTGTTGTGACAGAAATGTTGCTGCCCATTTCCTTCATATTGTATGATTTTTAATTCTTAATTGGTTTGTCTTTTGGGTCTGAATTTCGGAGGGTAGTCTCTTGGTTATATCTAGTATGCCTATGTAAGAGGGTTTCCCTTGATTCCATTCCTAAGTGGAATGGAATTGGTGATTCCTCCGTTAATCCAGATTTGTGACAGATTGCACTGTCAATCTTGTTACTTATTTTCTAAGGTCTTAGAGTGTGATTCAAGTCTCGGTACCTTCTCGAGACTTGTTATGTATTGTGTCTACTTTCCAGAATGTTTGAGTTTGTGCCATTCGGGTTTCTGAGTTGGGAGTTATGGTCAATTCTTTGACCATGCGTCTTAGATGTCAAAATCTAAAAATGAGTTAATAATGTGATATTAATCTATTACGATGTAGATTAAGAGGTCTTTAATTGTTACTAAGGCCTAGCTTGTATTAACTAGAATGTTAAATGAACTCCTTAGGTATTAAGGAGTAAAGTTGAAGGAAAGGAAAACACAACGGGAAGAAGTGATTATAGTTAGACTTCTCTAACTAGACAAGGTGAGTACATGTAGTATTTTTACCCATTCTGGGGTACATGGCAAGTAAGTATTTTCAAGATTTCTTATAAAATTTCTATATGTGAAATTATATGCAAGAGTATTATTTCTAACTTGTTATGAAAGTATAATGCTATATTTGAAGTTATGTTTTGAACTACAAGTTATATATGTTTTCGAGTATGAATGGCATATAGCCACAAGATGTTTAAAAAGTATGTTTTGGTTACAAACTGTATTTGTTTTCGAGTATGAATGGCATATAGCCATAAGATGTTGGAAAGTATGTTTTGGCATAAAGCTTAGCATGTTAGAAAAATATGTTTTAAACATATGATTATTACGCGATGAAAGCTATATTTGGCATCTAGCCATAAAGACATAAAATGATGTAGTTTGGCACCTAGCCACAAGTTATATGTATATGAAAAATGTTCAAGCAAGCAGCAAGTATTTTGTATGACTGGTAATTGTAGCAAGCAGCGTTAGTAAGGGAACTATGTTCCAACCTACCCGGGTTAGGTAAGGGGTCTACTGGGGAAAAAGCCCCATCGCTAAGTAGATCGCCTCAGCACTTCTATGGTGAGGATTGATCCGTTCTTTCTAGCCATAGAGACTTGGGGTATCACTTATGGTGATTAAAGCCCTAAGTATAAAAATCCAGCAAGCTTATAAAACCAGTCAAAGAAAGTAAGAAAGAAGCTATTTTTGTAAAGTATGTTATGAAGTGATTTTGAAAAGTAAAGAGTTATAGTATGTTACTACTATAAAGTTTTGAAAGATGTTATTTTTGTAAAGCATAGTAAAAATGATTTCGAGAAGTAAAGAGTTATAGTATATTATTACTATAAAGTTTTGATAGAAGTTTTATGTTATAAATTTTATAAAAAGGTTGGAAAAAGAAATTAAAGGATTGAGTCTAAAACTCATGTAACTCACGATACATTATTGTCTTACGTATTCTATGTTTTGCCATGTATTCCAGGTTAAAATGCTATGCTATAATTGGATGAAGTTTAGCTGGAGTGGAGCTTGAGTTAGCTCCTATCTTGGACTCAAGGTTTAATCCTTTCTTGCTTACTATGGTTAGTTTTGGTATGGATTTGTAACACCCACTGTTTTTTTTAAACATGTAAATTATCGGTTTTTGATAAACCGTATTTTTTTATTCATGTATTTATATGAAAAATCATAGTATTTGCAAACAGTAGAAATGGGGTGTCACAAGTTGGTATCAGAGCCATAGTTTAAGCGAATTAGGATTGGATCGTTCCACTCTTAGGCTTAAACTCATGTTATAGGAAAGTTAGTTCATGAAAGTATGCTATATGATGTCTTAAATGATTAAGATTTTTGCATTATTTAAAATATGTAGATATATAACACTAAGAAGTGTTAAGTTAACGTTTAAAGTGAGCAAAAATCTAACCGTTAGGAAAATTATATGATATTTTCCATAACCGTCTAAATTTATTAAAGACTATGTTTATAAAATAGTAAGATTTCTAGAATTGATCACCATGTACTTATAATGGTTTTATATGTTAAAGAAACCAGTGTCCCATGAGACCTTGTGGTAACAGCAGAATCGATATGTGTAGGTGATTATGGTAATATGGGCCCGTATTATCATAATCACAGGATATGTATTGAGACTGGTGGAATCGTAAAGGAATTATGGCGTTCTGGTGGGTAAGATTTGTGAAAAAAGAGTAGTAAGAATAACATAGGAATTGTATGCCTATGTAACAAGAACAAGAAAGATTATAAGTAACAAAAGTTAATGCAGTGGATATATACCACTTAGTATGGTAAAATAAAAGAAATCAATAAGATAGTTAATACTCCTTAGACGGGTTGAAAGGCATTAAAGTATATGTCTGCAGAGTCGAGAAAAAGTATGAATAAGAGCAACTTAAAGAGGAATTAAATTCCGCAACCAAATGAATGAAATAAAAGAAGAAATACCAGTAAGGAAAAAGTATAACGAAGTATGTTAACTGAAGAAAAACCAAAATAAACAGACGAGAAGTTACTACTTCTGAATGTGAATAACAGGTAAAAGTGTTTCATAATTGTGAGAAGTGGTCGGTGCATGGTTAATAATTATGAAATGTAAAGATACGTGTATGAGTGTACATATATGTTTATATATGTGAAAGAAAGAGTAAATGTGAAAATTATATAATATAAAAAGTGAGATAATGTATTTGACAAATAACTTAAAAAAAACGAAAGATAACGAGAAAATAAGTAGGAGTTGTGTACCACCTAAGGGTATATAAGAAGCGAGCCTTATATGAAATATGAAATATATAATACTGTAAAGAAAGGTATGGTGTATATCTCCTTAAGATATGAAAAAGTAAAGAGTGTAAAGAAATGAAGTTTAAATGAAAGAATAATGTGATGTGTTAGGCATGTAGCCTTATGACACATAAAGAGAAATGGTAAAAGATACAATGAAAGAAACTTTGAGTTTAAAACCTAAAAAGTTTATAAGTAAAATGTATGAGATGTAAAGATCGAATGTCTATAAAAAAACGGTGGTGGTAATCTATATAATTATGAAAGTAGTGTATGCTTAATAAGTATGATGAAATAAAACAAGTAATTGTTGGGTCAGAAATGCAAGTCTTTATGGAAGTATTATTATGATGCAGTTGGGGTGAACGGTAAAAGTTATTTTTGGCATTATCCAAAACAAGTAACTGGTAATGAATGGAAAAAGGTAAAACTTAAGTTGTCTATGGAAGTAGTAATTTAATTTTGTTTGAAAAGTAAATGACAGTTAAAATATGTTAGCTATATTTCTTCTTAGTAAAGAAGAAAGAATGTAAAGGAAGAAAAATATATGAAAATAAAGTTTAATGAATGCAAGATAAGTCTAGATGGTAAAGTGGAACATTATTCTAAAAGAATGGTTAGAACGTCATGAAAAGTGTAATAATTACGAAAAGATGAATTATCATACATAAAATGTATGAGATTTGATATATTATTTGAAAAATCAAATCAATTATGGTAAACAAATGAAAGACCGGTAGAAAAAGAGTAAGTAGGAGATAAAGTGCTAAACTGAGCACTAGTGTGAGAAATAAGAACTACAAGAAAGTACTAAAACATAATTAATAATATGAGAATGGTACACGAGGTACCTAAGAATATAAGAAGTGTACTCATGAAAATACTATAAGAAAGCTGAAAATGAAAAAGACATGATTATATTAGTAAGTGTAATGAGTAAATGAGACCGAAATCTCATAAATAATAAAGGAGGATGAAAGAAGCATTTAAATTGCCAATATGTCAAAATTGTGAATGTATTATAAATAGAAGTGATATAATGTACGTGCTAATGAAAGTAATACATATAATGTACAGGAAATGAGTAAGAAGTATATGAAAATGAAATTTCATAAATTGAGAATTAAGAAATGAAAGCAACAATTGAGTCATTAATAAAAACTAAGATGTGAAAGTAATATATGTACTAAATGGTACGGGATATGTATTTATAGAAAATAATACATGTAGATTATAGAGTGGAAAAGATAGTAATTTATAGTGAACGTATGAAAGCTAATAGGGATTAAAATGATGTATATAATTAGTAATTTAAATGTCAAAAGTAGAAAACAAGGAAGTTGACAGAAATAATAGGTCAACTTCAATAGCAAAACTGTACAAATATACCAGGCCAAAAATTATGTATCATAAATAGAAAGAAACCTACGGATGTCTAGTTTCTAAAACAAAAATCGGTAGGTCATTTTGACTTTTCTAGAGTTAGATATGCAAATTCTCGTGTGAGGTGTACTGTTTCGACAGATTCTGTCCCAAACAGAAAAGTGAGGATGTAAAGTGTAACGAAAGAAAGAGAATACTTACCTTATAAATGGTAATGAACCGGAAGTTGTTAGTAGAGAAAAAGAAGAACAAACTTGAAGTTTAAAAAAAATTTAAAGAATAAAATATATAAAAGATAAGAAATTGTAAAACTTCTGGAAAGAAGAAATAGCAATAAATTATCTATGTAATAATGAGTGAGTAAAGGAATGAGAAAAAGAGAAGAGTGAAAAGAATGAGGAGGTGTTATAAAAAAAATTTTTTGCTTAAGAAAAATGTCTACTAAGGGACAAAATTTTACAATAAAAGATTTAGTGTATTTATGAAATTTGTATAAATATAAAATTTTACCAAATTGTATATGGGAAAAAGTTTTATAAGTAAAGAATATGATTAATATAATCTCATGAAGTTTTGGTAAACATATGAGAAGGATTACAAAGTAAGCTGCTATTTTTGATAAGAATACGAAAGTATGAAATCACTTTGTAAAATAAGCTTTACTAAAAGATTTATATATGAATGAAATGAGATAAAAAGAGATGTAATGAGAATATGGGATGGGTGAGTTCTTGAGGAAATGAAGCAGAAATATGAAGCGCTTTATGAGAAATTGAAAGAAATATTCAGGAGGAAGAGACTATGTAAATTCCTCATAAAGAATTGAAAATAGAAACCTTTAAAGGTTGATTAAAGAACCAAAAACAATTATAGAAGGAAAAAAAAAGAATAAAGAATATGACTATGTGTTGATAAAAGGAAGTATTTACTAGGAACTAAATTTAGGCTGAGAGCCTTTTAAAAGGAGGGAGACGTGATCCCTTAACTTAGTAGTTGTGTGATGATTCCGAGGACGGAATCCCAATAAGGGGGAGGTAGTTGTAACGACCTAAAAATCTTGAATTTATATTCGAGAAAATACTTAAGGTAAAGACCAAAATATTTTTAAAAGTTTTAAAATAATATAGTGGGAAATGTAGTAAAATTCCAAGAGTTTGGAGAAAATTCGTGAAAAATGGTAATTTGGTCATTTTACCATAAAAGGGTAATTTGGTCATTTTACCATAAAAGAGTAATTTGGTCATTTGACCATATGTAGGATTCATATTGACATTATATTTTGGTTTTTGGACTAAAAATGTAAGAAAACTAAATTTTATGTGATAAAAATTGATTTTTGTGGCCAAAGTTCAAGATATGGAAATTGAGGGGCTAGAGTGTAAAAATGGGAAGTATAAAAGGGAGAAAATATCTCTCATTGTTGGCTGATCATTTTGAGGCTACGGGAGAAGCAAATGGGAGGAAGATTTGAGGCAATTTCTTCATGAAACCTTAGCTAATCTAAGAAGTATTTCAACAATTTAAGGTAAGAATCTGTCCTATGTTGTATAATTCGTAAAAAAATCATACGATATCCAAATTAGGTGATTCCAGTGCCCATGGTTTCGTCTCGATGTCTTCTTCAGTTCATCAGTTGGGGTTCAGACCTCATTCAGTCGTTTTCTAGGGTTTTGAACCCGATTTCCATGAGTATGATTTCTGTGTCCAATTGTGTTGTGAAATTCTTGTAAAATCGTGTGTTCACTGGATTGTTCTGAAATTTTGTGTGGAGAAGAACCTTGTCATGAGCCATACTCGACCAAAAGGAATTTACCCAGTTCATTGTTTTGGTTTGGATTTTGGTGTGTGCAACCCGACCTCCACAGATTGGCTGCTGCACACCTAGGTCAACTTGTGGGATTTTTTAATTCCCAAATGGTATATAGTTTAGGTCTGAAATTTTGAGGGAAATTCCATCCTCATGTCTAATTTGTTACATCCAGAGGGCTTGATCCAATTCCATTAGGAAACTAGGGTTCCAATGCCTTCTCTTTGACTGAACCAGAATTGTAGCTGTGCACATTGTCCTTGTTGCACGATTTTTAATTCTCAGTTGGCTTATGCTTTGAGTTTGATTTTTGGATGAGAGCTTTATATTCATGTCTAGTGCAACTCATCCAAAAGGCTTGACTTATTTCCTTTCAGAAGTCAGGTTGTTGGAAAAATCTTGTCAACCTATGCTGTGTTGTGACAGAAATGTTGCTGCCCATTTCCTTCATATTGTATGATTTTTAATTCTTAATTGGTTTGTCTTTTGGGTCTGAATTTCGGAGGGTAGTCTCTTGGTTATATATAGTATGCCTATGTAAGAGGGTTTCCCTTGATTCCATTCCTAAGTGGAATGGAATTGGTGATTCCTCCGTTAATCCAGATTTGTGACAGATTATACTGTCAATCTTGTTACTTATTTTCTAAGGTCTTAGAGTGTGATTCAAGTCTCGGTACCTTCTCGAGACTTGTTATGTATTGTGTCTACTTTCCAGAATGTTTGAGTTTGTGCCATTCGGGTTTCTGAGTTGGGAGTTATGGTCAATTCTTTGACCATGCGTCTTAGATGTCAAAATCTAAAAATGAGTTAATAATGTGATATTAATCTATTACGATGTAGATTAAGAGGTCTTTAATTGTTACTAAGGCCTAGCTTGTATTAACTAGAATGTTAAATGAACTCCTTAGGTATTAAGGAGTAAAGTTGAAGGAAAGGAAAACACAACGGGAAGAAGTGATTCTAGTTAGACTTCTCTAACTAGACAAGGTGAGTACATGTAGTATTTTTACCCATTCTGGGGTACATGGCAAGTAAGTATTTTCAAGATTTCTTATAAAATTTCTATATGTGAAATTATATGCAAGAGTATTATTTCTAACTTGTTATGAAAGTATAATGCTATATTTGAAGTTATGTTTTGAACTACAAGTTATATATGTTTTCGAGTATGAATGGCATATAGCCACAAGATGTTTAAAAAGTATGTTTTGGTTACAAACTGTATTTGTTTTCGAGTATGAATGGCATATAGTCATAAGATGTTGGAAAGTATGTTTTGGCATAAAGCTTAGCATGTTAGAAAAATATGTTTTAAACATATGATTATTACGCGATGAAAGCTATATTTGGCATCTAGCCATAAAGACATAAAATGATGTAGTTTGGCACCTAGCCACAAGTTATATGTATATGAAAAATGTTCAAGCAAGCAGCAAGTATTTTGTATGACTGGTAATTGTAGCAAGCAGCGTTAGTAAGGGAACTATGTTCCAACCTACCCGGGTTAGGTAAGGGGTCTACTGGGGAAAAAGCCCCATCGCGAAGTAGATCGCCTCAGCACTTCTATGGTGAGGATTGATCCGTTCTTTCTAGCCATAGAGACTTGGGGTATCACTTATGGTGATTAAAGCCCTAAGTATAAAAATCCAGCAAGCTTATAAAACCAGTCAAAGAAAGTAAGAAAGAAGCTATTTTTGTAAAGTATGTTATGAAGTGATTTTGAAAAGTAAAGAGTTATAGTATGTTACTACTATAAAGTTTTGAAAGATGTTATGTTTGTAAAGCATAGTAAAAATGATTTCGAGAAGTAAAGAGTTATAGTATATTATTACTATAAAGTTTTGATAGAAGTTTTATGTTATAAATTTTATAAAAAGGTTGGAAAAAGAAATTAAAGGATTGAGTCTAAAACTCATGTAACTCACGAGACATTATTGTCTTACGTATTCTATGTTTTGCCATGTATTCCCAGTTAAAATGCTATGCTATAATTGGATGAAGTTTAGCTGGAGTGGAGCTTGAGTTAGCTCCTATCTTGGACTCAAGGTTTAATCCTTTCTTGCTTACTATGGTTAGTTTTGGTATGGATTTGTAACACCCACTGTTTTTTTTAAACATGTAAATTATCGGTTTTTGATAAACCGTATTTTTTTATTCATGTATTTATATGAAAAATCATAGTATTTGCAAACAGTAGAAATGGGGTGTCACATTTTTTGTTTTTATCTTTTGGTTTTTTTTACATTTTTTACCTTTTTATGTTTTTAAACTAAATATAGGTTCGAGTTTTTAATGTTTAACAATTATAATTGTTTTGAATCATAAAAAAATTAAGCATCATAATATTTTCAGGTCATACTATTTTTGGATCATATAGTTTTTGGATCACAAAATTTTGGATCAAAACATTTTGGATCATAGTATTTTGGATCATATCATTTTTTAATCACATGATTTTGGATCAATAATATATTTATTAAATAAATATTTGTTCATAGGAAATTTTGGATCATTATATATGTTGAATCATTTAATTTTGAATCATAAAAGATATAATTAATGATTATAAAATATTTGAATCAAAATATTTTTAGATCATAATAAATTAAGAATCATACAATATTGAATCATAAGTTTTTTTAAATCATAAATATTTTGCATCATCTCATTTTGGATCATATTGTATTCAATATTTAAAAAAAAAAACATGTAATCTTTTGATAAAAAATCTATGTTTTATGTTAACAAATATTTCTTAAAATTATAATATGAACACTTCAAAAACTTGTTTTTTTAAAATTCTTTTTACAAAGTCACTAGTATAGTGATTAGAAGTATCCTATAAATTTTCATGATTTTTAGAAAATATTATATTTTCTAGGTTTTTTATAAAATTAATAAATTAAAAAAAATATTTTTTTTCAAAATTTCATGATTGTGCTCATTTTGTAGAGAATTAAATTTTAAGAACTTTTGTTTTTTTAGAATTTTTTTTGTAAAGAAAAAAAAAAGTTATAGCCGAAAAACAAAATGGGTGGAAAAAAAAATAAATGCCCAGCCAATGGTCGGGCGACACGTGGCAAAGAGAGATAACATTGAGAGTGTTGGGGCGTGAGGCCCGTATCTTCACTATTTTCTATTTTTTATTATTTTTTCTCATTTAGTTTTCCATTTTATCCCTCCAAACATTAAACCTTCTTCGGAATTTCCTAAAATCTCGTAAATAATTACCAAAATGTCATATCATCTCGCGAGATATTTACGATAAATAAAATTGAATCTCATCCATTTATTTTTTCAATCCTAAGGCTAAAAATTGTTCTTGCACTCCTCACCAATTTTTGAGTCCTCACCCGATAAATAACTACACAGCATATCAGCTACACATACTTTACCCCTAACAGGAAAAATACAACCACACGTCACATATTATGCTCTACCCAGTATATTGGATTATAACCTCCTATACGTATCTGCTCAGTAAATCTAATTCCCTTGCTCAGCACTTAGAGCCGCGCATACCCAGTACGTCGCGTCATGCGTATCTGCTCAGTGTCTTTTGCTCGTATCTCTATATTGTTGGAAATCATGGTTCATGTGGTAAGTTTCAAAAACAAGAGTTTGCAACGGAAGCATAAAATCATGAACACAAATTCCATTTTCAAGAGGATCATGCTACATGCATGTAGAGATAAGATGAAGAACAAACATAGATTAAGTTCAAGATCATAACCTTTGTTCTTGTGTTTGGTTTGGATGATTTTGATAGCTAGGAATCAAATTAGAATCCCTCTATAGTTGATCCACCACAAGCTTGAACACCCTTGAATGCTAGTTCCACAACTTGCAAGTTAGAACTCCTTTTCTTGTGAAACCAAAAACCAATTTTTGCTAACTATCAAGAGAGCTTTTAGAGAGTTTCTTTGGCTGATTTTTTGAAGTAAGAAATGATGTGCACATGCCCTCAAAATCGTTCACAATATAACCCACCAAGAGAAAAGAAAAGCACATGCAACTAGCTTAAAAGAAAGATCCATTTGATTTCTATAATCAAAAGCTAGAAGACACAAGGCATCTTCTTTTTCTTTTAAGTTCTTAATGCATTATTTTTATTCAAATATGGCTAGTTATATGATGACTAATGAAGTGCTAGTGGGTTGTTATTATTTATAAAACTTAGATAATTATAAGCTTATAAATAATACATCTTCTCATTTCTTTAATGGAATAACATTTAACCCATAATCAAATATATAAATAAACCATCTAAATATACAATCTTAATTGTATAACTATATATATATATATACATATATATATATATATATATATATATATATATATATATATATATATATATATATATATATATAACAATATATATATATTTTATTTAATTTACTAATTAAATTAAATAAAAGGCTTACTTATAAATCAATTAAATCATTTAACAATTTAAACAATTTAATTGTTACTTAATTAATTCATCACATATGAATTACTAATAACCTTTAATTTTGTAGTTATTATTATTTACCTCAAATAATAATAACCTACAAGATTAAATTGCAAGTTTAGTATCATTTGATGTTAAATCAAATTTAACGTTCTAAATGATCAATTGGTGTCAAACTTGTTGTTGGTGTGACCCTATAGGATCATGTATTATTAGTAATATCATTTTATGATCATCCTTGGGCATATAGAACTAACAATCTCCCACTTGCACAAGGTTGCATCATAGAATGATATCGACAGTGGTAAACGTCTAGCAACATTTCACTGCCCCCAATAACACATGACATTGTGCCATTCAACAACATTCAATTCTTCAGAAAACACGAGGCTCTAATTGATGTATAAGGTTATCTATCAATTATCCCTTTGTCACAGACATCATGTTGAACATGAGACATGGATCTTAATCATTCTCATTTTATGTTCAACTTTCAAACAGGCGCCTTAGATGTCTAACTCTCAACACATAAGAGGAACAAATCCCGTCTTGACTACATACGCCCCTCATATAGTTAGTACTATGCATGAGTATGGCCTTTATGGTTGTCTGTATTTCAAGAACAACAGTAAACCATATCAAAGCATAGTACACTCTACATTTGAGTCCCAAATATGTATCTCAGGTCAAAGGATACAATGATAATACCTTTATTCAAGAATCACTTATGATGATGATCCATGGAGTGATCTTGAAACGGGTCACGTCCAATACTTGTTCACTGACAAGTACCTATGAATTTGGTTGCAACCTTTTGCTACTTTTACTTATAAAAGTCAACCAATCCAATTCATATTAGTCTTACTTCATAATTGCTCCCACAACTATGATCGACTATGGACGTTTAGAATAACTAAATTATTCAAGGATTAAACATGCTAATAAAACACAATAATTATGAATGAAACATCACGTCACATATATTACATAATTCTTGTCTTTTACATAAGTTCATATTCATAAAACATTAAACATAAATCAAATCCATTCATTAGAAAAACGGAGCCCTATACCCTTAGCATGACTTTCATGCTTAGTTTGGGGTAAAGGTTTCGTGAATGGGTCTGCCAAATTTTGATCTGTATGAACCTTGTGAATACTTATTTCACCATTCTTAACTTCATGTCTAATGTAGTTATACCTTCGGTGAATGTGTTTGGTTTTTTGATGCAATCTAGGTTCCTTTGCTTGAGCTATAGCACCTAGATTGTCACAGAAGATTTCTATAGGGTCCCGAATGGAAGGGACAACCCCTAGATCTTCTATGAACTTTCTCATCCAGACAGCTTCTTGAGCAGCTTCTGAAGCAGCAACATATTCTGATTCTGTAGTGGATTGTGCAATCACTTCTTGTTTGGAACTCTTCCAAGACACGGCTCCTCCATTTAAAATAAAGACATACCCAGATTGAGATTTCGAATCATCCCTATCTGTTTGGAAGCTTGCGTCAGTGTAACTCTTTACCTTTAAGCTTTCTTCCAAACCGCCGTAAACTAAGAACATATCTTTAGTTCTTCTCAAGTACTTAAGAATGTTCTTTACAGCAGTCCAGTGGGCTTCACCTGGGTTCTGTTGATACCTACTAGTCATACTTAAGGCACATGAGACGTCGGGCCTAGTGCATAACATGGCATACATGATGGACCCAATTGCCGAAGCATATGGGACATGTTTCATCCTTTCAAGTTCAGTCCTAGAGTTTGGGCACTGAGACTTGCTTAGGATGGTGCCATGAGGCATTGGCAAGAATCCTCTTTTGGAGTCTTGCATCTTGAACCTTTTCAAGATTTTATCAATATATACACTTTGGCTAAGACCAATAAGTCTCTTAGATCTATCTCTATAGATCTTTATGCCTAATACATAAGCAGCTTCCCCTAGATCCTTCATTGAGAAACAACTCTCAAGGAACGTTTTGACACCTTTTAAGGTTGGGATGTCATTTCCAAATAAAAGTATGTCATCTACATACAATACTAGGATTATGACAATGCTCCCACTAGCTTTCTTGTAAACACAGGAGTCATCCTCATTTTTGATGAATCCAAAACTCGTAATCTTTTCATCAAAACGGATGTTCCATGTTCGAGACGCTTGCTTTAATCCATAGATAGATCTTTTAAGCTTGCACACTTTGTTTGGATGCTTGGGATCGACAAAACCTTCAGGTTGTTCCATATAGACATCTTCCAATAAGTATCCATTAAGGAAAGCGGTCTTGACATCCATTTGCCATATCTCATAATCATACTATGCGGCTATGGCAAAAAGTATCCTAATCGACTTGATCATTGCCACTGGAGAAAAGGTCTCATCATAGTCAATACCATGAGTTTGTGAGTATCCTTTAGCGACAAGTCTAGCCTTAAAAGTGTGAACATTTCCATCCACGTCGATTTTCTTCTTGAAAACCCATTTGTTCCCAACAATCTTACAATTGGTGGGAAGATTAACCAAGTTCCAAACTTGATTATCGTGCATGGATTGCATCTCAGTGTTCATGGCCTCAAGCCATTTATCAGATTCAGGATCTGATATTGCACTCTGATAGTTGACGGGTTCATCAGAATCTATCGTATAACATTCCTCTTCCATCAAAAGGTAACCATACCTTTCTGGTTCAATTCGAACCCTACCAGATTTGCGAACACCTTGTGTTACAATTTGTTCCTGATCAACCGTTTGTTCAGGTTCAACAATTTCTTGTTGAATGCTAGATTCAACTTCTTGTGTATCAGGTTGTGGTTCCTGAAGTTCCTCAAGTTCCACAAACCTCCCACTAGCCTCTTCCGTCAGAAACTTATTTTCTAGGAATTCAACTTTTCGAGAAATAAATATCTTATTCTCGATGGGATTGTAGAAATAGTATCCAAGACAATCTTTCGGATACCCTACAAAGATACATTTAGTTGAACGGGGTTCTAATTTGTTTGAAGCTTCTTGTCTAACATAAGCTTCACAACCCCATACCTTGAGATAGGATAAAGATGGAACCCTTCCATGCCATATCTCATAAGGTGTTTTATCTACCTTTTTAGTAGGTGCCATATTTAGGAGACGAGCAGCTGTTTGTAAAGCATAACCCCAAAATGATAAAGGTAGAGTACTTTTACTCATCATGGATCGAACCATATCCAATAGTGTTCGGTTCCGCCTCTCAGACACACCATTATGTTGTGGTGTTCCAGGTGGAGTAAGTTGTGAAACAATTCCACAAGTCTTACAATGATCCATAAAGTTTGTACTTAAGTACTCACCTCCTCTATCAGAACGAAGAACTTTAATTGTTTTGTTGAGTTGATTTTCCACTTCACTTTGAAACGTTTTGAACATTTCAAATGCCTCATGTTTATGTTTAATCAAATAAACATATCCAAAATGACTAAAGTCGTCAGTGAAGGTGATGAAATATCTTTCACCATATCTAGTCATTGGCTTGAAAGGACCACATACATCCGTATGTATGATTCCTAACAAGTCCTTTGCTCTCTCATTGGTTCCGGAGAAAGGAGCTTTAGTCATCTTGCCATGTAAACAAGATTCACATATATCAAATGAGTCATTCTCATTTGCCTTCAAAAGTCCACTCTTTTGAAGTTGGGATATGTGATTCTTGTTTATATGCCCAAGGCGACAATGCCATAGATAGGTTTGACTCAAATCAAATTTGGGTTTCTTGGTGAAAGTGTGGTATAAAGAGCTATTGTTAGTCTTTTCATCAAGGTTTACTTCATAAATTCCATTTAAAGGCCTAGCCTCAAAATAGAATACATTATTTTTGTAAACACAAATATCATCATTATAAAAGGAAAGATCAAATCCACATTGTCTTAATTTAGCAACCGAAATAATATTCCTAGTCAAGCTAGGAACATAGTAAACATTCAACAATGTCACACACAAGCCATTAGGTAGTAATAAATTAAAACTTCCAATTGAATCCACCGCAACTCTTGCATTGTTTCCAACCCGAAGTACTACCTCATTTGCCTTCAGTCGCCTACTCCTTTTGAACCCCTGCAACATATTACATATGTGAGTTCCACAACCAGTATCAAATACCCATGTGTTAGGAGATAAATTATAAAGTTCTAGGTCTATCACATAGATACCTGAAGTGCCTTCACCGGCCTTCTTCTTCTTCAACTCCGCAAGATAGGTAGGGCAATTTCTCTTCCAATGCCCAGCTTTGCCACATTCAAAGCATGTTTCATCTTTGGCAACCTTTGCCTTCTTCTTGGGCGGATGGGAAGGTTGGACAACTTTCTTGCCCTTACCTTTGAAAGCTTTTGCTTTCCCTTTGCCCTTGGAGTTGGTGGGGTGTTCTGGTCTAGTTCTCTTTGTTCCACCTTCCTTGATCATGAGAACTTGAGTGGTTTTCTTAGGCAGACTCTTTTCCCCGGTAATTAGCATCCCATGTAATTCCGGGATAGTCTTGTTCAAACCATTCATGTTATAATTCATGACGAAAGGATCAAAGGACTTTGTCAAGGAGTTAAGGATCATATCCGTTGCTAGCTCTTCGGGCATCACAACTCCAAGACGTGCCAAATGATCAATGTGACTCTTCATTTTGAGCACATAAGAGCTTACCGACTGCCCTTCCTCCATCTTGCAAGCATGGAAAGCCCGAACAGTTTCGAACCTTTCCGTTCTTGCAAGTTGTTGGAACATTTCCTTTAGTTGATTAATCATGTCATAGGCTGAATGATTCTCCAAATCCTTCTGAAGGTCGGGAATCATGGTTGCCAACATGAGGCATGATGCATCGATGGAATCATCCATCTTTTTAAGCCATGCATCGTGTGCGGGCTTAGGAGTGGCAGGGGCTCTTCTGTAAGTGGTTCATTGAGAACATATTCTTTCTTTTCTTGTTTGAGAACAATTCTCACACTACGGTACCAATCCAAGAAGTTGGTATGGTTAAGTTTTTCTCCTTCAAGGAGAGACCGTAGTGAGGTTTTGTTAGGAGCCGAGTGTGTGTTGTTTGGTGCCATCTACAAAATTTTAACAAGGTTCTATTTAGTAAATTATGATATTAAGTCCTTAATAATTAATACCCTTTCTTGTTTCATAAACTTTAATTAATTAAGGTCTAGAATCCAAGTTGCATCACGAATAAGTGGTTAGGTATCCTTTATCCCGCCTATTCGAATCAACAAGGTAGGTAACGGTTTACCAATTATATCCAAATATAATTTCTAGATTTATGGGATCCCATTATAACATTTATAAGTTTGGCATGTTTGATCCCATCTATGCCTTGGATTTCTAATGCTTAGGTGACCTTTATCACAAGAGATTTCCAAACGAATCATCCTACTTAAACGGACGTGTAGTTTTGTCAACTATTGATGGTTAGGTGTCCTTTATCCCATCAATATTGCAAAACTACTTCTTGTATCACAAGAAGACTCCAAGTGGTTAGGTATCCTTTATCCCACAAGGAAATACAAGTGATACATGAGTGTCTTTAAGAAGGACGGCATAGATTCGTATTTCATAAGGGATTTGAATGTTTTACAATTCTAATTTTGAAAAACATATGGTATCATGTAGATTGCATGCATCCAATGAACATGGTACCATTAAATCTTATTTTGTTAATTGGTTCCTAAATCATAAAATCTCCATTTTATTGATTCTTTGTTTGTGGTCAAGATTAATATCCAATATTAAGTTTGAGTTTGATCACATATATTAGAACCAATTTATAATCCTAAATAATTACCATTATTACTTAGGGTTGGAGTTTGTAAGAGTTTATAAAATCTCCATTTTATTTCTTGTTTCAATCATTTTCAAAACTTGACTTAATAGGTTTTAAACAAAACCCATTTTAATAAAACCCATTTTTCACATCTTATGTTTTAATTGTCAACTTTTGAAAATACAAACTCCTTGATGATTATGTTTAATTATCTAGGTTGTTTAGCATGCAAAATCTTATTTTCATCCACAACATAACATAATAAAACATTCAAACATCACAAGCATGCATGGGTGCATAAACACAAGCCAACTAGTTTGATATTTCATGTGAGCCACACATGAAATATCAAGTCCAAACCTAGGGACAAAAGAGTGACAAAAACTCAACCAAATGATCTCCGATTTGGCTACAATTTTGCCAAGCTTCTTATATCACCAAATGACACTTGAACCACCATTTCTTGACACCATTGAGTGACATGTGATTTTTCTATGGAGCCCTCAAAAATTTCGAAATCAGGGGCAGCAGGAAGGAATTTTTGTTGTTTTTGTTGCATTTTTCAATTCATTCTTGGCTATATTGATGCTAATACTTGTTGAAACTTAATGTATATTCTAGATATTAAAGTTACCAACAAGTATATCACCAAATGACCAAGATATGAATTTATAAAACACTTCCAAAACAATTTTGAAATCTGGACAGCAGCTCTTCAGAAAGTGCTGCTGTTGGGTGCAATCTTCTCTTGGTCTTTTACTTCCTTCTCTTGTTACATTTTGTGAAATAAATAAAATACAACTATTCTAATATTTACAAAATGAATATTAAGAAGGAAATAACTAATTATTATTACAAACCATTTGAATAAATCAATAGATTACAACCATATCGAACACAAACACAAAACATGCATCATATGGTCCTTGGCTTGTTTATGCACCATTTTATCACATAAAATCATAAGAAAATCAACACTTTGTTTTTCTAAGGCAACAATTTATGTAACCAAAAGCATGCATACATAAGATATAGTTGGTTACATAAAATCATAGATAATATAATTGCATGTTGCCAAAGAAGCCATGCATGAAACTTTCATTTAAGAAGATAAACATTCATGGCTTCCAAAAACCAAGTTTATCCAAATAAACTTATTATCTAAACATGCAATATAGCCATGGCTCTGATACCAATTGTTGGAAATCATGGTTCATGTGGTAAGTTTCAAAAACAAGAGTTTGCAACGGAAGCATAAAATCATGAACACAAATTCCATTTTCAAGAGGATCATGCTACATGCATGTAGAGATAAGATGAAGAACAAACATAGATTAAGTTCAAGATCATAACCTTTGTTCTTGTGTTTGGTTTGGATGATTTTGATAGCTAGGAATCAAATTAGAATCCCTCTATAGTTGATCCACCACAAGCTTGAACACCCTTGAATGCTAGTTCCACAACTTGCAAGTTAGAACTCCTTTTCTTGTGAAACCAAAAACCAATTTTTGCTAACTATCAAGAGAGCTTTTAGAGAGTTTCTTTGGCTGATTTTTTGAAGTAAGAAATGATGTGCACATGCCCTCAAAATCGTTCACAATATAACCCACCAAGAGAAAAGAAAAGCACATGCAACTAGCTTAAAAGAAAGATCCATTTGATTTCTATAATCAAAAGCTAGAAGACACAAGGCATCTTCTTTTTCTTTTAAGTTCTTAATGCATTATTTTTATTCAAATATGGCTAGTTATATGATGACTAATGAAGTGCTAGTGGGTTGTTATTATTTATAAAACTTAGATAATTATAAGCTTATAAATAATACATCTTCTCATTTCTTTAATGGAATAACATTTAACCCATAATCAAATATATAAATAAACCATCTAAATATACAATCTTAATTGTATAACTATATATATATACATATATATATATATATATAACAATATATATATATTTTATTTAATTTACTAATTAAATTAAATAAAAGGCTTACTTATAAATCAATTAAATCATTTAACAATTTAAACAATTTAATTGTTACTTAATTAATTCATCACATATGAATTACTAATCAACCTTTAATTTTGTAGTTATTATTATTTACCTCAAATAATAATAACCTACAAGATTAAATTGCAAGTTTAGTATCATTTGATGTTAAATCAAATTTAACGTTCTAAATGATCAATTGGTGTCAAACTTGTTGTTGGTGTGACCCTATAGGATCATGTATTATTAGTAATATCATTTTATGATCATACTTGGGCATATAGAACTAACATATATTACTCAATACGTCGAGCCCACACACACCATAACCCAACCCATACAATTATAACAAGAAGGTATATACACACAACTTGGTACAATTCACCAACATATTATAAACATCTTATAAGCACACAAAATACAGTAAATGACATATAACGTCCACACAATGTAGTGAGAAACTCACCTGATTATAGTCGACTACAGCGTTTATCTCTGCTTCGTATTCCCTCTTTAACTGTTAACACCGTAAGACATTTATCACTCTTTAATTCTTAACTATCTTATAGTTGCATCATTAAACTCTTCCATAATTCCAACATGATACCTCGTGATTTATCAAGTAAAGGATAGCCAGGTAGAAGATTAGTTGGGGTGGCAGGATCCTTTCAGCATTTTAGCCTTTCGGAAAATCCAACAACCAGATCCCAAGTAATCGGCCTAGACACCATCCTCGTAAGTAAATCACTCGGTATTATTTTTGGTATTACGAATAATATAACCTCTACATTTTATAGTTTAACACTTATAAACTACTAGAGAAATACAATAGTGATTACTCACTTAAGATTGGCGTTTTCGCAAAGCCTTGGCACGTTTCCCGTTCCGCTCTTCCAACACTTCCCGAGCACCTCGTTACCAGCTACCGCTCGCTCCTAACTCCTCCCGACCTATTTTCCTCACCAGAACACTCCTCAATATCGTAAGGTTGTTTGGTGTTTGTTGTGGGTTGAAATGAAGAAGTTATGCCTCTATTTATAGGGCTTGAAAACACTATTCACGACGTCATCACGACGTCGTCACGACATCATCGTCGACGTCATCACGAGGAAAGCGCTTACTTCATTTCTCGGGTACTATTCACGCCGGAGTTACTATTCATGCCGGAGTTACTATTCACGCCGGAGTTACTATTCATGCTGGAGTTAGTATTCACAACGTTTTTTTTTTTTTAAAAAAAACGGTCGTTACAAGTTCTCCCCCCTTTATAAGATTCCGTCCCCGGAATCTCCAGCGTTGACATATGCTTATTCTTCCACTCAATCATTCCCTATTTCAACATAATACGGTTGTATTAGTAAACCCAAAGGGTATTACCACAATACTGGCACATTAACCACCTCTAATCAACTAGGCCAACCTATTGAGACTACAAAGTACTCGTTACGTAATCTCATATACTCACAATACTGACATCATGGATGCAAGGTACTTGTTATGCATCGTATAGTCACATGTTCACCACATCATATCACAACCCCTACTTTTCACAACTTCAACAGCTCAACTTATTCACCAAACACCCAACTGTATGTGTGTTAGAACTGCTAGCCAATAAAGCCATCACAACACTTGTATGTGGTCCCACCACAATTACTGCTCATAAGATCCACAACACATATGTGGTCTTACCAAATGTGGCCCCACTAAATAAGTAGTCACAACCACAAGTACTATTAACCCCCAGAATAAATGGTCACAACTACAAGTTACCAGTGGTCCCACGGAATAGGTGGTCCCAACCACAAGTACAAGTAGCCCCATAGCATAAGTGGTCCCAACCACAAAACTAGTAGCCCCACCTAATAAGTAGTCCCAACTACAAGTATAAGTGGCCCCACAGAATAAACAGCTTTTCGCTCTAAAGGCTTAACGGTTAACACACATACGACTGCACAGCTCTGCAACCAACCACATGACACCAAGAATCCTCATATCAGCTCAGCCTCCACATACAACTACAAAATCTCCACCCACCATAGGATACCATATCCATGGTTATCACCACTTAATACTTACGTATTCGTCCGCACATCTAATATCAACTAGATATTCAACCAGCTACCGACATAGTTTATCCACGGTTACTTGCCTATGAATTACCTACTTAAGAGGTATTCACTTAGTCTATTACCCAACACACATATGCTAACAAGATGGTTATCTTGGCCAGTTAGCAATATTTTCTCAACTTATTATTTTCATATACTAACAGATTTGAAGTACATGATACACTGATAGGCCACATCTAGCCTATTATGATACATTCGTTCATAGTATTCACTACCTACATGAATACCCTTACGCCACACCACTATGTCATCTGCACTCTCACGAGTTGTTATTATATGTCCATCCCGTATACATGTACTTCTCTTGTACGGGAATGGATAAAACTCTAATTCTGCAAACATACGACACCACGTATAAAACCTTATGTTTCTAGCATGTACACGTATATCTGTACGTATATTTTTCACATCTATATACTGCTTTAGTTCA
This sequence comes from Cichorium intybus, assembly GCA_023525715.1. Taxonomy (NCBI): domain Eukaryota; kingdom Viridiplantae; phylum Streptophyta; class Magnoliopsida; order Asterales; family Asteraceae; genus Cichorium; species Cichorium intybus. Next base: position 28,960,691 of record CM042017.1, on the reverse strand, counting down.
CGTATGTCTTCTTCCAAATTATGTCATCCAGTTACTGGATCCCAATTTCTGCTGATACGCTCACATACATCCTCAGCCTTTATCATTATCGTACTACAGTCGTCTGACACACTTCGTATATAAAACTTGTTAACCAGCAACTGTAGATGACCTGGAAGCCTCACATATATCTCCATATCTGGAAATGACATTTGCGACTTATGCTCTTCTCTAAATAACATTACGTTTATTTATAGTCAATCAAAATCGACTATTCTAGCAATCAACATCTTCTTTTTATCATCCATTATCTGTGCTTTTCTTAGTAACAAAGAGACTTAACATGTCACTTTTGCACAGCTCGTCTACTATAGTCACATCAACTGTTCATTACTTAATTATTAAGAAATGAAACGTCACTAGATTCTCAATCTCCAGCGTCCTAATTGATCCCAATAAACTCTATGATTGCCAACCAATAGAATGGACAAATACAGTTTATCAGCATATACACCAATTAGTTATACCCTCAGTGTATTGGATTCCTTACGACCAACTCCCGATTCGAACGCGGATCCTGTGCTTTCAATAGTAGGAGCTCTACTACTATCTTCCACACCTACCCTCGTTCGTTTCAGAACTTGTCCAGGAGTCCCCAATTCACTTCTCACGATAATTTTACCACCTATACCCCAGGTTGTTTTACGAACATAGTCATAGAAAATCTTTCAAAATAAAAAGGATTTACCTTATGGATATCACTTATCAAGGAACATGCAACTTGGCCAACTCAAAATTTCTAGGACTATTTAGTTCCTACTGCCTACACTTTAATGGCATTTAAGCACACATATATTACAGAAATAGCAACAAAGACTAAGCACTTAACCTTTTCCCCACTGACGTCGGCTGACGGTACACACTGCGTCTTTCAACAACATTCATTTAACCCCTTACTCGAAAAACAACTTATAATTTCTTGTAAAAATATTTTCAAAGAAAACTTTTAAGTCTCAAGCTTGAGATCAAAACCCATCAAGTGAGTCTGATTCACTCAAGCCTTGGCTCTGATACCAACTTGTAACACCCGGTTTTTAATAAAACATCTTCATTTAAATAAATATCAATTTATTCAATAATTAACATTTTGAAGATATTTAGAAATCATTTAAACATCAATTCACCGCATAAATCTCCACATAAGTAGCATCAGTGTGTACCCGTCATGCCTGTCCGTCATTTTCACCTGTACAACCTGAAATGGTAATTTAAAAGGGAAAGGATAAGCACACGGCTTAGTGAGTTCCAACAACTACACAGCATATCAGCTACACATACTTTACCCCTAACAGGAAAAATACAACCACACGTCACATATTATGCTCTACCCAGTATATTGGATTATAACCTCCTATACGTATCTGCTCAGTAAATCTAATTCCCTTGCTCAGCACTTAGAGCCGCGCATACCCTGTACGTCGCATCATGCGTATCTGCTCAGTGTCTTTTGCTCGTATCTCTATATTACTCAATACGTCGAGCCGACACACACCATAACCCAACCCATACAATTATAACAAGAAGGTATATACACACAACTTGGTACAATTCACCAACATATTATAAACATCTTATAAGCACACAAAATACAGTAAAGGACATATAACGTCCACACAATGTAGTGAGAAACTCACCTGATTATAGTCGACTACAACGTTTATCTCTGCTTCGTATTCCCTCTTTAACTGTTAACACCGTAAGACATTTATCACTCTTTAATTCTTAACTATCTTATAGTTGCATCATTAAACTCTTCCATAATTCCAACATGATACCTCGTGATTTATCAAGTAAAGGATAGCCAGGTAGAAGATTAGTTGCGGTGGCAGGATCCTTTCAGCATTTTAGCATTTCGGAAAATCCAACAACCAGATCCCAAGTAATCGGCCTAGACACCATCCTCGTAAGTAAATCACTCGGTATTATTTTTGGTATTACGAATAATATAACCTCTACATTTTATAGTTTAACACTTATAAACTACTAGAGAAATACAATAGTGATTACTCAATTAAGATTGGCGTTTTCGCAAAGCCTTGGCACGTTTCCCGTTCCGCTCTTCCAACACTTCCCGAGCACCTCGTTACCAGCTACCGCTCGCTCCTAACTCCTCCCGACCTATTTTCCTCACCAGAACACTCCTCGATATCGTAAGGTTGTTTGGTGTTTGTTGTGGGTTGAAATGAAGAAGTTATGCCTCTATTTATAGAGCTTGAAAACACTATTCACGACGTCGTCACGACATCATCGTCGACGTCATCACGACATCATCGCGACATCATCGTCGACGTCATCACGAGGTAAGCGCTTACTTCATTTCTCGGGTACTATTCACACCGGAGTTACTATTCACGACGGAGTTACTATTCACGCCGGAGTTACTATTCATGTCGGAGTTACTATTCACAACGTTTTTTTTTTAAAAAAAAACGGTCGTTACAATATATATATATATATATATATATATCTATATATATACATACATACATACATACATACATACATACATACATACATACATACATACATACATACTGATAGACACACACATTAGACGAATGCCTGTGTGTTATGCATGTTAAACTATATATGTAAAATTTTAACAAATATAAAAATGAATATATCATTGACATTAAATATACAATAATATTTTTAATTAAATTGATATATAAATTACAACTATTTTGAATAATGTTATCCAAAATGACATCTACCCACAGTTGTTGAATGAAAAAAATTATGTGTGATTTTACAATAATGTTACTTTAACTATTATTGTAACTAAATAATTTGAAATTTATTACTTAAATTTTTGTTAGTATTAATTATTTTTATTGTTAACTAATGTTAAAATTATTCATTATTATTAAAATTTATAAAATACTTTTAAAAACCATTTATTATTATTGAAATGTTATAAATATTAAAGTGTAGAATGTCTTTTTCTAATTGTATATAGTTGTAATAGAAGTTATTAATAAAAATATTTGAAAACTTGTGAGATTTCAAATTAGGTATCTACTTAATATTATAAATGATTTAGAGGTTGTAATTCATTGAGTATAATTTTAATTTTTTTTATTCATTTGTTTATTTAATTGTATCCCTTTTTATATTATTTTTTCCTTTAATAAGTTTTACTTGTAATAAAAAAAACATGATCTAACATATCTTTTGATAAATATGTCAAAAATATAACATTTAAAATTGATCTTTTTGGTTAGCAAAAAAGAAATTTTATCTCGACAACATGATAGATCATTTGTTTAATATGCTATGTTACAATTTATCTAACACGTAAACATGTGTGAGAATATATTTAATCAAATTATTCCACTTATGAACAACAATGAAATAGTCTACTATAGGATTAGTAGAAATTTGAAGAGTTATGTTTTAAGTTTCATTAGCTAATTAATTGATTAACATGTTTTTTTGTAAAAGCTTTTCATTTACACATTGCTTAATAACCAATAACCATACCATAAATATGAAGTGATTAAAAAGTTTTATATTAATTTTTAATAATTAACAAATTAAAAAATTTACAAGTTAATATGCTAAAAGATAAATAATTTATCTTGAACCGTATTAGTTTTGATGGTCTTAATTATATTATATTATTTCAAGTTGTAATAAAAAATATAATCTAATACATATTTGAATAAATAACTTGAAAATATAGCCTTTAAATCAACTTTTTTGATTAACAAAATAAGCTTTATCTCAAAAACTTTCCAAATTTACCAATAATTATTTAGTAAATTATTATACTTATGAGAAAATAATAAATTTATTTAATAATAGCTTTAGGTAGAAATACATAAAGTTATAAGAGTTTTAACTTTCATTAGTTACTTAATTGATTAATTTTTTTATAAAACCTATTAAACTATCAATTACATCATAATCAATAATCAAACTACAAATATGCACTAACCGAAAATGTTAATATTTGTTTTTAATAATCAATAAAAATAAATTTTTTTAAATAAATATGGTAAGTGATAAATAATTTAACTATAGTTTCAGGTAGAAGATTTAATTATGAGAGTTTCAACTTTTATTAGCTATTTAATTAACTAACATAAATGGTTTTGTAAAACGTAGTAAACTACCCATTACTTAATAATCGATAATCACACTATAAGTATGAAGTAATTGAAAAAGTTAATATTAATTTGTAATAACTAATAAATTTAAATATTCAAATCAAAATGATCAAAGATAAATAATTTATCTTGAACTACATTAACTTGAATGACTATATTTGTAAATTTACTATATAGTTGAAAGTCGAAAAGTTTAATCAATTAAATATATTAATTAAATAAATACTATAAATTAAATATATTATAAAAATTATTTGCAATAAAGTTGAAAGTTGAAAAGTTTAACTAATTAAATATATTACTTAAATAAGTTTTTTAGATTAAATAAATAACAACAATTATTTATATTAATCGATATGCTTTATGTTTTCAGTAATTTCTTCAAGCGTTCGTGTATATTTTTATAATTTTCCCAAATGCCATCTTAACTACAAATGTTAAAATATAATAATTATGGACAAAGTTTTTTCAAAATATTATACACCCAAATATATAAATAAGATTTTATTTCGAAATCACAAGCATATGACATGATATTAAAATGTCAAATCTTGTATTATATGGAGATGTATATTATTGTAATTGATCATTTGTGAATACTAATAATCTTAAATAAAAATCCAAATCATCAACTGATTAATAAGTTATAGTTTGAGTTACAAAATAAGCATAATACATAATAAAATAGAATAATCTCATTGTAAAATTATTTCATACACTTACGTTTTGTTCGTCGATAATAGTTGTTTGATTGTTTTTAATCTATAAGACAACAAAACTATTAAGTTACTCAAATAATATATAAAAAACTAACAAATTTAAAACTTTTTATTATTATATATATATATATATATATATATATATATATATATATATATATATATATATATATATATATATATATTCACACACACACTAGTGTTTTGCCTGCATGTTGCAACAGTAATGATCAATTTTATCTCGACAAATAGTTTTCTTTTGGCAATTAATTATGTTGTTGTTTTGGTTAAAAAAGTATAAGTACGTTGGTATTTTGTGTTAAAAATACTGTATGTTTTGGTTTATAAAATATGAGTATGTTGTCGTTTTAGATTAAAAATAAAAGTATGTTGTTGTTTTAGAGTCACAAATAAAAGTGTGATATATTGGGTAAAAAAATAAAAGTACGCGCTTTTTTGGTTTATAATAAAAGTAACTGGAATACACCGTGACAGACATGGTGTTCTGGTAGAATTCAATTATTCAACATCCTTGGAAAAAAACATGAACTCGAGTCCCAATAAAAAGAAGTGTTCAAACCAAATGGGTTTTCAAATGCCTAAAGGCTTACCACCAAAAATAAACAATTTAAGAAACTTTTTCCTTATTATTTTAGAAAAGTTTTTTTTTTTTGTTTCATTATCAAAATTTTTAACCAAAAGTATAGATAAAATTTCTAAGAAAATCGTGCTTCCATCATACAAAAAAGTTCAATATATTCTTTTTACTAAAATCCAAAAAAACATACAACATATATGTATTTTATGACAAAAATAAATAACAAAAGTATTTAATTAGAAATAGAATTTGAAAATTTTAGATACCATTTTTCTATCATTAATAGTTTCTAATACTACATTCTAACCATTATATTATTACATGTGATATTTTTCATATAAATTTTCGTTGTGATTCCATCTTGGTTGGAAATGAATCACTTTGAACTCTATTTTCATTCTAAAAATAGAGTGAAAATAAAATATGGTTCGAGATGGCCTAAGTAATGGTTATTTATCTTTTAAACTACTACAAATCAAAAGTTTTTTTTAACTTATAGTACTTAAAGTATAACGTCCCAGTTTTTATGACAATTTTAAACTTTTAGAAAAACAACTTTTATAATAAAACATCATTTTATCTAAAATTTTCAAAACATAAACTTTACTCAAATCGTAAAAACATTTATCGTCAACATGATTCAACCATTCAGCGGAAGTCAAAAGCTAACATAATGTCAAATCAAACATAAAACCCCAAAAGAAGCTGCACCAGTGTGTACTCGTTATGCATTGCCAACACCCATACATGAAGTACCTGAAACAGTGGTTTTAAATAGAAAGGGTAAGCACATAGCTTAGTGAATTCCAACACATACACAGTATATCATTCATACATACTCTACCCTATGCAGTTATCTCGGCCATAAACCTTATAGCGGTCACCTAGCGAGATTTGATTTAGCGTTTATCGCGGTGGTATAGCGGTGGTATAGCGGGGGTTTTTTTGTTACTTTTAGACTATTAATAATACGTAGAATTAATATCACAAAAAGTTGCATAAAAATGTCACATAAAACATATATAATATTCTAATATGAAAAGATAGTATTCTAATATGAAAAGTGTCAACGTGTCAAACATAAATCTAATCGCAATCCATGGGTTCGGCATCCGAGTCAACATCGTTTAGTGTCAAACATAAATCTAATCGCAATCCATGGGTTCGGCATCCGAGTCAACATCGTTTAATGCATTCACATCTTCCGAAAAGTAAATCTCGGCAAATCTCGGACATTATCTCGGCAAATCGCGGCAAATCTCGGCAAATCTCGGCGAGATTCTCGCTGGCGAGATTACTGAGCGAGATTTTGATTTTTATCTCGGCCTAAGCCTGAGAAACGCTATCTCGGCGCTATCTCGGCGCTATCTCCCGAGATTGACTGCATAGACTCTACCTGTATCAGAAAGAATACAATGCAAACATCATAGTAAACACTAATCTACTCCACCATGTACATTGAGTTGTGCTCCTTCACTCAGCACTCCGATTCGCGCGTACTCTGTTCGTCGAGCCATGCATATCCACTTAGTGTGTCTTGCTGGGCATCCCTATTGCGTATCCAGTTGCTTTATGCGTCGAGCCATCCTACATTACTCGGTATGTCGAGCCACCCTATATTGCTTAGTACGTCGAGACATCTTATATTTCTCAGTATGTTAAGCCACCTTATATTGCTTAGTACGTCGAACCACCCTATATTGCTCAGTACGTCTAGCCTGAAACATCTACATACTAGACCTGGACCTGCCTAGTACTAACAGTACACATCATATAATCACACACGAGCTAAAGTAAAACACATACAACATCCACACAATGTAGTGAGAAACTCACCTCGAATAGCAATGCAGAAACTGTGCAACAACTCTGAGAATCCAACCAAGCTCCACCCACACTCATTATACTTCTATAAGGTATATTAAGTTATTATAATGCTTATTAGCTAAGACATACCCTCTCTCTCTCTATATATATATATATATATATATATATATATATATATATATATATATATATATATATATATATATATATATATATATATATATATATATATATATATATATGCACACACACATGCTTGTAGTGTTAGTACTATTATTAATTAATCCCTAAGCAGAAGGACTGTTGATGACCCCTTTAGCCCATCCTAAAGCCATCTAATAAGGGATATTTTTATACAGTCACTTAATTCAACTCTACACCATTCCAGGGACATAAGGCATGCATTCTAACAAATTTTCTTCTATTTTATATGAATTAAACAAGTTCGGGTATCAATTCTGTCAGTTTCGGACTAGACAACAAAAATTGCCAATTTCACCTAACCTTGGGTTGGAATCAGATCAAACTCTTTTGGTGGAAAAAACTACACTCCTAAACCTTTCCAGGGACATATGATTTGATCATAATGGTTACTCCAATAATTTTACATGATTTTCCAATATGACAGCAAACCAGTGGATTTCTAACTCACATGAAATCATACTAGGCTTGGGGTTTTCGATACTTAACCCATTAAGACACCAAGGTTAAGAGCTTACAAACTTCTTAAAACATAACATTAATGTCCAAACACATGATTCCTAATGTTTTGAAGCATAAAGGGCTTAATAAGGCACTTTTGTGATTTTTCGCAATTAAACCTTTTTTGACCCCTTCTCAGTTTTTTGACCATAACTCATAAACCGTAACTAAAAATAACAAGTGACATACCTTTCTGGAAACTAGACTTTATTTCCAACAATTTCCTCTCTGTGATAATTTTTCCAGTTCCAATTCAATTTTTTGCAAAGCAACCTACAATCATAGAGAAGCTTGTTGTTACGAACTTTTATGTGCATCTAATGTGTCTTTCATGTTGGGCCACCAAAACATCTTTTAAACTTCATCTCAAGGTATGATTTTTAGAGCATGGACAGAACCACATTACATGGCGGTGTTGTGGTGGTTCTATGGTGGTGATTAGAGGTGGAGAAGAAGAAAACAAACATAAAAGCCATACCTTTGAGCTTGAAATCAACTACTTCATATTCTTTCTCATTCTTCATCTTCCCTTCTTCTTTCCTCAACTTCTCTTTTCTATTCCAGCCCTTGTTCTCAATATGTTCACGCTAAAAAAACTTCTCTCAGTCTCTCCAACTTCTCGATAAGGCAGAACATGGCACCAAGGAATTCAGATTAGTGTTGCATTAATGTGTGTGGTGTATATGAGGCTAGGGACGCTTGTATTATGGGCTGGAGCCTTGTAATGAAGGCCATAGGGCCTTCTCCTTCATCCATCGATGATCATGTTTACGAACAAGGACTTCATGCAACTTTCAAGATGTGGCAACAGTGGTCCCTCTAGTTGTATGATTTATTTTCTTTTAATCCCAGCTCATTTATTCTACAATCCAAGTTTACATTAATCATTTAACCCCCCCCCCCCCGGTCCATATATAAACCAAATTTAGAAATATTATTTCATATTATTTTTATTATTATCATTGTTACTATTATTAGAATAATTATATATTAATTGCAATATTCGGGATTTAATTCTATAAATCATTCTCTTCCTAAGTTGGATTTATTATTACACTTAAATACTCGATTAAATTATTTAATGCTATATATAAAACGCTAAATTAAAAACGGGATGTTACATAAATAGTAATATAATATACTAATGCATACTTATACTCTCTTTCTCTCTCTTTATATATATATATATATATATATATATATATATATATATATATATATTGTGTGTGTTACTTTAGAACATGGTAATTCTTATAAGTTAGTCTATTATTAATAAAATTCAGAGTGATATTATCTAATTTATTAAACTATACTTAGTTGTACAATATATATATATATATATATATATATATATATATATATATATATATATATATATATATATATATATATATATATATATATATGGAAGATTGCTACAGTAACCCCTCGAACTTTTCATTTTGCATATACTTGGTTCCTTAGATTTTTTTTTGCTTGCTTCTTAGGGGCTTAAAGTTTCGAAAACCGGGTAATAAGAAAAAATCTGAATAAATCTGAAAAACTTCAGGGACCATTTGTTGGTATTTGACGGGTATTAACACAATTAATCAGGTAGCGGAAGATAAAACAGCCCATAAAGTAAGCAGATTAATTAACAAGATCATACCATGTTCATAATCATGATCATAAGTTCTAAGCTATAGCATCAACAAGAAGATGAATATGAATTCATACATTTGTTTAGATGTAAGGATCCAAAGTAGGATCCCTCTAGTGATTCACACCCAAGAACACCGGAAGAACAAGTAGACATAAATTCTTCAGGCTAAAGAAATCGATCAACCCTTGAAGGGTTTGAGGAATTCGACAAAGAGGATGGAGGAGGGAGAGGAGATGGTTGGCGGCTCACTCTAGGGTTTGGGATACCTTAGGGTTGAACCCCCAAGGCCTCTATTTATAACATAAGGCTCCTAGGGTTTCAAACTTAAGGAGCTTTTTGGCGGCCGCACCCCTAAACTTTTTCTATTAATTAAGTTCAATCCAATCCTTTAATTAATTTCTATAAATTAATACTCAATTAAATTATCAATTAATTCTTGATCCAGTTTCTAACTAATTTATTTCTCAATAAATTAATATACTGATCATTCCTTTATTATTTATACTATTGTTTGTTTTTACTGGGTCTTGAGGGCAACCCAAAAGGACTCTGCTATTATTAGAAATATTACCACAGTTGATGACATTGGACATATTTCCAACAGTCTCCCACTTGGACATGTCATCAACTTTGTGTGGTCTGATACTTTTAGATAATCAGCAGAGAGTGTAACATTGTCACACCCAAAATTTTTCGCAAAATATTTGAACTTTTAAAACAACTTTTTTAAAAAGATACTATGAGTTTCCAAAAGATAAATATCTCAAAACCAACTTATGACAAAATAAACATAGTAAAGTGCGGAAGCAAAATAATGATAATGTCCCAAAAATAGAAATTCTTCTAGTAGTGGCATCCCGGTGCTCCAAGTCACGCCTTAGCCTCTTTGATCTTAACACCTGAAAAATGTTAGGGATAACCGTAAGCATAAAGCTTAGTGAATTCAAACACAGACATCATATTAATATTCACATTTACCAGTCCTAATCCATTTCCAATTATAATTATAATAATAAGCAAAGAACAAATCAATGCTTATATAAAATAGGGCTGACTTGTAGGTTTGAGCCGCACCGGGTAAATCCCGTATCCTTTGGCCCCGATCCCCGCACCTCATAAAGAGTATAACGTTGGTGACCTTACCTAACTACCCCTCATAGTATTAATCAATTACATACAGTGCACATGTACGATTTATAATAATAATAATAATATAGCATGCTTTAAATAATAAATCTAAACAATCACACACGAGCTAGCTAGCAAACACAAACATCAATACAACGGTGTGAGAGAACTCACCTTGAGTGAGTGAGTAACAGATAGGAGTCAATATAAGGCTACCAAGCTTGTGCAAACTTCAAAGCTTCACCTAAATAAAACTAAAGGTTAGAAGAGTGAAGTTGTGAAACTCAAGAATGAGGAAGGAGTAATCACAAACAGACCTGCTGTTCGGGACTGAATTACTCCAAAATATACAACTGAACCATAGGCTTAAATAATTTTTACAAGAAACTACAATGACTTAGGTTTCCAGAACTATAAAGAACTCCTCCTAAATCCAAAGGATGTAAGAGATATAAAATTTACAAAAAGACATGTCACTTCTTTCTTTGGACGGACAGTCAGGTGGTGTTGGCCAATTATACCCAATTTGTGGGTGGAATTAGCCCCAACCAAAAATCAGAGGAACATTAGACACAAAAATACAAGTCTCAGAGTTGTAATCGATTAAAAAGGTTTTCCCAAGCTCTAGATATAAAAATCACAATGTGGGCAATCACAGAATCAGTATAAGCTGGTGACTGTCCACTGATCTGGAGTGTGGATCCATTCTAACCAAGTTATAATGAGAATTAACAACCCATCTTCTCCAGATATTAAGTTAACTATGTAATGTACATGTGGGGATTTGGAATCACTTTGTATCATTTCCCAAACCCTAGTAATGATAAAAACAAAATGACATATCACAGAAGACCCGGATTAGACCTAACAGCAAAGAAGCTGTTGTTGCCCATGATAAATTCCTTTTCAGCGAGAGTGGTATTCTTAAGAAAGTTATTCAACTCAATTTGTGAACTTTGGGCACTGGTTTTGGGTCCATTTGAGTCCTAGAACTCGAGATATGATTTTTACAAGAAGGAAGACTCAGCAGTGAAATATGACAGAAACCCTAGGTTATGTTGCGAAAATCATAACTCAAAATCTATACCTTGAAATCAAAATACCTCCGGTCAGAACCTTCATATATGTCTTGGGAACCTTCGGTTAAAGTTTCATGGCGATCCAACCTTTCAAGCTCCGAGAATCGTCCAAACACTGCGGCTGTGTTCTCAAATCCGGGAATAAAGAGAGATACAGAGGGAGAGAGAGAGCTTTGAGGGGGAAGGGAGAGAGAGAGTCGTGAGGGAGAGGGAATGAATGAAGGAAATTAGGGTTTTGAGCCCTAATATACTAGATCAATGGGCTAAACCCTAAAGCTTTTGGGCTAGAAGAACATTTAAGCTCTAATTGGGTTTGGCTATAAAACCCATGGACTTAATTATATGATTAAAAGATGGCAATAATTATAAGCCCAATCTTTCAATTAATCATATCTTAATTAAATAAATTAATATAATACCACATAATTAATTAATTAAAAATAAATAACGTACCGAGAAAAATCGGGGCGTTACAAATCTCCCCCACTAGGAACGGACTTCGTCCTCGAAGTCATCGCCAACAAATAAATCCGGATAATGAGCCCTCATCTCGTCTTCCGGTTCCCACGTCCATTCCGAACCCCGTCTATGTCGCCACTGAACCTTAACCAAATTTATAGTTTTGTTCCGAAGGGTCTTCGTTTCCCGATCTAAAATCGCAACTGGTTGTTCAACATAGTTGAGACGCTCATCAATCTGGATATCCTCCAATGGTACCACCATGGTATCATCAACAACACATTTTCGTAACTGAGACACGTGGAAAGTGTCATTTAACCAATAAGTAATTAATATTATTATTATTTACTCTCTTTTCTATATAATAAGTATATCCAATAATTAAAATATAGACAATAATAATATTTCTAAAAATTGGGATGTTACAAACATCCAATGCAATTGCCGAACTCTGATCAAGATCATGATCACGAGACGACCCTTAGATAAGAGACCATTTATTCATCTGTTCTACAAGATATCTATAATGAACCTGGGACATGGATAAGGTCAGTTCCCAAAAGTTCAAATTCTGTTTCCTGATAGAGACTTATGATGACAACATCAGACTATTCAATTGAACACATTAATTCAGTTCGGACTCGGCCGAGTACTTTATGTCAACATAAAATCATCGAGGGGCCCACATATATCGCTTCTCCTTGTTAGGGAAGAAGGAACAGATAAACTTTGACTACATAGTCTCTATCTATTTCATCATGTCATACATGGACATACCCTTTATGACTACCAGTTACGAACAGTATTTGAGTAGACCAATGCACAACAGAATCATAGAGCAGATCCTCATGCATCTCTGCTTGATGAATAAAAGAAATTATAATCCTAGATTACTTGTGACTTAATCCATGAAGTAATCTCTAGGTACGGGCTGTTCCAATACTTGAATCTCTACCAACCACTCATGAGTGATAATCGTAATCCATGGTATGTCTAGTCACTATAGACAATCTACTAACCTTCATGATAGTCTTAAATCATTACTTGCTTCCAAGAGTATGACTAACTGTGGAAGTTTGAGTAAATTAATACTCAGGAAGCGGGTTCTAAACATGCTAACATGAAACATAGTGTTAAATTAATGTAAGTGGTAGCTTTCCAGCTTATTATCAAGTCTCTGCATGATAATCACCAAATCAAATAAAATTTAATACTTTCATATGTTTCTGGTTCTATTAAACTAATAACTAAAATTTTATTTGTCTATGTACCCAAAATGAACTTCATTTTGTTTCGTGTTGACATCATTGCAGATTATCCGATAGGACATCCTTCCAATGATATCTCATGTCACTTTTCCTCTCCTAACTCTGGAATATACCGGTATTCCTTGAGTATGTGCTTTGACTACTCATGGTCCTTGGGTTTCTCAGTCAAGATGGCTGCACCATCGGTGTTTAGAAGATTTCAAGGTGTCTATTGATGTTGAGACAAAAATCAAGATCCCGACAAAATCCTTTAACCATGTATTAATTTATCCAACATTACTAGCTGATAAATATTTGAACTCTTATGCAGAGTCAGTCAGCAATCTCAGATTCAGAACCCTTCCAAATTATCAGTCTCTTTATTCACCCTTGACATAACTCTTTGTTTTTCTCATGTGTGCTTAAGTAATGCTTTTTAACCATAGTCTTGTGACTTTTTCCAAACTTGTCCTGAAACTGACTTACTATGCTCTGAGCATATAAGTTATCAGGATAAGTACATGTCATGACATTTATGATCGATCCAAATAGCAGAAGCTCATGGGACTTGATTCATTCCAGTACTTTTCTCAACATCAGAACATTAATTCTCAATTAATTCTATGTTATGCTTATAAAAAAAACTTTTCTTGGAGTCACGCATTTTGAATTTTTTTCAAGATCATTCTTCAGGTGTATTTTGGCTAAGTCCCTTAAGACGTTTCATCTATCTTAATAGATTCTTATTCCACGTATGCGCATTGTATCTCCTTGGTCCTTTCATAGCGATACATTTCTTAAAGCCAAATCATTACACTTTGTAACGATAAGAAATGGTTCTTATAAGGTGTATGTCATCACAGACACATTACTAGGCAGACTACAATTTTACTCTCACTATATTTGACATGATTACAGGATTTATTTATGCTTCATGAAAATCTACAAAATATGATAGTTTTAAATAGCCCTAGTTTTAAATTACTAGGGCTATTTACAAAAAAGCTTTGTAAAAATGTGATAGTTTTAAATTACAAAATAATTTAAAACTATCACATTTTTACAAAGCGTAAATAGCCCTAGTTTTGCAAAAAAAATCTCGAGTCTACCAATTATAACATACATTTTTTTAGTTAAATATATATTAATTATTAATTGATAATAAGTTAGATATTAATTGGATATCCAATTGGACATCCATTGGTTCACTTTGGTTGAATATTTAATGGATTTTCATTATCATCGAAAAACCGGTCCAATCCAATTGGATTCTAAAATTTCGAAACAAATCTAATCCAATTGAGGTTAGATATCCAATATAATTGGTCGGTTTTATTTGATCGATTTTTTTTTTGCACACCCCTAATGTCTTCAACACGCAACTTCGTGGGTCTGATCGGACTAGTTATCAATCGAACTCAAAGTGGAAGGATATTCACGGAAAAGTTAACAAGTTCAACTGCATCCACAACAACAAGTCGGGAAAGGGGATGCCAATTTTTACATGCGATATATAGTGAGTACCGTAAAATCGTCCAAGAGGTTTTGTACATATGACGACATGAGAAATTCCAAGACACCATGCCAAATGGCTTACCGTTAAATAAATGTTATGAATCCCCCCATCATTCATAATAAAAGAGCCAAACATTTGAGTCCAACGCGTACACCACTACCTCTCCCAATGCAAACTATTCAGGTCATGATATCGGTGCTGAAGAGATACCTGATGACGAATAACGACCATCACCACAACCACGACAACGAAATGAGAGAAAATGGTAGGCACATCCCCCCCCCCCCCCCACACGACAAAATACAAACCATCGCCGCTAAAATCAATCACATCGTCCAAGCTAATGACAAGGATGTGGAAGACAAGTTGAACTACCAAACTTGAAAGAAAGCAATGATGGAGGAGAAGTCGAAAAAGAAAGCAGTAATTCTAGATGAGGAGTAGCGGTGTAAATGAGCCGAGTCGAGCCCGAACATACCCAAGCTCGGCTCTAGCTCGTTTAAGTTCATGGGGGCTCGAGCTCGCTCGTCTCATTTCAAGTACAGTTTCAAAGCTCGAGCTCGGCTCGTGGGAAAATTTACATACTCGAGCTCGGCTCGGCTAAGCTCGTTTATCATGCGAGCCAAAATGAGCCTAGGCTCGGCTCGAGCTCGTTTATGGTTTTTGAGCTCGTTTAACCATTATCATACTAAAATACATTCCATTCAAGTGAAAATTTTATTCAAAGAGAATGCAAATCCTTCTTGATGGAATCTCAAATGACAAAATAACTAGAAACGCCAATTATAAAATGACGGGAAATGCAAATCTTCCGTGATGCAACTTCACACATCATACAAAACCTGCAAATTTACATAACTTGATAAGTATCGTTCTCGAAAGAGAATGCAACTCTTCCTTAAGTGTCGTTTGAATGATGATGTAGGACCTGAACCATTAATAGCCAGCTTTGTCTTACAATGATTACACTGGGCTTTTCTCATACCATCATTAAAAACGAAATATAATTTTAATATATATATATATATATATATATATATATATATATATATATATATATATATATATATATATATATATATAGGCTCGTTTAGGCTCGCGAGCCTAATCGAGCTTAAAAACATAAGCTCGGGCTCGGCTCGTTTAATAAACGAGCCTTCATGGTGAGCTCGTGCTCGGCTCGGGCTCGTTTAACTCGAGCTCGAGTCAAGTTTTTAACTAGTCGATCCCGAGTAGCTCATGAGTAGCTCGGCTCACTTGCACCCCTAATGAGGAGTTACAAGCGATCAAAACAAGACGTCTTGTAAATTTTTTGTTATTTCTTTGGGACCATTTGACTGGAGGCCTGTTGAATGCGGTTCTTGCTCATAAGCAAAAACTGATGCAACTTCATGGTTGAGAGTTTGAGACATGTAGATTATTGTTTTCGGATTTTGTTTATCGTTTTAGGATTTTTATTATCGTTTTTGGAGTTCTATCATTATTTTAAGATTTAAATTATCATTTTTAGGATTTGAATTTCCTTTTATAACGATGTATTTTTTAAAATTAAATATTATTATTATTATAATTATTTTTATTTATTACATTTTAAATTATTTAGTTTTTTTCATTTAAGTGATATTTTTAATTTTGGTTTTATTTATTTAATTTTAATATTGAAAAACTGTTGTGTATTATATGTTGGAATGATTGAGAAATATGACTTTTTGTGTTATGAATTAAGAAAGAGAAAAATAAAATGAAAAATCAAAACGTCGTATTAAAGATTGAATGATTTTGAAAAGATAGACTACCTTTACCCTAATTGTATCTGCACGACAATTACGAAACAAGAATTTGTATTCACATCAAGTACAAGAGTTTGTATGAATGGATTTGTGGGCTTTAATTTGATAAGTGCAAAAATCGAAGAATTTAGAGCTTTACCTAATGGAACTTGGTTCTCATAGAGAGAGTTGCATATATTATTTTCTTTTATCATATAACGAGCTATGTTTGCATTATTGTCGGTCACAATATCAAACTCAATCATAAAACAATCATTTTTCACAAGACTCATGTGTCATCCAATCATTCTTCACATTTATTTTTTATTAATTACTTGATATACACAAATGATTGTCTAGGTTTTTTTTATTATTACAACAAAATATTATTTTAACCAATTATATCACTGCATTAGCATTTTTATATTTATTATGCTATTATAACTCAAATTTTTGGGTATTGAATTCACTAGTGATACCAAATAAGTGACGGATGGAATCGATGTTATACTTGCATTCACTAGTGATACCTAGTAAGTGACGGATGGAATCGATGTTATACTTGCATTTTAATTTTAACAAGGGATATCCAAATGAATGAGTTCATTAGTTTGTGATTTCATTAACAGATCAATGTAGAAGTAGTTATTAATATACTTAGGATTATTGCATTGTACATATATGTCTATCTTCCATGCTCTCTCTCTCTCTCTCTCTCTCTCTATATATATATATATATATATATATATATATATATATATATATATATATATATATATATATATATATATATATATATATATATATATATATATATATATATATATATATATATAGAAAATTACAGTTTTGGTCCCTTTGGTTTGCACAAATTTTCACTTTGAGTACATGTTTTGAATTTTCACACTGATGATCCTTGTGGTTGCAAAAAGCTTGCATTATTGGTCCCCTAGTCCATGTAAAAAGACTAAAATGCATTTTCTAATTTATTTTTATTTTTCTTTTAATCTATTAATTAATTAAAAAAAATACACCCCATCACTCTCTCTCTCTCTCTCTCTCTCTCTCTCCCTCCCTCCCTCTTGTGACAAGAAGAAGACCCAGATAGCTAGGTGTTAAAATTGCCAGTTCCAAAAAAAAAGCTAAACATGATGTCTGTGTTCATAAATGTTCTAAACATGATGTACGAATCCACAAAGTTACTACAATTCCAACTCCCCACAAGACATGAATTCAGATGGAAGCAAGAGCGTTGATTTTCTACCTGAACGACAAGAAGAAGACCTATATAGTTCACATAAGTTGGAAAGCACATATAACGGATCAAATCTAGGCTTATACATGTACAGAAGAAAAGTCAAAGTCAAGGTCACCTTTTGAGACACTGATATCCAAACATCAAGAACACAAAGCCCTTAAAGTGATTTGTACCGAAGATTAATAAGATACCACAAACTGATGTATCTGAATTGATTCTATTGCCCATTCTACCAAAATGAAGATCCAGAAATTTCCTTATGTTATGCTACAGGTTTATGGATTAAGAAAGCATAGAACTCCTAAATCTTATAAGCTTTTCTGATGCTGATAGTGAACCCGTAACATGAATCCTCATCCAAACATAAATAAACCTCCCAAACATGCTCGGACCAGCAATACACAGAGTAAGAAATCTATTAACAGAACCCTAATCCCTAACTATTCATATTTTAGTATTTTCAACGAGTACCCCGACCCAAGGCTTGAAGCTGCAAATTACTCATATATATATATATATATATATATATATATATATATATATATATATATATATATATATATATATATATATATATATATATATATATATATATATATATATATACACACACACACAAAAAATCTCGACCCATACTTGTAAGACCCTAATCCCGAGGAGTCAAGTTTCGAGTTTTGAAGAATCAAGTTCGTGGATTAAAGGGAGAACAAAAGTTGGAAAAGGAGGATTTTAGACATTAGTGCTGCTAACATAAGTGTTAGCGACGCTAATGTGCCCTCACGACGGTATCGTGCTTTTTCGCGTCGTTATTTGCTAGCTGTCTTTGTGGGTTGGCACGATCGATATTAGCGGCGCTAACCTTAGGGTTAGCGGCGCTAATGTCTGATTTTGGGCGAAAACCCTAGATTTTCATGCTTAGGCCATATTTGAGTGTTGGAACCCTTGGACAGCCGCCATTTGCTCCCTTTCAGCCTCCAAACTCGTCATTTTCTCTCTCCAGCTATTGTAGATGGATTTTTGGTGTTTTTGGCCTCTTGGGAAGGATTCTTGATGCTTGGGTGATGTTAGAAGACTGTTGGTGATGCTAGACATTGCTTCTCTTGGTTGGGTCTTCAAGAGTTGCATTTTTCTGGACCATTATGAGTAAAGTTTCCACTTTTCTATGTTTTTGAGATTATCCTTGTGTTCTTGATGGAATTTTATGGATTTAATTGGTGTGTTAGTCCCTTTTAAGTGTTGTTTATGTTTGGAAAGGATAAAGTCAGGAAATTTATGCCTTAAAGTCCTTTTTAGAACCCTTGGAATGGTTTAGAGAGTAAGTCAAACTCTCTTTGGTGATTTTGATTAACTTTGGGCTTGAATCTTGTTCATGATCTTGTTTGGTGATGTTTGGGACGATAAAGTTAGGATCTTTATGGATTTTTGGACTGTTTGGAAAGTCCCTGGAAGGATTAAGACCGTGGCTGAATGGATTAAGAACTTAATGGACTTTTGGATCTGTTCATAGTTAGCGATGCTAACTTGGGGGAGTCAGCGGCGCTAACTGTGTCTGTTGACTTTGACCTTTGACCGCTAACTTTTGACCAGTTTGACTTTTGGTCAAACTTGGGGGTTCGGGGTGCCAATCTTATAGGATTATCCTGTCTGGGATTTAGGAAGTTCTTAGTAGAGTTTATCTTGTTAGGACATTCGCGTTGTCAGATCCTTGGACGCGCGTGAGGAGTGCTGTTTGGCCTTGCGGATCAGATGAGTCTTCTCACTATACTATGGGTGATGTAGCATGCATAGGTAGCTTTATTACTTTGTGTAATAATGTGATGTATGTCTTACGTGTTTATCGACAAGATCGGGGCAAGCTCGTGAGTCGAGGAATGGGCAAGATCGGGGCAAGCTCGTGAGCTAAGGAATGGACAAGATTGGGGCAAGCTCGTGAGTTAACTAATCGACAAGATCGGGGCAAGCTCGTGAGTCGAGGAATGGGCAAGATAGGGGCAAGCTCGTGAGCCAAGCAATGGCCAAGATCGGGGCAAGCCTGTGAGTCAGGTTCTTCAGGGCAAGTCCGGGGACCTTTTGTGTTTATGTGTTATGGAATGGATCGTGTGGTATTTTGGGGAACTCACTAAGCTTTGTGCTTACTCTTTCACCCTTATTGTTTTTCAGGTATTTGCTGACTTGAACTTGGAGCACGGCGTGACTGTACTGCATCTGAGGTTTTGATAATTAAGTCTTCCGCTGAATAATGCTGTAAACGTTTTGATAAATATAAGTTGTAACTTAAATGGGTTTTAATTGGTAACCCGTTTTATGTATTTGAACCGTTGTTAAAAGAAAATTTTTATTACTGGATTTGGAACGTTACAAAACTTCATGAGTCCATGTGAGTTATGAATTTATAGAATAGTGTTAATCATTGATGATTAACATTGTAACAACCACTTTCTATTAATCATTAAAACATGAACATATAAGTCTATTGTTAATCATCAACGATTATAACTTTTTTTTTGCAACTTTAACACAGTTATAATCATTCATGATTAAATATATAATTGTATAAATGATTAGAACAATTATAATAATTTCTAATCATTAGTGAATATGAATACAATATTATAGTCTGTAAGTAATTTTTTAATATCTTGGAACTCGATTTTGCAGGTATGAATCCAAGAATAAAAATGATCACGGGTGCCCACTATTTGTTTATGATTAAAAGGCATTGTATTTTTTATCTACATTTATGTTGTAATCATCGAGGATTAAAAATGCATTGTATTTTTTATCTATATTGTGTTCTATATTCATTTACGATTACAATTGTAGTTGAATTTTTAATCTATATATTGTTTTTTATTCATTTATGATTACATACGTATTTCTTTTATATCTACATCTAATTTATTGTTCATGATTACAAATATATTTTATTTTTTATCTTTGCATTGTGTTTTATAATCATTTATGAATGAAATCGTATGAATCAAATGATACAAGGAAAAAAGTATTTTGACGTAAAAATGATTATTACTATCTATTAATAAAATAAAATAAACTAAAAAATAAGTAAAAAAACAAGTGACATTTATAATCTTAAATTATTAAAAAATAAAAATTAATTTATTAGTTTTTTTGGTAACTAACAATCATAATCTTAGATTTTAGGAATGATCACGATCATATCCCTTGATTATAGGTAATCACGATTATCTAATTTTTGTTTAATGAATAATTAATTTACTGGTGTACTAATAGGCCCTCAAAAAACGATTGGCCTACAATTGGCCTCGTGGTCTCAACCTTTTAAGGGGTCTCGAATGATCCTATATATACATATATATATATATATATATATATATATATATATATATATATATATATATATATATATATATATATATATATATATATATATATATATATATATATATATATATATATATATATATATATATATATATATATATATATATATATATATATATATATATATATATATATATATATATATATATATATATATAGAGAGAGAGAGAGAGTCATGATCAATAGAGGCCAAAGAAAATGTTGAGATTGCGAGACCAGATCTCAACCGTCTAAATTTTCAGATTTCTAGCTAAGATCGATGTGCCAATTATGTAAAATCCGAAAGTAATGTAACGAATTTGTAAATTTAAAATGTGTTTCAAGGGTATTAAGGGAAGTTCAATTTTTCGATTCACTAACGTACTGACT
The DNA here is from genome assembly GCA_023525715.1 of Cichorium intybus. Classification (NCBI taxonomy): domain Eukaryota; kingdom Viridiplantae; phylum Streptophyta; class Magnoliopsida; order Asterales; family Asteraceae; genus Cichorium; species Cichorium intybus. Next base: position 28,938,864 of record CM042017.1, on the reverse strand, counting down.
TCTTGATCCTGATGATCTTGATCCTTATTACTAATTTGAAAAATTGCACGGTGATTTTGGCACATCTAGCAATTACTAACGTACTGACTTCACTTAGGCTTCCCCATAATTACAAACTTACGATTTGGCACATATATTTATGATCAATCTTAAGGATTCAGGAACTTGCGTGTTCACTTTTCACAAAAAATATCCTCCAACCTTGTAACATATTAATCCGTTGAATTTTGAGACCTCATAAGTTGAATGGACCAAGAAATTCCTAATATTATTAGCCAAATAAATGATTTATGCATTTATTGATAACCCGATGAAGTATTTTTGTCTCCTAAAGTATATAAGATCTTGATAGTTAGTTGACACTTGATCAAAACAAGGGAGTGTGTGTCAAAATATACGTCTTCAGATGATACAGAGTTTCCAGTATAACTACAAAACGCTCCAAACCTTTTTTGATAGTCACGTATCTTGAAACCAAAAGAAATGTTTTTTTTCTTTGTGAATAGGCACAATAGCTGTTTCAAAGGGATGCACAAAGAATTACACCTGAAGCTTTAGAAAGTGTAAAGGCTACACTTTCAAGAAATGAAGTAGCATATAAAGTCGAGGTAAAAAACGAGCAATACCTCATAAAGCTGCTGGTCAAGCTTGGGAAGATCCAACACTTGCAGAATGGCCAGAAAGTAAGTTTTTTTATCACTTTTATCATATTATTTATCCAAACACAAGATTTCTTCAGTTTGTGTCCACGGATTTGGATGCACTATGAATGAATTGGAATGTGAGATTCCATTCCGTGAGTTGTTTTGTTGGCAATTCCAATTGAATGCACCAATAATTATCGAGGTAGCTTTGAAACGAATTTTGAATTGGGCTTATTTGCTAAAGATTAGCTTACCGTAGGTTCATTCTTATAAATAAATAGTTTATTGTTTTAAAAAAATGTAAACATTGTAGTAATCATTAATGATTAAAAATGTATAAACCATAACTATGCATACAGTGGTGAGCAAGAATAAGTAAATTGCAGTGTTAATCATTGTTGATTAATACTATATATGTATGTTTGTTTTATTAAGCGTCTAAGTATTAATCATTGATGATGAGCAGTCTTAATCATTGATGATTAACACTGTAACAGTTACTTTTATTATCATTTTTAATCATCAGTGCATATACATATACATAACATTATAACTTATGAGTTCTTTTTATTTTAAATGTCGTTGAACTTGATTTTGCAGGTGTGAATCCAACAATAATAATGATCATGAGTGCCCTCCTTTCTTTTGTGTGTGATTGTAGCAACAAGAAAAATCAAAGCAACATTGTTTTGATCTCTATAGTCGTCATCCAGAAGTGAAGTGGGCTCAGTTTTGATCTCTGTAGTCGTCATTCAAATTATAATTATGGACATAGTTATAATCATTTCTGATTATAACTTTCAATAGATTTAATATGGTTATAATCATTTATGATTATAACTAAGGTTGCATAGATGATTAGAACACCGATTATAACTTTTGTGCAACTTTAATATAGCCCGTAAATTACTTTTTTTTAATATCATTGAACTCGATTTTGCAGGTGTGAATCCAAGAATAACAATGATCAAGTGTTCCCACTATTTGTTTATGATTAAAAATACATTGTATTTTTTGGCTACATTGTGATGTAATCATTGATGATTAAAACTGCATTGTGTTTTTTTCTCTACATTGTGTTGTAATCATTTACAATTAAAACTGTATTTTATTCTATAAATATTTTCATTCTTTATCTTTGCATTGTGTTCTGTTCATTTGATATTTACAACTATATTCATAGATGATTACAATTGTATTCGAAGTTTTTCACGTCTACAAATATATTAAAAACTAATTCAATATAAATATAAACTACATTGTGTTTTATAATCATTAATGATTGAATCGTATAAATCAAATAATACATTGAAAAAAATTGACCAAAATGCCTTTATAATTTGATTGGTCCAGAACTGGCCTCGCGATCTCAACCATTTTGTTGGCCTCGATTGATTTTTTCTCTCTCTCTCTCTCTCTCTATATATATATATATATATATATATATATATATATATATATATATATATATATATATATATATATATATATATATATATATATATATATATATATACTAATAAACAAAGCACTTTAGTGCCACGTGACATCATTTTAAGGCATTTATTTGCCACATGGCACTCTAAATTTAATTCAATCTAAATTCAAAATAAATCACAATAAATCAGGTTTATGATTTACGGATATCACAATCTAAATTCAAAAAAACCCTAAAAAATAAGTATCCTATCCTTTGTAAATTTAAATAGAATTCATCTAAATTCAAATTCTCCTTAAAATATAGATCGATGACCAAAGATAATAATTTAATTAAAAAATAAATGGGCTTATTATTATTTTTAAGTTTGTTTTTTTAGAAATAACACCATAATTATGACGTATACATTCAAATCATGTCGCGTTTAACTAAAATAAATTGAAACCCATATTTTGCTAATTATGTTATAAAGTAATATATATTGATAACAATTTGTCAAAATAATAATTTTCAAAGTAAAATATATTAATATTAATTTAAGTGTTTTAACATAACTATTAACCCGATATGCTTCCAAATAAAGAATTGGGAATGTGTGATTGTTTACTCTTATTTTAATTTTTTTTTATTTTCATTTCGTTCGATTACAATATTTGTAGAGGTTTCCTGTTATGACATTACACTTAAAGAATTAAAGAAATTAATTATTAGAATTTAGACGTCTTTAGTTGAAAATATATGCCAACTAATTGGTATCTATGAACAAGATTTTAACTAATTGATGGCAATGGGTTTCCATGTGAATCGTCATATCTTCAATACTTTTGGGTGTTAAATGTAATGGTGATTTTTAATTTTCATATTCGAACCACTTAATGAATATATATTCGGGTTTACTTGTCGCTTCGAACAATATTTTTGTAAATAAATATTAACGATATGTCATTTTATTTTCAACTAAAACACCAATGTATTTTTATTTTAAATCCAAAACAAAATTTGTATTTTTATTATTAACCAAAAACACAATGTACTTTTAACTAATATCAACAAGATTTCCTATTTTGAACTAAATATAACAACGTGCTTTTATTTTTTTTTACCTAAAACGATAAGGATTTTTTAACAAAAAACGTCTGCTAAAAAATTAATTGCAAAAAAAAAAATTATATGTCAGTCGCAGCATCGTGCGGACACGCACCTAGTATATATATATATATATATATATATATATATATATATATATATATATATATATATATATATATATATATATATATATATATATATATATATATATATATATATATATATCGGGTTGGGTTCAATAGAGAACCAATTTAAACCAAGGAACCAATCGTGTGGTCGGAATGCAAAAGATCTACGGCCATAAAAAAAGGATGTACGTTTACTAGTTAGACGCCAATGTAGAGGATTATAGCAAAAAACCCCACTTCGTTTTTTGAGTTTTTTTAATTTTTAAGCTTATTCTTTTTTCAAAAAAAAAAACCAAAAATACCAAAATTCATAATTTTTCATCCTCTTTAAATAGACATCCATATTGATATACAAATTTTTTTGTTTTTTTATACTTCAAGTTCGTCCAGATTCACCACGCGAATCTGAACTGAACTGTATTGTTTTAGATATATATTTCTTCACATATAAATGACAATTCTATTCGATTTATTCAATTATTTTTGCCCAATCACATGTGAATTTTTAGGAAATCATTTTGAATTTCAGTTAATTCAATTGTATATGACATCAAATCGTTGAAATAGTAAAAATATAAGTGATTTTTCTTGAATTCACATCTAAATCTAAGAATGTTTTTAAATTTACATGAGTTGTTATTGAATTATTTACAATTATTGAAAAAACTGAATTCAATGACTATTTATATGTGAATTATCTTCCATACAAATTTACTACAGTTTATATTTACATTGTGAATTTTAACTGTTTTTTGTTTTATACATGTTAATTCACATATAAATGGTAATTGTACCTGGCTTTTTCAACAATTTTTTATCATCCACATGTGAATTTTAAGCAAATTAATTTATGAATCTAAATTAATTCATTTGTGTATGATCAAAAGATCAAAAATAGTGTGCATCTAGTTTTAGATATATTGAGATCCATATTGATATACAAAAATTTTTGTTATTTTTTTACTTCAAGTTCGTCCAGATTCATCTTGTGAACCTAAACTGAACTGAACTACATTGTTTTAGATATATTCATTCACATCTAAATGAAAAATCTATCCAAATTTTTCAATAATTCTTTACCAATCACATGTGAATTTTAAGTAAATCATTTATGAATCTCAGTTAATTCAATTGTTTATGATATTAAAACATTGAGATAGTAAAAACATTAATGATTTTTCTTGAATTCACATCTGAATTTAAAAATATTTTTAAATTACATAAGTTGTTATTGAATGATTAACAATTATTGAAAAAATGGAATTCATTGATCATTTACATGTGAAATATCTCCATACAAATTTAATACAGTTTATATTCACATTGCGAATTTTAACTGTTTCTTGTTTTAGACATGTTAATTCACATATAAATGGTAATTGTACCTTGATTTTCAACAATTTTTTTTATCATTCATATGTGAATTTTAGGCAAATTCATTTGTGGATCTGAATTAATTCATTTGTGTATGATCAAAAGGTTCAAAATAGTATGCATCTAGTTTAATACATATTAATTCACATATAAATGATCATTGAACCTGATTTTTTTCAACAATTTTTGATCATTCATGTGTAACTTTAAGTAAATTAATTTGTGAATCTTAGTTAATTCAATTGTACATTATCAAAATGTTGAAATTGTAAAGAATATAAATGAAATTACTTAAATTCAATATGAATTTAGTCAAATTCACAATGCAAATCTAAAAGTTTATTTAAATTCACATGAGTTGTTATTGAATGATCAATTATTGTTGAAAAATATAATATCAATGATCATTCACATGTGAATAATATTCTATAACACTTGTTATAGTTCAGATTCACATTGATTAAGTGTTGTGAATCTGAACAAGATTTTTGAATATTTTTTTTTTCGTTTTTACTATATTGATATGGATGTCTATTGAAAGAGAATAAAAAATTATGAATTTTGATATATTCGATTTTTTATTTCGATAAAAAATAAGCTCTAAAAATAAAAAACGAAGTGGGTTTTTTGGAATTATCCGCTACATGTGCGTTCAATTAAAAAATTACAACCTTATCTCCGACCGTCGATCATTTGAATTCCGACGCTCACGATTGGTTCCTTGGTTCCTTGTTTTATTTTGGTTCTCTATTGAACTTTTATATATATATATATATATATATATATATATATATATATATATATATATATATATATATATATATATATATATATATATATATATATATATATATATATATATATATATATATATAACTTACGTGTGGTTTGTGGCCTAATTTCGTGATAGTTAACAAACTTGAGACTAAAGTTTGAGGTAACGTGGCTGCTGATCAAGAGTTTGTCAACTATATGCAACAAAAGAAAGTCCACGCCCTGCTACCTTTTTGCGGCTTAAAGAAATTGACCGGCTTGTAATTAAACATGGAGGTTTGTTTCTTTGTATGTATGTTTTATATTTTTTAATATTTGGAACTGGCAATTTTATTAAAAACGCAACCTAGCATGAAGCTAGGCAGGGAAGAACAGAAAAATTACAAGCAAAGGAAAAGAAAGTAATTCCAACTAGCCTAAATGCAATTTCCAAAACTACCCCTGTACTTAATCCATCCGTACTCCAACATAATCACCTTTTTTGCCGTTTGAGAGGGAGTAGATGGGATCCTATTGAACACGCTATCGTTCCTAGGTTTCCAAATACACCAAAACGTCCCTTAAATAGTAGCTAACAAAATTTTCCTCCCTGAGAGTTGCCCGAATTGGCTGCAATGTACCTCCTATATCTTCTTCTTTGAGGAGCTTAACACAAGGATATCACACCACTTCAAATCCCACCCAAAACTTCTTTGGCAAAAGTAAAATCCACAAGAATACGGTCGGCATCTTTGATATCAATGTATTTATTCATACATTTTGTGCGATATCTATGTACTCTTAAAGCATATTTGATTTAATTAGCCTTATTATACTCACTTTACTTAGAAAGTATACTATCCAGTGGCGGACCCAGAAAAAATGGACACAGGGGGCACCTATATATAAAAAAAATTTAAGGAGGGGCACCTATATATAATTTTTTTTTTACACTACGGAATCAAATTTCAGGGGGACACGTGCACACAGGGGAACCCCCTAGGTCCGCCCCTAATACTATCACAGAGTTTGTGGATTATTGAGTAGAAAGAAGGAAGATGGAATGGAGTTGGAGAAGCAGACAAATGAATATTGGAAGACCGGAGATAGAGGTGCAATCCGCTAATAATGGTGGCACTTAGAGGATAACTTGCGACACTAAGGTTACAAGTGCACGCCACCAAATACAATATGATATCCGCGTAATATTAGGTAGGGGTGAGCAAAAACCGCAACGATAAAAAAAACGGCAAACCGAAACCGAAAAACCGAAACTGATATAAAAACCGGCAGTGCGGTTTTAATTTGACAAAACCGATCAAAGTCGGTGCAGTGTTGTTTTACTATAGAAATCGACCCTTAAAAACCGAACTGCACAACTAATATTATATATATATATATATATATATATATATATATATATATATATATTAAAAATATTTTATGTTATTATGTATGCTTAAGATTCGTTTATGTTATTACGAATGTTTAAGGTAATGTACATTTTTGTTAGTGACTCAAAATATCAAATGTAGCAAGATAACTCATAATAGTTCAAGAGTAACTCATAATGATAATACTTCAAGAGTCTGTTATATGATCGTGTTTATGGACCAACTATGACTTCACCAAACTTTTGATTGTGGGCTAAAACGGTAATAAATAAAAATTGTTTCATGTTTCTATAATAGGTCGTGTTGGAAATATGACTAAAAGCTAAAAGTTTAATAAAAAAAATACTTTGGTCTCTTGCAGTTTTAAAACCACACCATTTCATTGGGCGGTTTAAAACTGAAACTGCACCATTTGAAACAGCACCATTGGGAAAGACCGAACCACTTGAAAAACCGCATTTTCTGGTTTTAAACTTACAAAAACTGATGTATGCAGTTTGCGGTTTGGTTTTGACATAAAACCGCACCAAATCGTACCATGCTCACCCCTAATACCGGGGTGTTTGTTACCATACCGGCGCTATCTACGGAGTTCGATCCCTATAAAGAGTTGGTTACAGGTGGCTAAGGCATCAGATACATATCACAAACTGATCATCACACGTCTCACTTGATTATTCACGACCTTCCAGAGGGTTCCTATACCATGTTTAGGTGTTTTTGAGTTCTAGTTAGTGTTAGACTTCATTTTCATTGTTTTAGAGTATTCATAATTAGTTGGATCACTCTAAGCACATGAGTTTTGTAGTATTATTGTTGTTGACTCCTGGATTCGAATCAATTTAGAGATCTATGACTTTTATCTGTTAAGGTTGTTTCATTTCATGTTTTAAACGTTCGATTATTGTTCAATTTATGAATCTAGTTTCTTTCTTGTTTTTAATCATGAATTCAGATTCTTATATGTTTGTTTTCTGTTTGTTCATCACTATGGAAGGCTAAAACCCTTCGGGGTTACTTCCGGGGATGTAGATGGTGAAGTGACAGACATGTTTTGATTATTAACCGAGTTCCTGTTGATTTTAGTTATCATTTGTTATTCAAGTATTATTTCTAGTATGATAAGTAGAGTTGGGTTATCAAATATTTGATTTTGAAACTAAGATAGTGTATTGCTCATTCACCAGTCATTCCAAGTTCATCAATTGCATGGATTAGGACGATTAGTTAATTAACATATGTTATTCCGAACTTGTGATTTTCAATACTTAAGTTGTATTTTGTAAGTGTAAGACATGATATTGCCAAAAATCACTAGTTGCGTCGAGTTCTATATCAGGGTTAAGATAGTCATTCAATTGACATATCTTGTGCAGGAAGTTATTCTTTACAACATCCCACAACCTTAACTATGTTTCAATAATTACATTAGAACTCAAAGGAAGAGAAACATGTTGGTCCCTTTTGAATGATACGGGACCGGAAGTCCCCTATTTCCTTTTTTATTCATATTTCAGTTTCAATCTTGGATTTACAATAGCACAGCGTTGTTTCTTTTCTAAACTATCAACACAATTACTTGACCACAAACTCCCTGAGGAATCAACCCTTACTTGCCTATCTATTTGGTGGTAATAAGGTTTAATTTTTGTTGTATCAACGAGTACGATCAATCTTCAGGACATCCGAGACACAAGGGGTGGGGGGAAGGGACGTTCGAACCTTTAGATAACAGGGCTGTGGCGGTAGGAATTCTCCCCGAGGAAGCCCGCCATATAAAGCATTTAATTGGTGGAATAATGAACCATGGAAACTTACACATGGACTTATTGGATAAAACAAAATCTATTTTTCTCCTCAAAACACTAACATGAAACACGCCATCAGAAGACAGGGAGAAGACCTATCTACCTGGACTGTCCGAAAACACAAAGTTGCTAATCTCGGCTAGTTGACAGATGAGATCAGATATCTCTGAGGTAGAGTTGGGAATGCTTTTCCACTCCCATAAAATCCCGTATGTCGAACCTATTTCCGATACTAAAAAAGATTTGCATTTATCAAGCTCATATAGAGAAGGAAACCAGTCCTCAAGAGCACCACTACCCAGCCAAGTGTCTCCTAAAAAAAACTCATCCTCGACCCTGCAAGAGAATATATTCTTTGCGTCCAACCCGATATTTGTTATATCCAAGCTACCCTTAGGGGCTGTTTGGTAGCATCTGAATTTTTAAAGGTCTAAATTTTTAAGAGGGTCTGAATTTTTAAGATCTAAAGTTTTTTAACATGTTGTTTGGTTGAGACCTCTGAATTCTTGTGGTGGATGATAAAAATGACCATTTTACCCATCTGCATTATTTGCTACTAAATTAAATGTGAATGTTGCGGGGGATGAGTGGATGTAGGTGTGGTATGGGACAAGGTAGGGTACGGAGGGTAGATGTGGTGTGGGTGGGGATGGTTAGTAAGTTATGATATGGGGCATGGCTGCAGGGGTGGGGAAGGGTGGGTGTGGTGTGGGTGGGTTGGTTGGGTGGGGGTGGGGTGTGGTGGTGTAGGGATGGCATAGGTGGGTGAGTAGGGGTGGCGTTGGTGGGTAAAGGTAGGTGGAGGGGTTCGGTGGGTAAGGGTAGGGGTGAGTGGGTGCGGTGGGTAGGTATGGCGAGTGGGTGTGGGTAGGGATGAGATGGGTGGGTGGGGGTGACTAAGGTTAGGTAGAGTAAGGTGTCATGGGGTAAGGGTGAGGTGGGTAGGGGTAGGGTCAGGATGGGTAGGGATTAAGATGGGGTAGGTGTGTGGGTGTGTAAGGTGGGGTGGGAGTTGGTAATGGTGGGGTGGGGTGGTGTGGGGGTGGGGTAGGATGCGGTACAATGGGTGTGGGTGTGGGTGACTCTTAATTTTTCTCAGACATGGTTCCACCTCTTAATTATTTAAGAGGCTATTGATAAATTAAGAGGCTTTTATTCAAATCCTAACAACCACACTAAATCTGAAAACTTAAGAGACTGCCTCTTAATTTTTCTATTGAGAGGCTATCAAACAAGGCCTTATGATATTATACAAAACACCACCGATTGACCTTTTTTCTACATGAGAAATTGGTTTACAAAAGTAGTTGTCAATACCTTTAATTATAATAACCCATAGCAAATGTTTTTCTATTTTAGTCTCCAAATCCATTTTGTAAGAAGAGCTAGGTTAAGAGCTCTAAGAGATCCCACACATAAGTCGTTATCATATTTGAGGCTAATACTTTATCCCACGACACCCAATGTGTTTTATTTTTCTCCTCGTTGTTGCCCATAAGAAATTTCTACGAGGTTTCTCAATCTCTTCTATAACACAAATTGGCTCCTTAAAGATCGAAAAGTAATATAGCGAGAGACTTCTATGGTCCAATTTGACCAAAGTTAGCCTTCCCCCAAAAGAAACTGCTTTAGCCTTCCAATTAGAAAACCCAACTTTAACGTTTTCAAGAATCGGTCACCAATTTCTTTTGAGAGTCATATTGGCTCCCACCGGGACACCTAAAAAAGTAAAAAAAGGAAAAGTTCCAACATCACAACCCAATATATTAGCACCTGAACCAATATCTCTATCAGAGACTCCTACACCAAATAATTTCGACTTGTGAAAGTTAAATTTAAGCATGGAGAGACATGGAAACAACAGAGAATATGGGCCAGATTTTTGACATTGCATGTAGACCAATCTCCAACAAATAGAGCGTCATCCACATAGAAAAATGAGAGAAATTTGCATTTAACTTGGGAATGTTAATGCCATGAAAAAGAGACAACTCGGAGGCGGATCTCATTGCCACATTTAGCCCTTCCATAACAATGATGAATAAAAAGGGGGATACAAGATGACCTTGACGAGCCCCTTTTGAGATACAAAATTCTTTTGTCAGGAATGAGTTATATAGAATTAAGGCTCGAGAGGTAAAAAGGCATACCCTAATCCAACCACAACATCTAACTCCAAATCCCATTTTCATCATAATCAAATCTAAATCAGCCCAATTAATTGAGTAAAAATCAACTTCGAAAAGAAACATCTTTTTTTTTTTTTGCCTTTTTGCCCACGTACAAACTTTATTTATAATGGTTGGACAATCAAGAATATCCCTTCCACCAAGAAATGTCGTTTAAACATCATCAACAACCTTTCCAATATAGCTTTAAGCCATGGCTTTGGCGATGATTTTTTCTAGGTATCCAATCAAACTTGTTGGACGAAGTCATTAAAGGTAAGAGGATCTTTAATCTTTGGGGGCCAAAGTAATGAAGGAAGAATTACATCCTCTTCCTAATTAAATACATTTTTCAAAATGTCTAACTAATCTCATACTATCGTCCTGTAATAAATTCTAGTAAGTTTTAATAAGTTTAAAAGTAAAATCGTCGGTCTCGGGGGAGATTTTTTGCTTCGACGGTTCCAAATTGCTCTTTTCTTTCTTCAACACCAAATTTCATTTCCAGTATCAAACCATCTTCAAGGGGAAACTTTTAAATCTCTTGTTTAAAAACAATGGTGGATTTGGCCATTTACCATGGAATTTATCTCTACAGAAACTCCATGTCTCCGCTTTAATAGGACCGACTTTTGTAACCCATTGTCCATTTATCATTACGCCATAAGTTTTATTCCTCTTGTTTTGGATTTAATGATCCCATGGAAGAATTTTGAGTTTTCATTTCCATTGGTTAACCATTTAATTCTTGATTTCTTTTTAAAGGTCAAACCTTGCAATCATATCTAACTCAATAATTCTTTTTTCCCCTTTTCTTGTTTCTGAAAATTCCTCAGCCAAAATGGTCCTTTGTTGAACCAATTTCTCCAATTCATCTAGATGAGTGCGTAATTGTTCATTATAGATGTTTTCAATGAGAACTTGTTCATTATAAATGATATCAATGAGGACTTAATTGTTAACTATAGCTGAATTTGATAAGAATTTAATTGTTCATTATAGATGATTTTGATGATAACTTAATTCTTTACTATAGATGATTTCAACGACAACTTAACTGTTCACTATAAAGGATTTTGATGAGAACTTGATTACTTATCATATGTGATTTCGATAAAACATAGTTATTCACTATTGATGGTTTCAATAAGAACTTTATTGCATAATATAGTGACTTTGTTGATGTTGATGATATGTATCTAACTCTATGTTAGTCACTAGACTTTTCATAGGCTCGTACCTCTGTATTCTTGATTTCTAATAAGACTTTCTAGTTTAATGTAGTTGTTTGATGTGTGTTACAGATAAAGAAAATGACAAACAAGCTATAGATGAGACAATAGATAAAAGACTAAAGACTTTTAACTAAAAAAACATAAAATTCCAAAAAAAAACACTAAGTTTTTTTTAAATCGATTTTGGCAGTGTGCTATTTTTTTCAATTAAGTCACTAAGTTTTCAATTTTTTTTCAATTAAGTCACTATGTTTTCAATTCTGTTCAAATGTTGACCATTTCACCGGTCAACCCAGTTGTCTGCTGACGTGGCATGATGACATGTCAGTTTTTGATGATGTGATGCTGACATGGCACGTAGGTGTTAAATTGAAAACATACTGACTTAATTGGAAAAAATTGAAAACTTAGTGCCTTAATTGAAAAAGAAATAACACATTATCAAAATAGAACTTTTTTAAAAACTTAGTGTCTGTTTTTGGAATTTGCTATTTCTTAAACTAATTCCAACATTTTTTACAACTTTGTTTTACATGTATTTTTAAATCTATTTTTTTAAGAAAATAGTTTTTGTACAACTTTTGCTCCAATTTATATACAAAGTTTTTTTATAGCTTCATTAGTGTTCTTACAAATCATTTGAACCCCAGCTTTTTTAAAATTTCTTTTACAAAAAAAGTTTCTTTACATTTTTGTTTTTAGACAAAATACCTTTTTTACAAATTCGCAAAACAAATGTAAAAAATAAAACTATTATATATTTATTATAGCTTTACATTCATAATATATCAAAAAATTTGGAAATTGAATTTACAAAAATTAGTAATTTAGAAAGACGAGAAGAAGATCTATAAAAGAACATGCAAAAATATAAATATATAAAAGAATATAAAAATGATTTGTAAAATCGATTTCTTTATGAATATGAATTTGTAAAAATATCTAACTTAAAAAAAACTAAGTTCTAAGAGAAGACTTCGAAAAAGAAAATACTTCAAGTTGGCATTTAATTTATTCTTGGTTAATAAGTGATGATATATTAATTGAATCATTTGTGTTCTCAAGTTCAACACACAAGCTACTATCATGTCTCTCTAATGTATATGTGTGAGTGATAGGATGTTTATTCTATCTCACAATCAATTTTAAGGAATAAAACAATATAAAAGTTCCATACACTTAAAGAAATCCTTCCAACAAACTTGTAAAGCATATATACAATGACAACCAGGAAATATGATTTGGTGGCATCTAATTTAATTTATATTCGTATATGTGTCTGGCTAGGTGATTTGGTGTTCAATTGAACACCAATAAATGCATGCATGCAAAGTGATACTTGTGGGAAGTAGCAAAGACGTTGATGTTAAATCCTCTCAGTTGGGTATATATAACAACATGTCAGATCTTAATGTTAATATATTAACATACTAGTTTATATCCCGTGTAACACACAGATGATTATGAAATTAAGTATTATATTAAGAAAAGTATTTATTTTATATAGTTGGTAAAAAAAATATTTTTTAATCGTTTAATTTGATATATATATAAAATTATTATATAAAAACTAATGAGAGATAATATGAAGATGTACATGTTCGTTATAATTGTAATGAATTAATCGATAATTTAATATGTAACTTTACTAAACATATCAGAATTGTTTCCAAACTTCAGTAAAACAGTGACCAATTTTGCAGTTTATTTTTACATCAATTATATTGGTACTGCACATTATGTTTAAGTAAAACATATTTTTTGGTAATTTATTTAATTTTTACACGATATAAATGGTTATAGTCAAATTGGCCCGTATATTAATGCTTGGGGACTTAGTTTGAGTGATAATAAAATTTTATTACTATTTAATGATGTTAACTTTTATACGTAAACACAAGTTCTTAAATACAATGATTTCGCATAAGCTTTTATAACATTTTTCTGTTATTATTTATTTATATGTTGATAGTTTGCCTGCTGTTCCAAATAAAAAATAAAAAAGAACTATTTATATGTTGATTATCATATAATATAGTAATAAATAATATGTATGTCACCAACCCATAACATGTTTATAAAGCATTAGGGTACACGGAGTAGTTCATCGGGCTCGATGCGGGATCGGATATATTGGGTGCGGTACCGCCGGTACCGCCGGTACCTCCGGTACCGCTGCCCCGTGTCCATCGGGCTCGGCGGTTTCGGGTGTGGAGGGGTGAGGCTTGGGATGGTGAAGCCGATGATCCCACCTTTAATTTAAAAAAAAAAAAAATTTTTAATCTTCCAAATATTATCCTCCTCAACTCTATAAATACCACATCTTCACTCCTTCAAAACTCACACCTTTACCCTTCTTTCTTCCTCTCAACAATAACTCTATTTTCCCCTTTCCAAAAAAAAACCCTCATTTCAAATTTATTTTAAATTGAAATGAGTTCTTCCGATTCTTCCGATTCTTCCAGTTCTTCCGGTTCGTATGTTCACAGCAAACTACTGGATGAACCTATGCCGTTGGTATCGTCATCGTCTGATGACGATACCGATGTGAATACGATCGCGGTTATTGCTGAAGCTGCACATTTCATGTTCCAAAATACGATCGCGGTTATCCAATTTTCCTGACAACTTATAATGCCGGTGGAGTTAAAGGGTTCACTGGATTGCAGAAATGCACATCAGCTATCCGCCAATTGGGGGGTGGTAGCACCCCCGATTCACTTGATGAATACCTGAATATGTCAGAACGAACTTCCCGTGAAAGCCTCTACAACTATTGCTCTGGTGTTGTTCAGTTATATGGTGCAGAATACATGCGTAGACCAACAACCAGTGACTTTCAACTGTTGTATGCTGCACACGAAGCCAAACATGGCTTTCCTGGTATGTTGGGTAGCATTGACTGTACACATTGGGATTGGCGGAGTTGTCCAACGTATCTACGAGGCCAGTACATGAGAGGTGATCACAGGTATCCTACAATTATACTTGAAGCAGTAGCATCATATGATTTGTGGATATGTCATTCATATTTTGGTGTTGCCGGGGGCAACAACGATCTAAATGTGTTGTACCAATCACCGCTTTTCAATGATACCATTCTTGGTACAGCACCATCATGTTCATTTGTTTTGGAGGGGGAAGAATACAAGCATGGGTACTATCTTGCTGATGGGATATACCCTAACTGGGCAACATTTGTGAAATCATTTTCACACCCTATTACCCCCAAAAAGAAGCGTTTCAAGGCGGCCCAAGAAGCGGCAAGAAAGGACGTTGAACGAGCCTTTGGCGTTCTAAAAGCAAAATGGGCTATTATCAGACAGCCTGCACGGTCCGTCGATGTCGATCGATGTAAAGATAACATGTACGCTTGCCTAATTTTACACAACATGATCATCCAGGATGAAGGTAGGGCTATATGTCCAGTACATGTTCCAGATTCCCCAAACGAACAAGAAGTTAGCCCTGACTTGATTCTCGAAATACGCAATCAAGGAATTCACCAAAAACTTCTTGCGGATCTTGTAGACCACATCGAGCATACATACATAGCTACTTTGGATCACTAGGTGTTTTAACGTTTTTAGTATTTCATTTCCGTTATTTAGGTTTTATTATTCCGTATTTAGGATTTCATTTCCGTTATTTACGTTTGTATTTTCTTTTTAATTTATGTAATGGTGTGGTTTTTTAATTTTATGTTATTTGTGATTTTTATTTTATTAATTGCATATTATCATTATTTATAATATTAAATTAAATATTAAAAATCATTTACTAAATTAATAAATGAATTTAAATATCAAATATATGATGTGGCATTGTGGGTTCAGTGGGTTCAGTGGGTACTGGTTCCATGGGTGAAAGATTGGTGAAAGATTGGTGAAAGATGGGGAAAATGGAAGTGAGAGGAGAGAGAAAAGCTGACGTGGCGCGTGTGTTCAGTGGGATGGGAGGGATCTACTCCCCCCACCCTTAGGGTGGGGGGAGTAGATCCCTCCCATCCCACTGAACCCACGCGCCACGTCAGCTTTTCTCTCTCCTCTCACTTCCATTTTCCCCATCTTTCACCAATCTTTCACCAATCTTTCACCTATGGAACCAGTACCCACTGAACCCACTGAACCCACAATGCCACATCAGATTCTTAATATTAAGTTAAATAAATAATACACAAAATAATAATTTAATTATATATATATATATATATATATATATATATATATATATATATATATATATATATATATATATAATTTGTTGAATGCTCATCTTCCGTCTCTATTTTCACTTCCACATTATATATATATATATATATATATATATATATATATATATATATATATATATATATATATATATATATATATATATATATATATATATATATATATATATATATATATATATATGTACGTGTGTGTATACCTTCGGGATCAAGCAGTTCACGACCCCATTCTCCAACCCGCCAAGCTCGAGCCCGATGAAACCGAAGGGGAGGGGGCAGCGGTACCGGAGGTACCGACGGTACCGGCGGTACCGCCCCCTATTTCCACCATCCCGCAGCGAACCCGAAGGACTACTCCGTCCACCCTTAAAGAGAAATATTAGTTTTTACTAATATTAGGGTGGGGGGAGTAGATCCCTCCCATCCCACTGAACCCACGCGCCACGTCAGCTTTTCTCTCTCCTCTCACTTCCATTTTCCCCATCTTTCACCAATCTTTCACCAATCTTTCACCTATGGAACCAGTACCCACTGAACCCACTGAACCCACAATGCCACATCAGATTCTTAATATTAAGTTAAATAAATAATACACAAAATAATAATTTAATTATATATATATATATATATATATATATATATATATATATATATATATATATATATATATATATATATATATATATATATATAATTTGTTGAATGCTCATCTTCCGTCTCTATTTTCACTTCCACATTATATATATATATATATATATATATATATATATATATATATATATATATATATATATATATATATATATATATATATATATATATATATATATATATATATATATATATATATATATATATATATATATATATGTACGTGTGTGTATACCTTCGGGATCAAGCAGTTCACGACCCCATTCTCCAACCCGCCAAGCTCGAGCCCGATGAAACCGAAGGGGAGGGGGCAGCGGTACCGGAGGTACCGGCGGTACCGCCCCCTATTTCCACCATCCCGCAGCGAACCCGAAGGACTACTCCGTCCACCCTTATGCCAGAAAACATCCTTCGAGTCGTCACCGTATAATACTATTGTTTCTTTGGTTATCCTCTACGACGTTTCAAAATACATTTCCAATAATCGTTTTATGAGGATTTAAATGGTGTTTTAAATTATGATTTATTGAGATTTATTTTGAATTTAGATTGAAGGCTTAAATAACTAACAGTGTCTAATACTTCATTGGTATGATAATATTAAAATATCTAAATTAGTTGTTATTGATAATCTTTTTCTTTATCATTAATCAAATATGATTTAAACCAAATAAATGAAGAAAATGACATATGACATTCTAACTTTTAATACATGCCAATTGGCAATTAAAAGACCTTGTTTATTAGTATGTATAGATATGGAAATTCATTTAGATATTAGCCCAAAGACAACGTTATTTTTGCTTAAATGTAAAGGAATATTTTTGCTTAAAAGATAAAACTAGCAACGTAACAATTTGGTTAATATGGTAGATTGGTTCATATGAGAATGTCTAATTAAATGCCGTTTACAAATTCTTTTACGAAGTTTTTTTTATAACTTAGTTTTTTTTAAAGTTAGCTATTTTTACAAATTCATATTCATAATTTTTTTCGAATTCGATTTTATAAATCGGTTTTATATTCTTATATATTTATAATCAGGCATGTTTTTTATAGATCTTATCGTCTTTCTAAATTAGTATTTTTTGTAAATTTATTTTCCAAGTTTTTTGATATATTATGAATGTAAAGATGTTATAAATATGTAATAATTTTATTTTTTATATTTGTTTTACAAATTTATAAAAAATGTATTTTGTCTAAAAACAAAGATGTAAAAGAATTTTTTTTTTTGTAAAATAAATTTTAAAAAGTCGTGGTTCAAATGATTTGTAAAAAACTAATTAAGCTGTAAAAAAACTTTGTATAAAATTAGGGCAAAAGTTGTAAAAAACTATTTTTCTTTATAAAATATATTTAAAGAAAACATATAAAACAGAGTTATAAAAAAACGTTAGAATGCTTAAAAAATGGCAAACTCCAAAAAAAAAACACTAAGATTTTTAAAAAGTTCGATTTGGACCATGTGTTTTTTTCAATTAAGTCACTAACTTTTCAATTTTTCCAATTAAGTCACCATGTTTTCAATTTTGTTTCAATTTGGACACTTATGTGTCACGCCAGCATGTCATGTCAGCGTTGCATCATCAAATACTGACACGTTATCATGTTATATCAGTATACAACCGGGTTGATTGGTTAACTGGTCAACAATGAAACAAAATTAAAAATATAGCGACTTAATTGAGAAAAAATTAAAAGTTTAGTGATTTAATTCAAAAAAAATTAATAGTGTCAAAATCAAACTTTTTAAAAACTTAGTGTTTTTTTTAGAATTTGCCTTAGATAATAGTATTATCATTGTCTTTAATTTTAATTAAATCTTCCATGGAATTGCTAAGCAAATAATAATTCTTTTGATGTTTGACGAAAAAAATGAGACTTTCACCTTTAATGATAGGCAAAATTACACTGTAGCCCCATAAAGTCTTGGTTGCTGGTCGATTTGGTCCCTAAATTTTTTTTTTTGCGTTATGAGGGCTTGAACTCTTAGATTACCGAATAAAAAGGTCCTTGACCCATTATAATGGGTTGCCCCGAATCCAGCTGGATAGTCAAAGGTTGCATGGCAGTGGCTGTGCTGATGTCATCTCTCCCACGTCATCGGAACCGGCAACTTGTTACTATGGTGCGTGGGGAGCAAGCTTAACCGGGTAAACCCGGTATAAAATCGAAGGCTCGGATCGAGCAAAACGCAACATTTGATTACCCTATTGTGCAAAAAACTCCAGATCCATAACCTAAATCGGTGTTTTCGCAGATGCTAAGTGATGGAACCGGAAATGGACTTGTTGTTCAACGAGTTTACCGTTCACGACATGTTACCGAACAACTTCTCGATCGAAGAAAATCTAAATGTGACTATACAACTCGAGGTAGCTTTGATGCGTGAGGAAGTTGATGCAATGATCGCACTGATGCAAGCAACGATCTCACTGATGCAAGCGGAGAATTAAGTTCTCAGGCGGGAAGTTCAGAAGCTGAAAAAGACCATGAAAGCAATGATTTGGGGGGGAGTTGTCGGGATTGTGGCAATGGGTATCGCATTCGCTTTCAGGAAGTAAGGTATTGTGGTGGGTATGGGTAGTTGAAGTCTAGGTTTAAGATTAACGTTAAGTACTTGTGTAGGTTTATCGTATTTTGCAAGACCTGTGATGTTTCCAGGCATTTTGTGTAACTTAGGGTTGGATTTGAATTACTGTGATGGTTAAAGGCATGTTGGTTAACGTATGGATGGATCCGATGTATGTGATAACTAGAAATCGCAATATAATTAGTAACATTAACTAAAGTTTGTCTGTTAAAGCTTCGTATTTTGCATAAACCTTGTTATCATCTTTGTTAGATCTGCTTGGAAAGTAAAATTTGAACACCATTGAGGAACACAGAGGTGGTAATTGTAATGTACGTTGACTGGAAAAATTTAGCAGAAATGGTATGGTACTTTGAAAAATAATCATAAATGGTAAGGTACTAATGCAGGCATATGGGTAAGTATGGGTCAAACGTAAAAAACTTTGCAAAAATAGTCCGTAAATAAACTTTGCAAATATAGTCCTTAAAAAAACTTTGCAAATTAAGTCCTTCAGTAAGCAATTACAGATAATTAAAACCCACTCTAAATAACAACCTACTTTGCAAATTTGGTCCATTTTGGTCTATGTTAGTCCATTTTGGTCCATTATGTGACACTGCCATTGTTACCACAAATTCATTTTTCAAAATGAAACCACAACCATCAAACTTAACATCCAACCATTTTTTTTTGGAATGGGGCTGCAGATCTGAAACGAAAATGTTGAAAAACTGGAATGGGTTTGCAGATCCTGTAAAACTATTGATAATACCGACCAAAAGTTAAAAAAAAAATTGGGTCCTTTTTGTCTTACAATCGGAAGACCTTTAAAAGTATTTTCATTTTTGGTCCTAATATTGAAACAATATTGGTAATTTTGGTCCAACTTGTAAAGTACAATGCTATTAAATCACAAACATAATTTCAAAACATAATTTCATACTAGAATTTCACAATCAAAATTTCACAAACATAATTTTATCACATAATTTCAAAGCACAATCATGGAATGTAACACCCAACAGAAGTTCAAAGTGACAAATTGTTATTGTTATTTCAAACTCACACAGATACTTTATTAATACCATCATAACTGCTATCTAATCCAATTCCATCGGCTTGCCAGAAGTCATCCCTTCACCACCAGGGACCTCAACTTGTTTTGCAAGCTTTCTTTTAAGGATTCGTTCTGATCTTTTTGGCTCTGGCTTCTTCTTACACACACTCTCTTGAGTCCCTACAGCTTCCCCTCCCAAAGGCTGTTGAATTCCTGAATTGGTGCAGTTGCTTGATGTGGCCATTTTCCTCTTAACCCTTTTAGATGTAGGGGACCTGGCTGATGTGGTCAGTTTTTTACATGTCAATTTGTTGTGACCAGGCTGTTTGCAAATGCCACACAACACACTTTTACCCACTTTTGAGACAGTGTGCTTGTTGCTTCTCTCAGATGCATCCTTCTTTCTCCTTATGGTTGGCCTCCCAGGCATTCTTCTTCTTATTGGGGGTAAAGGTGGAATAAATTCGGTTTGTGGCCACATTTCTGATCCATTCATACCTTTGATTGGATGTTTGTATGTGTTCTTATAAAATGTTGCAAGATACAAAGGATTCACAAATTGTTCAATTGTCCCATTCACAAATGAAATTGCTGCCAAGGAATGCACACATGCATAACCATTGATTTCCCATAGCCTGCAAGTGCAAGTCTTCTTCTCCAAGTCCACAGCATATGCCTCCCCCATATTCCTTGTTTCAAATTGCATCAAACCACAAGGCAACACTTGCCAGTACCTGGTATTTACAACATTAGTAACTTCAATGTACACATTAAAAAACATTAAAAATTTGTACCTTTGCTGCACTTTTAAGTTATTTATTTTCTGTCTAAGTACTGGACAAATCTCATAGTCTGGCCAATTACTGCATTTGAGTTGCAGTCTATGCATCCTGTCCATCACATACATCCTAATTTCTTCCAACATGGTGATGATTGGTTTTTTTCTAGCCTCAGTAATGACACTATTAAATGTTTCTGAAAATCCATTTTCCACTGCATCACACATACTCCCAAATTTGAAGAAAGACCTTGACCAAGTTTTAGGGTTCTTCTCCAACAGATATTCATGTGCTGCATTGCTCACCTGTTGGATTTCCTTCATTATTGCATTGAAGTAGGGTTCAGTTGTTGCCTTACTTGCTTTCCAAAAAAGGGTTTCAAATTGAGCCCCTGTAAATCTCTTTTTGAAGTTGGCATATATGTGCCTTGCACATTGCCTATGCTCAGCATCAGGTAACACTTCTTTCACTGCCTCCAACAGACCCTGCAATATTTGATAAATGGTCACAATGTTAATTTTTAATGTATTTACAAGTTCAAAGCAGATATACCCCATACCTTATGCTGATCAGACATAAGTGACACACTTAGACCTGATTCCAAGTGCAGATCATCTGCAAGATTTTCCAAAAACCATTTCCAGTTTTCTTTATTCTCTACACACACAACAGCCCAAGCAATTGGGAAGATCTAATTATTTGCATCCCTCCCAACAGCACTTAAAAGTTCTCCACTACATAACCCCTTCAGAAAACACCCATCCAAGTTAATGAGTCTTCTACATCCACTTCTCCATCCCTCTTTTAAACCAGCAAAACAAACATAAAATTTACTAAAGTAATTTTTCCCATCTGGCATGCTATTCACTTGGAGTTTTACAGTTGAACCAGGATTTGATCTCTTAATCTCCTCACCATATGACCATAGCTTTGCATAGTGTTCAACAATGGTTCCTTCAATTAGAGTTAATGCATATTTCTTTGCTCTACGACACTGGCTCATACTAACCTCTATACCAAAATCCTTTCTTACCTCTTCCCTTAATAGTCTCACACTTATTTTTTGTTTGTGTAGTATCTCATTAGTGTAATGACTACCAATCCAAGCATATGTCACAAGGGAACCCATTCTATAATTCCTAGCACAATTATGCTCTTCTTGAAGGGACTTGATTTGAAAGGACATTTCCTCACTCATCCAAGAACCCCATAACCTAAATGTGCAAGCACCGTTACAACATTTTACTAACAACCTTCTACTATCATTTTTTTTGTAGCATAACTGATAACCATTAGCAACGGCATAATTACAAAGCATAGTTTTAAGTTGTTTAGGATTCTCAAACCTCATACCTAAAACAGGCACCTGCTTCTTCCATTCTATATCTGGATTGAATCTTGTTGAACACACTTTTGATCCTGTGAAAACATCCATATCCATTTCTTCTGAAACATCACCCACAATTTCTTCTGCATGATCAACCACAATTTCTTCTGCATCATCACCCACATTTTCTTCTGCATCATCATCTTCAATTGTCGCCTTTTCATCCCGTCTTTTGGGTGACCCCTTATCCCTACCACAATTTTCCTCATCTGGACTAATAACTCATTCATCGTCTTCATCTATCCAGTCCTGTATCATAACACCTTCATGATCCATGTAAATTGGCAGTAGAACTCCACAGTGGTATAAAACCTCTATGAATTCCACATACTCCATCTCGTCTGAAATCAAACGCAACCCATAAGGTACGTCATGGTCCGGTAGACAATAGTACAGATTCTTGCATTCCCTCCCAGCAAACCTTCAAGGAACTCGATACATTCCTTCAACTCCATCCCCGAAAATTCAACGTCGTCTAGGTACTGTTGCATGCCATTTATGTAGCCAAAGGGTTCCCGATTGAAGACTCCTTTGAAGTGTAACTCAACGACAACATTCGATCCCATGGTTTAGATCGACTGTAACAAATTTTGGGCGAACTGGGGCTACCGTTTAATTTTGGCGAACTTGGAATTCGAGTTGGAGGGTTTTCTGCTTCGTTTATTTCGTAACACCATTTGAACAGATGAAAGGGTTTTAAAGTCAATCAATTCATTTTCGAGTGACATGGCAGATGATTCAGCAGATGACTAGGCTTTGCAACCGGTTAACCCCTTCGTTTTATAGACGAGGGACCTTTTTAACAACCAAATACATAATTCATACCCTTATAACAACAAAAAAATAACTTAGTGACCAAATCGACCAACAAACAAGACCTCATGGGCTACAGTGTAATTTTGCCTTAATGATAAAGTTATACTTCTAAAAATGATGTTAAATTGCTCTTTTTGTAAGTCTATACGAAGGATGTCATATCATTCATAAAATTCGTTTCAAGTTTTGAAAAGGAATATGCTTGTAAAAGAAAATAATTTTAGAAATTGACACTCCTCGCGTTCTTATGGTAACGTCGACTAATTTACGGTAGGT
This sequence comes from Cichorium intybus, assembly GCA_023525715.1. NCBI lineage: Eukaryota > Viridiplantae > Streptophyta > Magnoliopsida > Asterales > Asteraceae > Cichorium > Cichorium intybus. Next base: position 28,915,058 of record CM042017.1, on the reverse strand, counting down.
TATATACGTGTATGTCTCATTGACTTAAATAAAGAAAAAATAAATAAATAAAGTTCTATATCAAATTATCATTCGTTTTGAAGTTGTCACATATAAATAAAGTTCTAAATAAATAATGTTCTATCAAAAAACACTCCTATATTGAAACTTTCAATAGATGAAAATTTACAGAAATAGGGTGGCACGTTTTGAAGTTGTCACATGGGGTTGGACTTGTATAGTGTCGAATTTGCTGATAAAATACACCCGATGAAGTTGCAAAGTGAAAATGTCTATAGATTCATACCACAATATACAACTACTAATGTTGTAACTTTTTTACCTTTTTACTTAATTTGAACCGGTAGGTTATATATGTGTATGTCTCATTGACTTAAATAAAGAAAAAATAAATAAATAAAGTTCTATATCAAATTATCATTCGTAGAATTCGTTATATGAGCTTAAATAAAGAAAAAAAAAATAATAATAAAGTTCTATATCAAATTATCATTCGTAAAATTCGTTATATGAAGAAAAAACGTAACTAGATGGAGATGCGGGGAATCGAACCCCGTGCCTCTCGCATGCGAAGCGAGCGCTCTACCATATGAGCTACATCCCCGATTGTTGATTACGCCTTCATGAAAGTTTATGTAATAAGTGGATAAACAAAATTGTGTCATTTAGTAACATTTAAGCATTTTTTACTCCTTAAATTACTTTAAGCCTCAATGAAGATGGAATGAAAATCGAGTTGCGAGTATTTAACCACAAAATCAAAATACTTAGTTATTAAATTAAACAATTAACGTCAATTTTGATTATTTAGTTATCTAAGAATCAAACAATTAGTTTATATAATCAGTTACATGGTGCCTACTAGAAAAAAATTATTTTGTCATTTAATCTATTAAAATATTATTGAATTAAGTCAACAATGAAACAATATATTGATAATTTGACCAATCAATCCGGCTGAATTAAGTCAACAATGAAATAATACATGGTGCCTATGATAAAATATATATTTTTATTCACTTATAAGTCAATAATGAAAAAGTTATCTTGAATGGTCAACAATGAAACAATATATTGACGTAATTTTAAATAATCCGAATTTATTAGACATTCAAATGACTGGTTGTATAATAGTACAACTCCACAATAACATATCCAAACACCATCTTATTATGATTAAATGTTTAGTTTCACTATTAAACATCAGACAATTATATACAAAATTAGGGGTGTTATTCGGCCGGTTTTTTCGGTTAAATCGGTTCGGTTTTTTAACATATCTAAAATAACCATAACCAAATCATATAAAGTTCGGTTAAATCGGTTTCGGTTTAATCGGTTTCGGCTTATTCGATTTGGTTTACCGGTTAAACCAAATAAAAAATAAGTTCATTATAAAGTACAAAGACTTGGAAAAAAAATTAAATATTGTCCAAACCAGGGTTGAAGCGATTTAAAAATGTTGTTTTTCCTATTTAGAGGCCGATGAATTTCTACTACTCATTGATGTCCTTCTTAAGTTTCCATTTTCTAAGTAAAGTCTTCATAATTTTTTGTGCATTGACGTGGAATACCAAATAAGACATATACATATACCACATTCATTTGTTAATTCAAATGAATGTAAAGTGTAAAGTGTAAATATATAAATATAAAATGTAAAAAAATATACTTGATTGCTTATTCGGTTTAACCAAACTAATAAAAATTTAACCAAAACCAAACCAAATAAGGTCATGCTTATTCGGTTAACCAAACCAAATTAACCGAAAACCAAATAAACCAAACCAAATAACCCAAACATCATTGGGTTCGGTTTGGTTATTCGGTTTCGGTTTTTTGTCACACCCCTATACAAAATACGCATATTATCGAACCAGTGAAGTTAATTATACACATCATTATTTGGGCCAAAATAGTCTTGGGCCATGATCATGTTACGGTGTTACCTCTCTTATTCATGGCTTCATGTAATTTCTAAAGTATTTGTTTTTATTTTTTATGTATTGTTGAGCAATTTGTTTTATTTATTTATTATATATTTAAGTTATTATTTGATTATAGTATATAATATTTGTATTACCTTTTCATTCATCGGTCTTTAAGGTTATTTTTAACATCTCATTTTCATTCTTACAATTTTTAGCATATATGACCATTTCATTGGAAGTTTTTCAAGATCATCATCATCATCACAATCAATTATCACTAAAACTGTCATTTTACTATAATCACAATCATTTGAGGGAAAAATGTATGGTACCTCATGATTTTCCATAAAAAAATGATGTCCTCGTTGTTTGCATAATGTTCCTTTTTCTCACAATTATAACAAGTAACATTGGACAAGGCTTCTTTAGAGGATTCGAAGTCTTTTTCTTCTTTTATTATTAAATAATTTTCTAAATCTTTTAACAGAGAAAGATCTTCATCGGCTATTTGTTCATCTTCTTTGGAGTCACTATTCTCCTTCTTTATTTTTTCCTCCACAACACTACCTTATAGTGAGAATTTCGTTTATTTCTTGCTATCCCTTTCCTTTTCCTTATTTAGGACCATTTCATGAACTTTAAATATACCAACAGACTCCTCCATTTTATGAAATTTGATGTTTCTAGTATCTTGCAAAATGGTGACATTAGGAGTCCATTCAGATAAAAGACTTTTAAATATCTTATATATGTAGTCTTTATTGAGATAGTTTTGACATAGAGATTTCAAACTATAAACAATAATGTTAAATCTCTTGAACATGGAATCTATGTTCACAACGAGAATCATGTCAAATAATTCAAAATCATGTAAATCATTTGAACTTGCTATATAAATTTGTTTTCTCACTTCCTTAATGAGTATATATAAGGTAAGTCTATATTTGAGGTGCAATTTGATAAGGATAAACTCTTTCAAGTTAATCATTTATCATAGCATTTAAAAGAGCCAACTTGACTTTAGAATTTTACAACTACAAAAGCCTCAAAATTTGCTAGGGTCGGTCAACCACATGACAAGGTCGACTGACTGTAAATAGTGTTTTCCAAACAATCTGCAACTATGTGCATCATTATCTTCTTTATGCAGAAAAACTCGATGATAAAATTTTATGGTTGTGCATTAAGAGATCTTTAGGGTTGTATCCCCTAAAATTCAAACTTCAAATGTTTTCCTCTCATCCAAGATTAGAAAAAAAAATCAACATTAGAGTTTATATTTAATAAAAATAAGCATTGTTGTAAAATAAACTATAAAGACTAAAACAACTATTTTATGAAAGCTTCTTTTGCCAAGTTCTTAAAACATGTTATATAAAAAAAAACTATAAAAGAATCTTTGATTTGGAGAATAAATACTTTTTCCTTTAGTTTTTTAAAATCTTGCCATTTTAAAATAAATAAACTCTTTAATCAAAATACATTTCATCAAAACTCATAATTTAATTAGGTAAATAACAACCCCTTAGGGTGGACGGAGTAACAAGCGGTTTCAAGTAGGTTCAGGATCGGGCATGGGCGGTATCGCCGGTACTGCTGCCCCGTGGTCTCGGGCTCGCGATAGATGGGCTACGGCGGGTTCGTTTGGGGGTGGTGAAACCAAGTGAACCCACAACATTATGTAAAAGGAAATTTTATTCCTTCAAAAATTACCCTCCCATCATCTCTATAAATACCACCTCTTTACTCCTTAAAAAAATCACACATTCACCCTTCTTTCTTACTCTCATTTTCTTTCTAAAGCCCATTTGCCTATTATTTTATAGAAACACTTTCTTTACAAAATGGATTCAAGCCGAGGCAAATCCAAGAGACGCGGTTCCTCATAAAATAGAAACAGTCAAAATGTTCCACCAACCCCATCCCCACACATTAATAGTTACATACAATATCCCCAATTCTAACCAAATTTTACACAATTTTCTCAAGATTTTTCCCAATACCCTACCCAGTTTCAACAATACCCAAGCCAGTTCCAACAATACCCTAACCAGTTTCAACATAGCCCCAATCAATTACCAAACTTCCAATACTACATCCCCGACACTTCTCATTTCCGTAGCCAACCTGAGGAGTCAAGTGACGAAACCATTCCACCCTCGGATAACGAGGATGAATAAGAGGAGGAGGAGGAGGAGCAGCAGCAGGATGAAGACGAGGAGGCAGCCCCAGAGACACAACGACAACAACAAGACCCCATACGCGTACTACGAAACGAGATTACACTCAATGGGTGAAACGTCACACGTGGAAGGAGATTAAGGAGATCGCCTTGGCGAAGGCGTATATTAGTGTTTTCGAGGATCATGAACGCGGAAAGCATCAACGTTCCAATTCCTTTTGGCAGAACGTGTTGGAACATTTCAGGGAGCAACTTGGAGTTTCGGATCGGCACGACATCAAGTCAACTCCAAGTTTAAGGACATGCAAACGAAGGTAAACAAGTTCAATTGCATTTAAAACAACAAATTGAACTTGCGTGCCAGCGGCAGCGACGATGTGGATGTTTTATAGGCCACCCATTCAGAGTATCGAAAAATCGTTCGGAACAGGTTCTAACATATGGGGCATGGGAAATACTAAAAGAGCATGCCAAAGGGCTCAGAGTTGATGTATTGGGGACGAATTCCCCATATAATCCTCAAAACGAAGCAAGACATCCGACTCCAACCACTTCACGAACTCCAGTCGATCTTGACAACGACAATGAAGTTTCCCCCCAACCATCAACACATTCCCGGCAAAGAATAGGAAAAAATGTGGTTGGATCTTCATCAATACCTGAAGGGTATCAAATCGTCGTCGAAAAGATATACAGACTCGCTGACAATAGCGACGTTGAACTGCACGAGAAACGAGACTACCGTGCAAAGAAGTTGGCTGTACTAGAGGATGACTCGAAGCAGAAAACATCCCTTATTGAGCAAGATATAACAACACTAAAAAACGCATGTGAACAAAAGGATATAAAATTCTTTCTTCGCCCCCATGACCATTTGACTGGAAGTCAATTGGCTTTGGTTCTTGTGAAAAAACAGCAAATAGCACTGTTGTACGGTTGAGATTTTTAGGTTTATTTTTCGTATTTAGGATTTTTTTGTATGTAGTTTTTTTTTAACTCTTGTAACCGTGTGATTTTTAAATTTAATGTTATTTGGCCTTTTTAAATTTTTATTGCATTTTAATATTATTTGAAATATTAAATTAAATCTTATATTAATTTTTAAATTATTTAATTAATTTAAAAATCGAAAATATGATGTGGCATCGTGGGACTGCTTCCATGTGTGAAAGATTGTGAAAGATAGGGAAATATAGAATTGAGATGAGAGAAAAAAGCTGACGTGACGAGTGGGTTTAGTGGGATGGGAGGGAAATACTCCCCCCACCCTTAACGCTTAATTCCCGAGTTTTATCATGAAAAGAAAAGAAGAGAAAAGAAAATGAAGGGGAGAAAAGAATGGAAGAGAAAGGAAAAAAAAAGTTACATTTTCGTGTTCCCGAGTCGAAAGAAAATCAAAAGAAATGAATATTTTATGTGTTCCCGAGTGGAAATGAAGATAAATGAAATTTATAATTAAGTGTTATTTTTACCAGGAAATTCCTTTCCTTCCAAATCATTCCAAATCGGAAGGAAAGTTAGGAGGGAATATTATCCCTCCTTTTTCCTTTTCTTCTTTCCACTTCCTTCCGTAAAAAAAAACTCGGGAACATCAAAAATTTTCTTTTTCCTCTCACTTCTATCAACTTCTTTCCCTTTCTCTCTTTAAATGAGACTTGGAAACACAGCGTAAAAGATCTTTTGATTTGGACACAAAAGTTTTATCGTATAATTGTTTTTTATTATAAAAACTCGATTTATTTAAAAATAATGCCAGATGTCTTAAACAAATTGAAAAGTTATTATTATTATTATTTTTTTTTTTTTTTTGCAAACTCACTAATGTAGTGAGTAGAAGAAATACTTAACTCGCTTTCTTTTTATACATGTATCTTAATAAGCATTTATCAAAAATTTCCATTTAATATTCCATAAATATTATTTAATTGAAAGTTATTTTCTAGATAGTTTGATACGATGTGATCAGGTGCAAATGCAGCTCTTGCTGGACTTTCATGACACTTTTTTGGAATGTACCTTTCTTGCAGGACCAAAGACAAAGCTTTTCCGGAGCCTAATGCTTGCTTGTTGTCGGAATGTTATCCTTTTAGCATTTCTTTAGGATTTAATCTCACAAAACGCAATATGATTGTTAGACATAAATGCAATTCATGTTCTTGTTTGATCATTATTAAAACAAACTGGGATTAGAGCTAAATGCACCAACACACCTATATTCAAATTAAACACTCCATATTGAGTCACATTTAACTAGCAACTAGATGAAAAAGATAACTTGAACCCTTCAACGAAGTTCGGATGATCTCAACAAATTTTTCGTGGGGGAAATGTGTTTTAACGGTAAGAAGGTGGTGCTTCGGTATAGTTGTAAAAAAAACTTAGTAGAATGAAACCATTCCATAAGGACCATTTATGGTAAAATATTTTATTAAAAACTAAAATATAAAAAATACAAACTATGGGAACAATCATGCAGTTTACTCTAAAATTAATATATTAAACTTGTATACAACAAAGATAAAATATATTATGTTGGTATGTGACAAACGTAAGTGGGAATTTTAAGGATCAATGGATATGGATTTTGATTTTTGATATCATTGGAAAATGGGAAAGCTCGTAAGAACTTCTACACCTCTTCTCTTCCAATCAAAGCTCCTTTGTTCTTCTTTAGCTTACCTTTTCTTCTCTCTCACCCTCGTTTTCTACACTTCTTTCTCTCCCACCTCCAAATGCCATTTTCGATCTTCCCCCTTCGATCCCCTCCAATCTCCTCTCTTCAATTACCCTCAATCTTATGGACAACACAAACACCCGATTCCCACCATTCTATCCTCCTGCAACTCGCCTGTTTTCTTCTCAGGTACCTCTCGCAATCTCCTCATGATCTTAATCCATGGTGATTTTGGGTTGTTTTTGTATTGATTTGCTTTGGATTATACAGATTACACGTTCGTTTTCAATGAAATCCGAAGAGTTATTGAGAATTCTTCGTCGGATTCCAAGGGATTAAGGTATGTACAAGGAAATGAGAATGCTGAAAATTTTGGGATGAATTACACTACGAAGAAAAGGTTATCGTATTACGATTACCGTGATGATGGGATCGAAATCCCTTGTGGGTTCTTCAAGAAATTTCCGATCAGTGATTACGGTTAGTATGATTGAATTTCATAATTGATACGTCAAATGTTCTTAAATAAAACACAATCAGTAGAACGAATTCAACTTGCAACATCGCTTGAAACAATGGGGATTTTGCAGATAGATTTGCGATGGAAAGTTGCGACGGAGTTGTGGTGGTTTCCGCCATATTTGGAGACCATGACAAAATCCGTCAACCGCGAGGCCTCGGATACAACACTCTAGACCATGTATGCTTTTACATGTTTGTCGACGAAATCACGCTCAAACAATTCTACTATCATAACTTACTCTCGAAAAAAACTAAGGAAAACAGTATCGGAGCATGGAGAATCGTAAAAGTTTCAAGTCAAGAACTTTACGAGAATCCAGCCATGAATGGTGTAATCCCGAAATACTTGGTTCACAGATTATTTCCGAACTCGAAATATAGCATCTGGGTAGACGCGAAAATGCAAATGGTGGTTGATCCGTTACTGTTGATTCATTCGCTTGTTATCATGGAAGATGCAGATATGGCAATATCTAAACATCCGTTATATGTTCATACGATGGAAGAAGCTATGGCAACTGCAAGGTGGAAAAAATGGCGGGATGTTGATTCGTTGAGGATTCAGATCGAGACGTATTGTGAAAATGGCTTGCAGCCATGGTCATCGAAGAAACACCCATATCCTTCTGGTAATAAATCTTGTATATATACAGTAACTAACGTAAAACATATAATATACTCGAAGAATTACTTTTTACGATGAACATTTAGGTCATGAATCTTTATGAAATTATTTTATATAATGACATAATGTTACTATCTTATTTGATAAAATCGTTTTTGATACAAGTTATAAAGTCACATTTTTATAGTATCAATTGTGACTTCGTTAATTTACAAATACATAATTCGATAACGATCAATAATTCGATAAAAAATCAATTATATTATTATATAGATTAGTAAATAATTAAGCATTACTAATACTATATCATGAAAAGGTGAGAATTATCTTTCGTTTCTAGAAGTTTGTAGAAAATAGAAAATAGATATTATTATATAAATATATTTTCATATGTATTTGCGTAAATAGGTATGGCAGTTTGAGAAGATTATTGAAGCTTCTACAGTAGACCCCACTCGAACAAGAAAAGTTTCGTTTTTGTCGTTCACAAGAATATTTCGTTTTCACCCTTCTTTATTTTGATTATATATAATGATATCGGTCCTTTTTGTTCTTTTACGTACACTTCACTTTATGCATGCTAGTGTAGTAAATGCATGGCCCCATCTCACATGTCTCTTTGATTATATTCTTGTACGTGACTAGTTCTATTTGGCATTAAATGCATATATGAAGTAAATATATATTTACTTTAACTAATTGTTTGTATGTTAATGATGACAGATGTTCCGGACAGTGCAATAATCCTAAGGAAGCATGGGGTGGCCAGCAATCTATTTTCATGTCTTTTGTTCAACGAGTTAGAAGCATTTAACCCAAGAGACCAACTGGCATTTGCATTTGTGAGGGACAAAATGAACCCAAAGATGAAGCTCAATATGTTTGATGTGGAAGTGTTTGAGCATGTGGCATTAGAGTATAGGCACAACATTAAACATGGTGGATCCGATGGTACCCTATCAATTGGGACTAAGAGGGCTAGCCCCGATTTGCTTGCTAATGGTGGAATTCGTACCAAATGTGACAAGTACTTGGCACAAATGTGGGATGAATGATTTGAGGATTGACGTTGGGTTGATAGATGATCATAGTATATATGTCATGGCTAGTAATGTTTGATCACTAGTTTTTGTCATAGCGTAAATCGTTGAGTGATCGATTTGTTCATATAATGTGTATAATTCTTGCCTATATAGAGGTCCCTTCGGTTTACAATGGAAATGTGTTGATGATAAATGTCTTGAAACGGTGCACGCCCTAGCATGTTTACATATTTTGCTTCTTTATTGTCTGTGTCAAGTTATGCAAGTTTAGTAAAAGAAGGTATGTAGAACCCAAATGCACATACATGATGAGAAATTTAGGGTGAAGTATTGCGGCAGCTTTCATTATCCAAAATGGATGATAAATACAAATAATTACATCCACTACAAGAAAACAGCGATTTAGCAACGGACGAATTCCGTTGCTAAACCTTGAAATTCCGTTGCTAAATGCGTTTTTCAACGGAAATTGTTACGGAACTGTTCCGTTACAATAAATCCCGTAGCGAAGGAGTTTGCTACGAACTTTTATTTCCGCAGCAAGTTTGCTACGGACTGATTCCGTAGCGCATGTATTCTGTAGCGAATTCCGTAGGTGGACTCCGTAGCGATTTCCGTAGCCGTTTGTCCGTAGCGAATTCCATGGTTCTTTTTCCATTGCTACTTTTGTAGCAGGTTTCGTTGCAAATTCCGTAACAATAATTTTGTAACAAATTTTGTGGTCAGGGTTCCGTAGTAAAATCCGTGGCTATGTTTCCGTAAAAAATCCGTAGCAATGATTTTGTGGAAATTTCCGTTGTAGTAAAATCTGTAGGAATTTCCGTGGCCACCAAGGTTGCGAAACTCGGGTAACTCGGCCGAGGACTCGGCGAGTTACTCGGACTCGGGTCCCTAGCGAGTCGAGTTTAGCCTACTCGGCTAAAAAAACTCGAAAATATATAAAAATCACTTAAAACCAGGTTCAACTCGTCCCAAATTGAACGAACTCAGTCCAGAATCGGAACAACTCGTTCTAGAATAAGACAAATTGATAAAACCCCGCGACTAAGAAGAACCAGCCGGCTCAATAGATTGCCGGATTTAGTTATATGACGCACACTGGCGTGGGCTTTTATAGACTTGATTTTTTTTTTTTTTTTTTTGAACGGCAAATTTTATAGACTTGATTTCATTGATAGTTTTTTCTCTTTGAGCGATGTAGGATAGCATCCCATTAAAACAGTCTTTGTTCGCTTTGCTTCTTTACAGATATAACAATTTTAGATGTGCAAACGTTCGTAAGAAAAAAAGTAATTTATCATAAATATTTTAAAAGAAAGAAAGGTTTGAAAACTAAAAATTACAATCAAACACCCACCACATGCATATAAATTGATTATTTTACATACACATGCTACGTATATTATAGCCCTGGTATGTTTAAATTGGAAAAGCGACTCAAACATATATATGCTTTTACGTTTTATATAAATTTACACAACAGACATACCTAATATTTATATCACAACAATGTAATATATACAACACACATCGCCTGACGATTGGATTTGGATTTTAAAGTCTGTAAACGTAATGCACGATTTGCGACTGATCAGATGTAACCAAAAGGAGTAAAGGGTATAGAGGTAATTTAATATTTAATATAATTTATTTATATTTAATATAATAACTCTTAAACGGTTTTCGGGCGGGCACCGTTTAATTTTCCCAAACCGCAAACCGAACCCGTAAACCGCTTAAACAAACCACTTAACCCGTTAACCGAACTGTTAACGGTTTAACCTGAAACCGTAAACCGCATAAGGTTCGGTTCGGGCGGTTTTGAGGTTTAATTCGAATAAAGCTCACCCCTAGGGGCAATATGGTCAATCCAAAACTTTTTTTACTTAAGGGTAAAATAGTCTATCTCTTTCTTTTATTTAAAGGCAAAATGACACCGTAACCCATACAACTATCAGTAATTGGTTTAAAAGGTCCCTAAACTATTTTTTTTGCTTTATAAGGGAACAAACTAATTTCTGTGTGTTAAAACGGTCACTCAATCGAATTTGAAGGGGTAAACCGGTCACCCCTTTGCCTAGTCATCAATTAAATACCACCTGTTTTATTATTTAAAAAAAAACTAAAAAAAAACCCTAAAAATACCCATTCTTCTCCGTGAAAAGGTGAATCGTTGATTTCCCCTTTCTCTTCACGCACCCTCCATCTCCTCCCGGCTATTCACGCACCCTCCATCTCCTCCCGGCGGTGAAACGAACCGAGCCCGTGATCTCCTTCGCACCTCACTGTATCGAGGCTATTGGTTCTGTTGCAGCTATGGGTCGGACATATAGTATTCGACGAAGGATGTGAAGTGGATAGTAGAATTCGGGTTGGAAGTTCTTATTTCCGATTGATGTTCTGAATGGCCCAATTTCTTATCGTTTCGCAGGGCATACTAGGTCATGGGAAGACCGGCTTGCAGTGGAGCCTTCGATTCTACCTACCCTTACATCCTGTCACTTAAACGCACCGCCGTGTCTTGGGAAGATGTTATCCTCGATGGAAAAATCAAGGTGAATCCTTTGATTCTCTCTCCAGATATTTAGTATATATAAAAACAAGAAGAAGGTGAAATTAGCAGCAGTAAATTATTTTATCGTCTAAGCCACCATCACCCTTCTTCAAGGTATTTCTTCTCACCTTCTTCTTGGGTCTCCATCCGACCCTTCGCACCTTCTCACCGTGCTCCAACCTGAATTCTATTTGCAGAATTTTGTGATCACGAATTTTGTATCCTCATCAGTTTTTCCAAATCTTCATCTTCGTGAATGTAATCTATCTGTTCTGTGTTGAGTCATGAATATAATCTCTCTCTTTGTGTTTTAGAGTCAATCGTTTAACCCACCTTTTGACCGGTTGTGAAGGTTAGAGGGATTTAATAAACAGGTTAAACATGAGTTTGTTCTCTTATAAAGCAAAAAAAAATAGTTTAGGGACCTTTTAAACCAACTACTGATAGTTAGTTGGACTACAGCGTCATTTTGTCTTATTTAAATTACAATGATTATATAAAATAAAAAATGATTATAAATTATAAAAAATATTTAAAATAAAGTTTTGGGTATATACGATATTTTGTAAGTTAAAAAGGGTAAATACAAAATTTAGATTTTAGGCCGGGCAAATACGATATTTTACTGTTTAACGAGGGTATATACGAAATTCACCCAAAAATAAATTACATAGCTATACTAGTTTCGTAACAAAAATCCGTTGCTAAATTTCTATAAAAACAAGTTCCATAGCTAAATATCTATGGAAATAAAGGACGTAACAATGATACCAACGTATATTGATTCCATTGCAAAACAACAACATACCACAATTCCGTAGAACATATCCGTAGCTACTTATCTACGGAAATTCATTTCATAGCAAATCAACTATGGAAATTAATTTCGTAGCAAAATAACAACGAAAATCCAGTCCATAGCAAAATAACCACGGATTGTACTTTCGTAGCTATTTTCGTAGCAAAATAACCACGGATTGTATTTTCATAGATATTTTCGTAGCTAAATAGCAACGAAAATCCAGTCCATAACAAAATCGGTAGCAATATAGCAACGGAATTTGATATCGTGACAAAAACCATAGTTATTCTTGTGTTCGCTAAGGAATTTTCATTTCGTGGAAAATGTCGTAGTAAATTTGCTATAGAAAGTCATTCTGTAGCATAAACGGTAGCAATTTGGCTACGGAAATGTCTTCTGTAGCACCTTTCCGTTGCTATTTGGTTGTTTTCTTGTAGTGATCCACAAATCCTTGAAAATATGGTAGGGATGTGGAATGAAAATATTGGATATGCATTAGAAAATGGTGAAAGATTTGAAATCAGATTTTAATTTCCTTCACTTCCCATCAAGTCAAAGTTCATGAAACACTAGATTGTTAGATATGTGACGTGCAACTTGATTGTCAGTTGATGGCATCAGTCTGTTTTGCGGAGCCTCAAGATACTTTAGCAACCACCATTAGCATGAAGCTTCACTTACCGTTGTTGATATTGCTTGATATACCACTTCGGTCGAGGATCGAGTCTTCCAAGATACATTAACACCCTCAAACATGATCAAATGTACAATTTTTATCATTCGGTAAATTATGCATTTGAGCCTATCCGAAACACATAATTGAATAAGGGTTAAATCTACATATGATGGTAAAAATATTCCCCAGCCATGAGTCGATTTTATATGGCACAAGATCCCAATAGCGGCATTCATATATTGTCATGGGTAAGGAATTTCACGAAAAAGTGATGTCAGGATTCTTGAAGCACAATCTCTTCCAAAATGTTCAGAGATGTTTTGCTCTATTGAAAAAATCGGGTATGTTAGCTCCCTTGAAGCCCACTTTTTTCCAAAATATCCAAAGTTTACTTCCATTAGCTGAGAACCAACTAGTCTGGTGTACAGGAGCCCTCGATAACCAAGAAATATTCTAATGGCCCCAAATACTTTATGCTAAATACTCATTTATAAATTTTTTTCCTTTGTGAATTTTCACATCAGAATTCCCCATAATGATAACATCATCAACATAATTGAGTGTTGAAATGTAAATGTCACCTCTTTTATGTATGAATAGAGAATGGTTTGTACGAGTCTAGCAAAACCCAATATCTAAAAGAGCCTTGATAAACTTGTGATACCAGTTTCGTGAGGCTTATTGTAAACATAAACAAAATTTTGATGTCGTCAAACTCTCATATCACCTTGTTTTACGAGCCCTTGTATAATATTCATATATACCTCATCTTTTATGTTTCCATGTAAAAAGGTATTATTCACATCTGATTGGTAAACTGCCTACTTTTTTTAATTGCAATGGAAAGCATACTACAAATTCTGACTAACTTTGTTAGTGGTGCAAAGGTTTTGTGAAATAGATTCCTTCAATTTCGGTAAAACCTTTGACATACTTTAATTCTACTTCTCATCTAGTTTTATACTTGTTTTTATGTACCCGCTTAGAATCGATTGATCATTTGTTTGATAGTAAACTCTCACATTTCTAAGTATCATTTTTGTTCAAAGGATTCAATTTCCTTTTTCATTAATTATCTCCATTTTAGGAAGGGTGGAAATGTTTAAGAACATCGTACGAAGTGGTGTTGTATGTGAGTGAGAAATTTTTCATAAGATGCCACTAAGATAGGGTATGTACCGTCAAGAATCTAGAGTTGGTCGTATTGGGAAACTTTTGGACAAAATACATATGTAGAGTTTCTTTCCTTCCCTAGTGATTTTTTTCGGATGCTTGAGACATTTGCTTCTATAAAATACTTGCCCAAGAATAATCTTTCAGTGTTATTCTATGTGGTTATCGACCCTGGTGTAAGGTAATAGAGCTACTCTTTCACTGATTTGTATAGAGAAAAATAGAATTCCCATATATTGATTTGATCCTCTATCACTATATATGGCTTCTCCCCAAACATACCATATAAATTTCCTTGAGGAACTTGAGCGGGTCTTTATTCTCTAGACCCCCAAGTGGTTAATAGGTGGATGAGCCCAGATTTAATCTCAAAGTTTTCCATGGTTGGATAGTGAAAACAAGGGTCGAGACCTCCAGGATACTCTTATGCCTTGTGTGGTAATCGACAATTAACCAAAAAGGATTTTTTTGGATCATGATGGTTCTTAAAATAAAACATAGCAACAGAGCATAATAATAAAAGATCATGATTCATCCATGGAATTATGATCCATTAGACACTTGCAACATAACTAAACTAGAAGATTGAGTAGAAAGCTTATACCACAAATGAGGCACTTTGATGATCTTAAGAGCCCAAATGAGAGTTCTTTTATTGCTTTACATACCAAAGTAACAACCCTCTTCTTGTGGATACTAGTCTACATAATGAATACCAAGAAGCCTTATTTCTCCACACTAAAGTCAGCCATGCAAGTAATTTGTATGTGTTTCAAGTTTTTACAAGCCAAAACGCATAGAACAAGCGCGTGTGTGTGTATGCAGTTTAGGAATCTACCTGAAAGATCATAACAAAGGGAGAGAGGGGGGATAGATGAATTAATGAGGGAGTTAAGGGTGGCATATCGGAATTCTTATGCTTATCACTTATCTTGCCAACTAATTCAATATTTGAATATTGCAATGTTGTGAAATAAATGTGCTAAAAGATGCAAAAATGTATCTAACAAAGTCAATTAAGATATAAATATGGACTTAGAAGATATTGGAATCTTTGTAGATGAGGAAGTTGCTCAACAAGAAAAAAATTAATATTCATCAATATGATTTTAATGTGGAGGTTGTTAAATGTTTTGAAGATGTAAATATTGAAGTACCAAAGATGTAGATGTTAAATATATGAATATAGAAATACTAAAGGATGTAGAGGTTGCTGAATAAATGAATGTGGAACATGTGGAAGTAGTTCCAGAAACTCAAATAGTACAAATCACGACACTGAGGCAAAAATAAATAAAAAGTATAGAAATAAATCACATAGAATGGTAAAGTGCAAACCGAGGAGAAAGACTTTTGGATCATGATCCACAGTTTCCAAACCTATTAGTTTGGAATAGTTGTGGTGGGGGCAAGATGTATAACATAGGAACAGATTTTGTAAGACGAAACTTTAAATACACTTGGGGTAGTTTTTTGTACATTTGGGCTATCATTATGTTGTAATTGGGGCTATGAGTACCCTTAAACACTAACCTTTGCTGTTTTTACTTATAAACACTTCCTTTTGATTGTATTACTCTATTAATTCTTTGAATATCATAATTTAAGTATTTTGTATGTTGCATATGTTTGTCTAACATTGGTATATGTTGGTATTAATGCTTTGAATGGTTTACGATGATTGAAATGGTTTAGAATGGTATATACATGTAGTAATTATTTGAATGGTTTAAAATGGTTTTCAACGGTGAGAATGGTTAAAATTACATCAATTTAAAATGGTTAGATTGGTTACAATGTTTGGAATGGTTAAAATGGATTGAATTGTTTTTAATGGTTAGAATGGATGGAAATAGCAAACTATCATCCAAAATGGTTATAATGGTTTAATATGGTTAGAATGGTTGGAATGGTTGAAATGGCAATGTACTAACAAAAAAAAGTAAATAAAGAGTAATATATTATCTCAAAGTATCGATAAGTCGTAACGCATTATCCATAAGTGTCAATAAATAGCAACATACTATCTTAAGCTATCAAAAATAGCAAAGTGTTATACAAGAAAGTGCCAACAAATAGCAACATTTATCCTAAACTATCAATAAACAACAAACCTGAATTACCATGTCACTACAAGCTTTTCCTCAAAATAATCTTCAATTTTTCCCATTTTGCAATCCTCAAATATCTTGTGCATCTTAAATATACAAACTTTATACTAGTGACATGGTAATTCAGGTTCCAACCATTCAAAAAAGTTGCAATGACTTCTTTTCTACGAACTTAAAGAAATTAACATAAATGACTTTAATTATGAAATGACCTACAACAAGCAAGTTGCTTACCACGGAGTTACGACAATTTATAAACCTCTTAGATGGATTCTTTTCGCTCCAAGGCGTCAACTTTCCCCTATAATCCACAATCACGTTGTGAGTTACGAATTACCCCTTGCAATTTGTGGTGTTGTGGTAAGAAGATGATGACATTAGAAAGTTTTTACTCTAGAGCCCTCGGATCATATTGTGTTGTGGAAGATGATGGTAACCGGCTTCAATTGTATGCTATAGGCTAGAAAAGACGAAAGCTAAATAACATCGTTCAAAATGTCAAACTTTCCACATTTGATCCTGCATGTATGTGTGACACACGTTGAACCCAAGATAGCTAGTCACAATGACCAAAGCGACACAATTTAAAAACTTAGGCTATGTGGTTTGCAAGACAACGAATACCACCGCCACGTCACCAAGACATCCCTATAACACACCCAAGGAAATGTCTCATAGTCCTAGGCCTTCTTTTTTAATTTCCACCTCACTTTTTTCTTAATTAAAAAACTTTTTTTTATTGGAGCTAGGAAAGATTTCTTGGTGTTCCACAAATGTCCTCAACAACACGCCGGAGAACACGAACTTTGGAGAACACAAAGGGGGGGAGGGGTAGCCGGCGTCCTCCTTGCTTATTTGGCGGAACGCACCCCCGTGTTATGGGGTGCACTGTACAGCCTTAGGAATCTAGTTTAACTCATTTTGAAATTGGAAGACTAAATAACGACGTGGTCAAAACTTAATAGTATGTATCAGTTTCCCAACAACTTTCTTATTCTTAATATATATTTTGTTCCATGATAATTTTCGATATTAGGCCATGGGGAGTACCGGCGTTATAGCCTCCGCCAAAGGCTATGGCGCCGCCAAAGCCATGTGAACACCACCCCCATGATGCCGTGATGCGCCATAGGTGAAAGCGCGTCATGGTGACCACGCCTGTTAACGGTTGTTTTGCCCACTTGCTACAACAAAAAAAAAAAAAAGAAAAAGCTATAACACCACTTGCTATAACACCGCCACACCCTCACTTTTGGTGTTAAAGGCGGTGGTGATGTGGCATCACTTTTTGGTGTTAACAATATTGCTATAATATGGATACACCCTCACTTTTGGTGTTAAAGGCGGTGGTGATGTGGCATCACTTTTTGGTGTTAACAATATTGCTATAATATGGATACTCCCCATGGCCTTATCTGTTAATAATCTTTTTTCATTTAATGGCTACATTGATGACTGATTTTGCTGCTCTGGTTAGTTAAGGCATGTGACCGAACACAAGAGGCCGCCGGCATATAGCAACTAGGATTTGGGCCCAGGATCTATGCAATATAAGTATATAACGTCATTACCCAACTTAAACTACGCATAAAACCTTTTTTAGACAGCATTTTCTTTATTATTAAAATAACCGCACAAGTTGTTCGAAAAAAATATAAAAGTTGTTTGACCATGCAAGTCGCATAAAAAACATAACCGTACAAGTTGCATAAATCTTATTTAAGATTATGTTTTCTTCATATTAGTTTTTCTAAATTCAATGATGGTTTTCGAAAGTTGTTTCATCATCCTGCAACTAGTCAACCAAATAATTAAATAGTTGATCATATGCAGAGGTAATTGGCAGAGAATGGTAGTAAACACCAACGAATTTCACGCTCGAGTAAGAAATTGAAAATTTATATTGCATCAAACTATTTTACCGACTTCAGTTCCGAGAAGTCCCACAACCTTAATATTTTGCCTTAGCAGAAAGAAATGAAGCATATTTCCATATTCTAGACACATAGCCTATGATATTATCAACCATCCAAATATCTATGGTAACTTTGGAATCCGCTATTTCTCTCAAAACATAGATCACAACTCGACACAAAATTCATGAAAATATGTGTAAGTTTGAAGGATTACTTGGAGGATATTGAAAATATACAAAATTTTGTTTTTGCTTAAATTACAACTTTTACCATTCGTCAAAATGAAACAAAACCAAGGTGATTTTGATTGGATCTATACAGCAATACTTAAAAACTTTTTTACATTAACCTTTTAGTGATATATTGACAAGAGGAAAGAAAAAAACACAAATCAACATATTGATAGAAAAGAAAGCAATTCACAAATAAGAAGAAGAATCATCCAGAATACAAGAACGTGGGTGGGGTGGGGGTTATTACTATTATTCCATTGACGCACATCAGTTGTTATATGACCTGGTCCACGGGGGTCTGGGCCTTTGCTGACCTGGCCCAAATCTTCTTCCACCAGTATTAATGTTTTGGTGTTGCTGAGATAAAACCTTCATTCTTTGCTCTTTCATGTTTGCAAATAACGAGTCCAATGTCTGAGGCCTTTGATGCTTTGTCACCACCTTCACTTGCTGTTGCTGTGTATTAATCACTCATCACTATTATCACCATTTTTTTTTTTTTTATCTCTATATAAAATTTTTGTTAAGTCAGAAGTACCTTGACATGAAAGCCACCATTTGTACCCGCCCTATTTTGAACGGGTCGACCCACAGCCCTGTACAACAGATTAATAACCATTATTAGAAAAAGAAACAGGCAACATATAATAATAATAATACCTCCAATTGCAGATACCAGACCATGAAAAGAACCAATATGGTACTTACCATTAACCAATTTAATGAAATTGTTTTAACTGAAAACAAACCAATAATGGGAGTACAACATTCGTGTTCTTTGTAATTGAAGACAGCCTCTTAAACTTGTCCATTAATTGTAAACCTCTCAACTAAATTATTAAAGACGTCATCTTCCCAAATAGTGATACACATGTACATGCAGCTATTGAGCTTCTTCTAACCTCCATAACATCACCATCATCATCACATATTTCATGGATCATTTCATCTTAGTTTTAGAAACCATATCAACCTTCATACTCCTCCAATCATATTATGACACCCATATTTCTTCTCAACCAAAAAGATGCTTCAAAATAACTCCTCCAATAGTATTATGATAAATCAAGTGTTCAAAGAGACACACAAGCATCAATCATGATTTTCCCATGGTCCCACCCAATTGCTCATTCTTTTACTCCCAACCAATCCAGAAACTTGATTCCAATATATTCAAACTTATTTATACAAGACTGACTTCTTTCCAACTTTCAGGGCACAAGGATCTTAATCAATCCAAGTAAACTTCATTTAAGCCCAAATCAGGTAAGACACAAGTTTGTTTGTTTTTTTCTGATATGGTAGTTTCGTGTATATAACCAATAAGCACATGGCTAAGTTTATTGACAAGGTTAGAAGAACCACAGTTTACCTGCATTAAGATTCTCTTATCAGATTATGTAACATAACCCTCCTCCATAAATAAATAAAAATACAAGACAAAACTTGCCTTGGTCTATATGAAGTCATTGTTTGGTTCCTATTGAAGTTGTTTCTATTGCGAATAGGACCAACTGCAGCTTTTCTAGCAACCTCAGCTGTCAAAGGGAAGTGGTTCCCCTGGAAACTAGATCTCCTTTGAGAAAGAGCACCCTGATATTTTTATAAACCAAACTCTCAAACTTTATATAACAATGTGTATGTGTATGTATGTTTCATGAATCATGACTACCAAAATATGATATGTTATGACAGGCACCATACCTGCCTAAGGGAGGATCTTGTGTCCATAAAGCGTTTTAACTTCATAGATTTATCTTGAACTTCATTGTTTGAAAACTTATGATTCTTATTCTGAATGAAATCAAATACCACCAATCAAATTAGGAATATAGAAAAAGATTTAAGCGTATAAAAGATGAGTGTCTTACTGGAATTCTTTGCTTTTTGGCTTTATTATTTCCGGTTCCAGTCTTGGACATTTTGATAATATCATCTAGAAGAAAAGAAAGAAGATATACATACATTTTAGCTCAACAGAATAATCTACCAGGAAAAAAAATATAAAATATATGGAATCAAAAGGGTGAGTTGTTTATACCTAATGACATGTCCATTTTTTTCTCTGTCATTGCTATTGCAGCGGTTGTAAGTGGCTTTGTTGCCATCTGCAGAAGTTGCACCAGACATTTAATCTTAATAAAGTAGGACTAAATATTATATTTATTCATGTATACACATTCCATGAAAAGATAACGAATTAAAGATTCAACTGCAAGTTTGAAAAAAAATCCCTGATCAATGATCAAGAACCATATGGTTAAACTCCACTTCTACAACTGCTACATGGAGAACATTGATCAACCAATAAGATATACAGCTAGTTGAGTCGCATTAAATCCATACTCATAATTCTTAAATGCGCTACAAAACAATTTAATCTCCACAAGCCAAAGTCGCAATCATCTCTAAATCAACTTAAAAACATTGCAAGGGGAGATACAAATAGAACCAAAGCTGATCGCTTGTTGGCTTGTTGGCGTAAGACTAGTACATCTTCAATTGAAAAACCGTTTGGTGCCAAATGTATACAGATTTAGCCTTCTATCGTACTCTTACTAATCACCGAACTTTAACCTAACATTTTCTCAGCAGAACTGTCTCCAATTTATATCGACCTGTGAAGTTAAAATTCAACGCGCCTATCCTCAACAACTAACCTCTTTCATTGTAGGAGATAGAGCACAATAACATATGCAATCAAGCCAAACCTAATTAAAACCTAATTTCCACAATCAAAGCATAGAAGTTCAATCAATTTCACCGAAAAACTATTCTTTCTCAATAAACTTACCACAAGCTCGTTATAAAAATGTTAAAAACAGCTAGCAGTTCCCACACAGAAGTACGAGTACCGCATATTAACCAAACAAACACATCGAAAGCATATTTATATTAGTAACTCAAAGAGTTAACGACTTGTTACCTAATTTATTGGTGGAACTTGACGGAGGCGCGTATGATTGCAGATTGAGTTTCGATTTCCGACGACTCTGAAAACGATGGGAAAAGGGAGCGAAGGTTTTTAGGGTTTTTGACAAGCCTTCGAGATGAAGCAACGATCATCAAAGAGAGCCGCGTATAATAATTATTGGAACATTGACGGACGTGAAACTGAATTAAACCGTCAGGTTAAATTCGGAAAGTTTTGACTTTCAAGTCCGCTACGTAACAGGATAAGTTTTAACTGTGCCAATATTATTGGTTTTTGAATTTTATTTACGCCAAGATTTTTTTTGGAACCGGCAATTTGGTCTCACCTGAGGGTACTCAGCCCCGCAATCCAGGGCGGTTGGCAATTACCTATGGCGCAAGAGCCTTTCCTCTCCACCTGTGCCTCGCCTCCAGGGAAAATCCCCCACATGGGCGTTAGTTGGAGTCGAACCCCAGACCTCCACCCAGCGGGTATATAACCCAGGTGCATCAACCCAGCTAGGCTAGGCATCACTTGCTACGCCAAGGTTATTACACTAATATAAAATATTATGATTAGTTTAAACTTATATAGATATTTATTAAAACTATAATCTCCATTGAGGCTATTAAGATTCGAATCTTATTTAGGATCGCTTTATATTTTGCAAGATCGGATTTGAAGATCCTACTAATGAAGTTGCATATTTGTTCGGTTATACTTTACGCAATACACATTATAATTTAGGGATTATCACTTAAAAGGGTAATAAAGTTTGTACACCACACTATAAACATTTCAATGTTAAGACTTGACTATTTGGGATTGTGTTACCTGTAATTTCTAAAACACTTTGACAATGTTTATTTAAACAATCATTTCAAATGGGCCTACAAGGGGTCTTACATCATATCCGTATGTTGATTCTTGGAATGAGCATATCAAGAGAGAACTTACATACATATGTTGATGTCTTGGAATGGTCGTATCAAGAGATAACTCATATACATATGTTGGTGTTTCAGGATAGTAGTATCAAGAGAGAACTTATACCCATTTGTAGTACCTTATGTTGAGATGATTCTTGATTCTTAGGGCCCCCTTGCTATAATTTTTTTTTTGGGGGGGGGGGGGGGGGAGGGGGGTTGTAAGAATTTTCTCATTATTTAACATAATATTTATTCCTCATTTTCCTTACCCATATTAATTAGTAAAAGGTCTCATTCTATCAAAAGAGTTATAGATTTATACAACAAGAGTAAAGAGTCAAAAGAATATTCTTATTTATATTTTCTTACTCTTTTTTATCTTTGGTTAAAGGTGTACATCTAACCCTGATCCTTGATTCCAGCCTGAAATCAATTCAGCTTGCTACTGGTTCTTGGGAGAACTAGATTGGCTCATTCGATCTCAAACTAGTTCAAAATAATTCAAGTTATATATGTTACAACCGGGTTGAAGGCTAGACCAACGAACCGATCGAAAAATGGATTTTGGAACTGGTTTATGATTCATTTGAAAACAAAAAAAAAATAAAATAAAGTAAACAACCTTTTTCCTTTTCATATATTAAGAAAATCATTTCTATTTTCTACAGAAACAAAAAATCGATTAATTGGTGGGTCTGTCACGAGACCAATTTCAGACTGGAAACGTAGATTGAGGGTGTTTTGGCCCAGGCTCAGCCCAAAGCCTAGATAGGTTTTCCCCTTACTAACTAGCTAGCCTGCGACAATCTAAAGCCTAGATTTGTGCACCTTTATCTTTGGTCAGGATTTCCTAGCTAAGTATTTGCAATCAATCGTTTAATACCATAATAGTAATCACTATCAACGTCTATTTAAAAGTTTGTCAATTTATCTAGATCTCAAAAACAGAAATGACTATTGCATACATACAAGAAAAGTTATATAAAAAATATACCATTGATAATAATTGCTCTTAGTTTTTCATTACTCATGAAAGATGATACATCTACATTAAACCGAATAGAATCTTCTAAAGTTTTCGACAATGAAAGAAATATTTATTTATCTCAGTTTACCTTTTAGAACTAAACAAAACCCTCAACTTAGTTTTAGAATTGAGATCGAAAGATGAAATTGGTTTGTTTGGTGTTATTTTTGTTGTTTATTTGATTATTGTTTGTTTTTATCAGTTGACCCCATATACCCATTTTTCTTGGTTGCTGGTATAATTAGTCAACTCCTCCGGTTTGAACCAAAGTTTGATTTCGTCCTTGGCGGTCTCTGGACCATCGCTTCCGTGGATGATGTTCCTACAAACCAAAAATCCATTTTAAAGTAGTGTTATACTTCATTTACTAATAGGATATATTGTTTCACTTATATATGACAGATACATATGAGTCAAACAAGTTCAGTAACAAGTCAAAATAAGTAAATTTTGTTTATATGTCAGTTAGGTTGATTAGAAATACAATTTTCTTTGAATACTTTATGCATGTAATGTAATTGCATTAGTAACTTGATTTTTTTGTTAATTAAATAATTTTAAAGGTGTGTATTAATAATAAGTTTTGGAGAACAACTAGTTTATTTTTAACTGTTTTTTATCTTATCAATCTCATCCGTTAGAGATAAAACATAATCCAAATTTTCTTACTAATAAATAAATTAATTACAATTATGACCAAGTAGATGCAAAATGAAAACCATAGGGGCCAAAAGTGAAAGATTTAAAAACCATAAAAACTGCCGATGCAAGATTTTTAAAAGTGGGACTAAAACTGTAATTTGATGTAGATCACAGGGACCAAAACTGTAATTTATTCTTTAAGCAATAACTAGCAAGAAGCATACTGCATAGTGCATACCTTCCAACAACAATGGCCAAATCACCTCTGATGGTTCCAGGCTCCGATTTTGATGGATCCGTGGCTCCAATAAGTTTCCGCCCATATTTAATCACACCTTCTCCTTCCCAAACCTGCAAATATAAATGAATAACAATGGTGTAAGTTTGTTTGTTTCTTCACAAAATGAGAGATAAAAATATGATAATTTAAATTTACCATTGCAAGAACAGGGCCGGAACTGAGGAAGTTACATAAGCCATTAAAAAATGGTCTTTCTTTGAGATCATGATAATGTTTCCCCGCAAAGGCCTTTGAAGGTACCACAAGCTTAATCGCTACAAGTTTGAATCCCTTGCGTTCAAATCTTGCTATAATCTCCGAAATCTAGAAAATAAGAAAGGTTAGATGGTAGATATGGAGAAATGCGAGGGTTAGATTAGTAAATTACCAGTCCTCTTTGTACACCATCAGGTTTGATAGCAATGAAGGTTCGCTCCATCTGTGAAGGGAAGAGAATTAATCGTTTG
Organism: Cichorium intybus; assembly: GCA_023525715.1. Lineage (NCBI taxonomy): Eukaryota > Viridiplantae > Streptophyta > Magnoliopsida > Asterales > Asteraceae > Cichorium > Cichorium intybus. The sequence continues at coordinate 28,890,357 of CM042017.1, read as the reverse complement.
TTTAGATAAAATCATAGAAAATGAAATCGGCAATTGATCGAATACCTGTGATGCGTGAGCCTCTTGGTCTTGAAGCATGTACGCTGTAATGAATTACATATATCAGTAATCTAGAAGGAAGAGAATGATTAAGGTTTGAAGAATCATGGAATCGGAAAGTTGGAACCTGCAGCAGGAAGTGCAAGAGCTCCGGCGATCCATTTGTTGGAAGTGTTTGTGGAATCTCTGAGAGAAGCTAGAGCTGGCAGCGGTCCTTTGACCGAAACTGCTGCTGCTGTTGCAACTGTTCGTCCTTCTGTAAGTGAAAGGAGAAGGAACAAAGTAAATTTCAGAAGGAATTTAGAATTTGAAGAACAACAAATCTCTACGTCGCGCTTACAGAGCCTCATTCATCCAAGAGATTAACATACAAATAGTCATGTTAATTAAGATCTAAACAAGCAAGCACAATGTAGATATTATCAATCGTCACAATCTGGTTCTCAGGTACAGCAGTTAATTTGCAGAGTACAAGAGATGATATTACGATCTGATGTTATGTTAACGCATCGTCGTTAGAATTGACATCAACCAGATCCACTCTTGTGCAATGTACAATATAGAACGCACATATTCAAAATATTCAACTCAAACTTCAATGACACAGCAGAATTTAACCATGATATCAAAATCTAAACACATATGATTCAGAAAAACGCACGTAACCGCAATCTAAATATCATCAATCATTATGATTCCCAAATAGTGTTATTTTCGGAACGTAATCAACATAGTAGAAGAAATAATACTACCACCTCACGCTTTCAGTCATCAACATCATTTCATCTTACGATTTCACGAAATCATCGTTAAAGTTGTTCGTCATAAACAGTATCCACATTCGGTAATACACAACGTACAATACACTATTCAAATCGACCCTCAACGCAACACAATTAAAATTAGAACGGCGAACAAAAAACTTACCTGAAACAACACTATGTTTGTGCTTGGAAGCCGATGAGAGAAAAGACCTAGCAGCTCGTGAAGCCGATCTGTAGATTTGAGAACTCATTCTCCTTCTCGATCGATCGATCAGTTAACCAAAATCGCAACAATCAAATGGAATTAAAAATGAAGTGGAAATCGAGAAGCTCTCTTTCGGAGATATATTTATGGAGCGGAATGGAGTGAGAACAAAGGAAGATTTGGGAGTTGGTTTGGTTTAGTTATGGACAAAAGTATATTTATCATAAGGTTGAAATTTGGAAAAGGTTAGAAAAGAACCCTGAAGTATACATCACTTAACCAGCATATCCATCAACTTCTAAATAGTTACACTTGGAGCTAGAAACATCTTTTCTTATCAATCAAGTCCCAAGAATGTTTGGATATTTGTTTTCAAGTAATCAAACTTCCTATAACAAACACAACATTACTATTAGGCTGGGCAGTCACAGTCACGTGTGTTGTAAATGGCATATTATAATTGTAAACAGTTAAAAATAATAAAAATATTGTATGACATATTACAAATTTGTAAATGTAATAAAAGTATTGTTCATGAGTCATGACATAGTACGAATTTGTAAATGTAATGTGATTTTCATAAAAATTATCATGTAATCATATATTTACCTCCAAAAAACACAAAAGAGTTATAAGTTTCATTATTTACTCTATAAAACTCAAAAAATTATAATACGATTCATAAAACGCTGTAATGTCGTCGTAATTAATTGTTATTATTTTAAGTTGTGTTAATCAAGTACGCTACATGTATAAACACAACTTAAAACCAACGTTGGGTTATGTTAATTAATTAGGTCAGATAAAGAACAATATTTGCGACAAGAGACTATATATTATTTTAACTGAATCTTAATCATTTGAGCAACTTTAATTCAACAATACAAGTTAGAGGTGAATATATCAGTTTTCAAACTTGTTCAATTTTTTCCTTGATAAACAAAACCGGTTTGGAGGCAAAAAAAAAAAGTTTGAACATATAAGATTGGTTACAATCAATAAAAAACTAATATCAAACTCCTATGTTTTCTCCATTTTTGCTACATTTGTTGGACTTGACATCAATGTCGAAATTTAACGAAGTTTCATGGTTGATTAGATATACACCAAGATATGCCATTTTTTCTACTTTTAGTTTTAAAAAGTGCTTCTCGGGTATCCAATATCGTTTAGAAGGTCAAAGTATTTCTTGATAATCCTTTAAAACCTTGTAAAAATAAAATTTTGAAGAAGTGATGGACGGAAACAACATATTTCTACTACCTAAGACTAAGGGAGTGGTCACCACTCACCCTTCACCCCCTTAGCGCCACATAGGCGCCATATCATACTCCTATCACTCCCTTAAATCTAAGAAATATGTACTCCTTACCACCCTTCACTCCCCTCACTTTATATATAGATATACAAATGTGTGTGTATGTATATAATGAAGAAGAGAGAGAGAGAGAGAGAGAGAGAGAGAGAGAGAGAGAGTGTGTGTGTGTGTGTGTGTGTGTGTGGTGTGCAGTGTTTAGACCCTGCATATGGGCGTTGTATCACATTTATAGCCCACGGGCGGTGTTTTCGCGTGGGTTCACCTTCCAACTAAGACACCGCACCTTGCAGTGTACCCACACCCGTAGGTCTAAAAATCGAATTTTTTAAAGGAAATAAATCTAGTTAGATGTATAAAATCTCAAAACGGTTGTTCGATTTTAATCCAAATTGGTTTGTATCAAACTGGTTTTTCACTTAACCAATGATAAGGTTTGATTTCTGGTTTATTTTTCAATTCGTTTTTTGTGCATCTCTAATACAAGTCATGAAATTGGTAAAGAGATAAGTTAAATACAAAACAACAAAAACATACTTCTATGTATCTGTTTGCTTATAACATTTTATTTTAATTTTTTTATTACGAACTTATTAATGTATTATAATGTGCTCAAATGTAATCATGCATAAATTGTTTATCTCATTTTTTACTTTATTGACAAGGATTTTGAATCATTGTTACATGACTTAGTTTGACTATTTTCTCAAATAACCAAAGTAAAAGTTTGTCAGTGGAAGAACTTTAAAAAAAATTAAATCCGAAAATATTTTATAAGAAAGAATAAATATACCTTTTTGTTACGTAAACAAGATTCAGATATCCCATATGAACGATAATATGACGGAATAACATGTTGGCATATTCCATATGACGATACGTGAACAAGACTCGAATATCCCATATGAACGATAATATGACGAAATAACATGTTGACTTATTCCACATGTCATCGTATTTCAAAGAGAAATTAAATATTCTTCTACATAATTTATTATAGAAAAATATATAACCTTTCTATTTCAAATTAACAGGGATACAAAACTATGATGAAAAAGTTTAGATTGTTATTGTTCATGCCATGAAAACCAAGGGTTTTATTCGTCATGTTGTAAATCACATGTGTTTCTATATAATTTTCTCTAATCATATATTGTTGAAGTGTGGAAAGTCAAAACGCTAACTTTGACTACTAATTTTAGAATGTTTGTGATTTGCTTAGGTTAGACCCTCTTAGATCCGAACTGTGGGTCAGAAAATAAAGTCGGAGCGTATATCGGCCGTCAGATAAGCTCCAACTGACCTCGTAAACTTGCAAAATACTAAAACAAATTTTTTTTGGTTATTCGATTTCTTTATAGAATTTTATTTTATAACTTATATATATATATATATATATATATATATATATATATATATATATATATATATATATATATATATATATATATATATGGGAGGTTAAAATGAGAACAATTATTACACTGAGAACATGAGAACAAATCTGGACCACGTAATTTTAAAAGAGGCCTCTTCACTGCAACCACCGCCAATTTTCATAATCAATGTGTATCACGTAATTTTCATTTTCTCACGCTGTGGTCGCTTAAGGTATCGCTCTAATTCCGTCCGCATCCATGGCGACTTGTCTGAAACGGAGAACGAGTAATCTTGTATCGCAGAAGCCTCGAATCCTCTCATCCTTCTTCGCCGTAAGTTATTTGTCATTTTACCAATATTTACTAAATCTGCTTACTCTCAAAAAACAAAAAATCGGATTTTTGCGTGGGTTCCGTTTGGAAGTTTATAGATTTATGGAGTTTTGTTGTCCGTCAAAACTCGGAGATTAAGCGACCTGGTCTCTTTGTAGTTTTTTGTATTGCCGCTGTGGTTTAGTTCGTTAATTTCTTCGTAGATTATTCCTATACCCTGTAAATTGCAGCTGTAAGTACTTAGGGTTTTAGAAATTAAACTAGAAAATTCATCTGGATATGAAAGCAAATAATCAATGCCACGACATTCCATTCTTTTTATAAGAAACATTATTTGATTTAATGCTGTATAATTCATTCGAATGGCAGATTTCCCTAATTTTTGTCATTAATCGATTTCATGAAATCACGTAGGTTCCGATTTCACGCAGGTTCCAAACTACTAATACTACGTTGGTTCCAATCTAATTAATTGATTTCACGCATGTTCCGATTTCATTAATTGATTTCATGTAGGTTCCAAAATGCTTCAATTTGTTGTTCAATATCGGTTTTCAATGGGGCTCAATCAGTTTGTATTAAAGATTTATTCAATAAGAATATTTGTGATTGCTGATATGCTTCAATCAATTTGTATTCAAATACAGATTGTTGGAAGTTAGATAAATATTATATTGTTGAATTCTCATTCTAATGTGGAAAAAGAAGCAATTTGCGTATTGTTGGTTTGTTTGATAAATATATATTATTAAAGTTTGTTGGATGTAAATTTTGATGTAAAAATGTATTTGATTTCATGGGAATTTGAGTGTGTAGATAAGGTGTTTGATCAAATGCCCAGAAAATTTAAGGTGTTTCAAGGTATTAAATTCTTATGAATTTATATTATTGTCATGAATAGTGCTCGCCGGGTACTAACCGAGTATTCACCTCCTAGCCGATTACTCGCTACTCGCTAGTCCGCCGACCTAGCAATGTCTAGCGACATTTGCAACACTGCATGTGAATATACACATAACGATTTTTTTTTATTTTTTAATGATTTTTCTTGTTATATATATTTAATCACATTTGTTAAACCTAGTTATTCATGTGTAAATATGTACATAACTAATTTCTTATTTTTAAATAATTTTTCTTATTATATGTATTAAATCACATGTGATTAAAACATGTTCATATGTAAATATCCATATATAACGATCTTTTTTAAGTAATTTTACTTATTATATGTATTTAATCACATGTGATTAAACATTGTTGATCACATATGATTAACCAATTTACATGTGATAAAACTCTATTATTCACATATGATTAAAACATGTTATTCACATGTGATTAAATACATATAATAAGTAAAATTATTTAAAAAAATCCTAATAATAAGAAATTTTATTATAAAATAAAAAATTCTATTTGAGCATATTCACATGTGGGGGGTGGGGTTGAGCCGGAGTCGGTGGTAAAAAATTTAATTTTTTTCTGGACGTAGGGGGGTAAGGTGGGGGTGGGTGCTGGTGGGTGAGGTGGAGCGTAAGTGAGTGAATATGCGCATGTGATTAAAACCTATTTTTCACATGTGAATATACGCATAACGAATTTTTTATTTCTTAATAATTTATTCACATATGATTAAAACCTATTACGCATATGTAATTAGATCATGCTATCCACATGTGATTAGAACTTGTTATTCGCATATGAATATGCTCAAATATAATTTTTATTTTTATTTTTAATAATTTTTCTTATTATATATATATATTCATTCACATGTGATTAAAACATATTATTCATATGTAAATAAGCTGAAGAAGAAGGATGCACATAAGTTGTTTGATGAAATGTTTTAACCATAATTTCTTCAATCACATGTGATAAGTTTTTTTTTACAATCACATGTGATTAAACCTTGTTATTCGCATAATCACATGTGATTAAAGCGTGTTATGTATATACAAATATGTACATAATGAATTTTTTATGTTTAAATAAATTTTCTTATTATATGTATTTAATCACATGTGATTCAACATTGTTAATAACATATGATTAACCTATTCACAGGCGATAAACTCTATTATTCACATGTGATTAAAACCTGTTTTTCACATGTGAATATGTGCATAACGAATTTTTAATTTCTTAATAATTTATTCACATATGATTAAAACTTCTTACTCAAATGTAATTAGATCATGCTATTCAAATGTGATTAGAACTTGTTATTCACATGTGAATATGCTCAAATAAAATTTTTACTTTTAATAAATTTTCTTATTATATGTATTCAATCACATGTGATTAAAACATGTTATTTATATGCGAATATGTACATAATGATTTTTTATGTTTAAATAAATTTTCTTATTATATGTATTTAATCACATGTGATTAAACATTGTTGATCACATATGATTAAGCTATTCACATGTGATAAAACCCTATTATTCACATGTGATTATAACCTTGTTATTCACATATAATTAAGTTATTCACATGTTATTCATATGTAAATATGTACATAACAAAGTTTTTATTTTTAAATAAATTTTCCTATCATATGTATTTAATCACATGCGATTAAACATTGTTATTCATATATGATTGAACTATTCACATGTGATTAAACCTTATTATTCATATCTGATTAAAAGTCTATCATTCACTTGTGAATATGCACATGTGAATGGTGGGGCGGGGTGGATCAGGAGTGAGTGGTAAAAAATTAAAAAAATTTGGTGGACGGGGTGATGGTAGGGTAGGGGTGAGGGTGGTAGGGGTAAGGTAGGGTGGGGTGCTGGTTGGTCGGGTGGGGTGGGTTAGGGTGGGGTGGATCGAGCGTGAGTGGTAAAAAATTAAAAAAAAATTGGTGGGCAAGGTGATGGTACGGTAGTGATGGGGGTAGTAGGGGTAGGGTACGGGGGTGTGGAGGGTAGGTTGGGTGGGTGCTGGTTGGTGGGGTGGAGCGGGTGTGAGTGAAAAAAATTGGTGGGGTGGGTAGGATAGGGTGGGTGCTAGTGGGTTGGGTGGAGCGGGAGTTAGTGGTAAAAAATTAATTTTTTTATGGTGGGGAGGGGTAGGTGGGTAAGGTGGGGTGGGGTGGGTAGGGTAGGGTGGGTGCTAGTGGTTGGGTGGAGCGGGATTGGGTGGTAAAAAAAATTAAAAATTTTTGGTGGGCGGGGTAGGGTAGGGTGACATGGGGTGGGTAGGGTAGGGTGGGTGCTGGTAGGTGGGGTGGAGCGGGAGTGGGTGGTAAAAATATTAAAAAATTTATTTTTTTGGTGGACGAGGTAGGGTACGATGGGGTGGGGTGGGTATGTAGGGTGGGTGCTCGTGGGAAGGGTGGAGCGGGAATGTGAAAAAAAATAAAAAAAATTGGTGGGCGGGGGTGGGGTAGGGTAGGGTGGGGTGGGGTAGGGTAGAGTAAGGTGGGTGCTGGAGGGTGGGGTGGAGTGGGAGTGGGTGGTAAAAAAAATTAAATTTTTTTGGTGGGCGGGGTAGGTGGGTAGGATGGGGTGGGTAGGATAGGGTGGGTGCTGGTGGGTGGGGTGGAGCCGGTGTGGATGGTAAAAAAAACTATTTTTTTGTTGGCGGGGTAGGGTATAGTAGGGTGGGATGGGGTAGGTAGGGTAGGGTGGGTGCTGGTGGGTGGGGTGGAGCGGAATTGGGTGGTAAAAATTTTTTTTTTTTTTGGTGGGCAAGGAAGGTGTGGTAGTGTAGGTGTGGCGTGGGGTGGGTATGGTAGGGTGGGTGCTGGTGGGTTGGGTGGAGCGGGAGTGGTTGGTAAAAAAATATTTTTTTTTGGTGGGCGGGGGATAGGGTAGGGTGGGTGGGTGAGGTGGAGCGGGAGTGAGTCGGGTAAAATGGATTGGCACTGGATAGAGGACGTGGTGGAGATGGGTGGTAGTGGAGACGTAGAAGTTTGGTGGTGGTTGCGGTGGAAGGGGCGGATGTGAGCCTCTTATAAAATTGTGTGGCTTATATTTGTTCTCATGTTCTCAATTTCAATAATTATTGAAATTGTTCTCATTTGAACCTTCATATATATATATATATATATATATATATATATATATATATATATATATATATATATATATATATATATATATATATATATATATATATATATTAATTTGCAAATCCGGTATGTGAGGGATTTTACTGTTCATTACCTTTTACTTTTTCCAGACCTAAAATATTATAATATAATTGTTATTGTATTTGATACAAATTTCAAGTAAGCTTCTATTTGGAAATAGCAATTTTTGATTCTATATATAGCAAAATTTTATATTTACATTTTTTCCCCTCGATTAATTTCAAGTTAATTATTTTCACCCCTATTTATTATAAAGTAATATTATTGATATTTTGTAAGTTACGATTCCAATCCCTTATCATATTTTAAAGTTACACTTTTCGTCCCTTACATAATTTGTTTTTATAGTTTTCGTTTTCTTAATATTAATTTTTTTTAATTGTTATTTATAGCATTGTACCAAATATGACAATTTCAAATTTTATTTATCTGTGTCTCCTTCGTATGTAATTATTAAGAGAGAAACTTTATTTTTATACTTTTATGATCCACTTTGCAAAAGGTTATCTTGAGACCTCTAATTTTTTCTGCAGCTTGCTTATGTTCTTATTTCTTGAAGATGATAAAAGATTAACAAAGGTTTGAATGTAATTACAGTTGTTTTGTTGCTTGATTTTATATGATCAAAATATGTTGGCTCAAGATCATTACCATAAAACTATATAAATTTGTCGGGTTGCGTTTTTCAATATACCAGGCTTCCGCAGCATCGTGCGGGCAGTCCAAACCCTAATTTTATTAAACTTTGATAAAGTTTTGTAGGCTATGTCATATCATCAACTTCTAATCAATTATTGTTTATTTTTTGTAACGTAATTAATTATACTACTTTATGAATTTTATTTATTTTGTTTTGGTACGGGCAAAATTATTTTTGGTTAGAAATATAGTTGATTTAATTGAAATATATAGTTGAATAGGACTAATATTACAATTGCAATATTCAATACGACTAGTCTACAATTCATTCACATATCATCAACTCATTATGAGAATCTAATCAATCAATGTCACATTTTCTAGTATCTCTATTCAATTCCTGTTAAACATGCAATACCTTAAGCTTGAACTCGATCCAATAGCTCACATAGTTTCCATGATGTAATCTAGCGGTTTAGGTTTGGCACTGAATTAGAAATCATTCTCCATTGAGTAAGCTAGATAAAGTTTTTATAAGCACTTGTACAAAAAAAGGTAAGTGGTATATTCTAGCCAACCTATGCTAAGGGGGTGTTTGAGATTGCTTATTTAACACAATAAGCACTTTTAATATAAGTGTTTGTTTGTTTATGTGGTGACAAAAAAGAGTTTTTAAAAATGTGTTTGAATTATCTTATTTGATGGCAAAAAAAAAACTATAAGTTGATAAACTATTTTCTTAAAAATTGTTTGAATTATCTATGTATGTAAAATAACAAAAAATGGCATGCCTACATGCTAGATAAGGACGTGAAACGTGAAACAGGAGGCGGAATGAAGAAAAGATGCATAAAGTAGGTTAATGATGGTATTATGATATTTTCTATTTCTATAAGCTATAAGTAGTTTCTATAAGGCGGGATGTGTGCTTTATTTCTATTTCTATAAGTTAAGGGGGTGTTTGAGATTGCTTATTTAACACAATAAGCACTTTTAATATAAGTGTTTGTTTGTTTATGTGGTAACAAAAAAGAGTTTTTAAAAATGTGTTTGAATTATCTTATTTGATGGAAAAAAAATATAAGTTGATAAACTATTTTCTTAAAAATTGTTTGAATTATCTATGTATGCAAAATAACAAAAAAAAATGAAATGCTTACATGCTAGATAACGACGTGAAACATGAAACAGGAGACGGAATGAAGCAAAGATGCATAAAGTAGGTTAATCATGGTATTATGACATTTTCTATTTCTATAAGCTATAAGTAGTTTCCATAAGGCAGGAGGTGTGCTCTATTCTTTTGACTTATTGGCTTTTGATGAAAATGAGTTTTAAAAATTGATTATTGTTTTGTCAAACACCTTTTTGACTTATTGACTTTTTCAAAAGTCAATAAGTCACTAATGAGTTTTGAAAAGCAATCTCATACATCCCTTAAAACCACACATGCCATATCACTCGGGAAACATAGTACATAACACAGACAATATTATTTTTGGACATGCAACTAGGACCTTCCTTTAAAAACTTTACACCTCAACGAATGGACTCTTATTGAAGATGCAAAACTTACAAGTTACACAGAACTTGAAAAGATCAATAAAAATTTGAACCAAAGCCACATAAGCTCAAGCTCAACTTGTTAGATGTTCGAAGATTGTCATTTGTACTAATACTCAAACTTGAACTCCACAAATCCATCATCTATCTTCTTTTTACTATTAACTTTTTAGATGATAACAATGCAAAAATTACTCGATTTCCTTATATATTTTATTTTTAGCTAGCTGGATAGCTAACATTGAAAATTTTAACCAAAAAATAAGTAAATACCATCTTATCATCACATGAACAACATCATATCATTTATTTTTGTATCATTTGTATATTTATTATATTATTTTATCAAATTTTCAGGTTGTTTATAAACAACTAACTTAATTAATATTGTAATTTATTAATACTAATTTACATAATTCTAATTATTTTGTTTTAATATGAAAGTAAAGGAAATCTATAAAAGCAAAGTTATATTTTAATTAGAAATATGATTGATTTAATTGAAAATATAGTTTAATATAGACTAATGTTACGGTTGAAACATTTGATATGACTTAACAAAAGTTTATTCAATGTTACATCATTAACTCGTAATAATAATCTAATGTGATCAAGGTCACATCATCTCTATTATCCATATAAGAGTATTTACAAGAGAAACCATTTCAAATAAAAAACTCTTAAACTTTCAAAAAGTTATTGGAGAAGGTTTTCTAAAACAATTTATTTTCAAAATGTTGTTAATACCAATCTCTATGTTTAAGCCTTTTCTTTTATTAATTTATTTATTGTATATATATATCATCTTCGTATAAACTTGACGTTGTCGGATAAAAAAAACTATGTGAAAAAACTCACATGTTGTGAGTATTTGTTAAGCTTATGAGTTGATGGTATGACCATCACGTGAGACTAAAAAACTCTGTGAAAAAACTTTTCTGTTGTTGATGCTCTAACTTATATTATACCCAAGATGCTTTAAGCTCAGACATGATCCAATAGCTCAACATTTTTCATTTTGAAGTTTAAGTTTGGCCCTAAACAACTCGACAAATTAGAAACCATGCATGCTCTATTGAGTAAGCAAAATAAAGTTTTCATTAGCACGTGCAAAAAAGGCAAGTCATATCTTCTAATAAAAGTTTCATTAGCACTTGTAAAAAAGGGTAAGTCGTATCTTCTGGCTGACCTACGCCAAAACCACGCAGGCCATATACGTGGGAAGTAAAATACATAGGACCAACAATATTTTAGATGTGCATGTTCTTTAGCCTAGGACCTCCTTTTTAACAATTTCACACCTCAACTATGGTGCTCCGAAGGGGAAAAACTTATAAATTACATATAATAATAATAAAGCTCGACAAAATTTTTAGCCAAGGCCTTTTAAGCTCAAGCTTAATTTGTTATACGTGTAAAGCTTGTCTTTTGTATCGATACTCAAACTTGAAATCGACAAAATATGTCTTCCTTTTACTATTTAACTTTTTAGATGATCATAAAGGTATAACTCCAACTCGTTAATATTAAATATACTCAGATTTTAGTTATATATTTTACTTTCGACTAAATGTCTAAAGTTAAAGAAACTTTAACCGAAAAAGAAGCAAAAAAGCCATGAAGATTATGTAAACGTAACATCCTACTCGGTTTATAAAAAATGTGATCATTAGGCTATCCAATATACACGCCATCATGGAGTGTTATTAAGGTAGGCACGTCTTCATAGCTTGAACACCGCCCCTACTAGCATGATGTCATATTGGCGTGGAGGGGCATGGCCTTAGCCACACAGCCACACATTATCATGCCTATATCCTTCAAAAATTTGATCATTGATGTATTTAATATTAAAATTTTAAACTTTTTCTTTCAAAATTAACCTTATAAATACCCTTATATTTTATTAAATTTTCACACACACATTTCACTATTCTATTCTGATAGACATTCTACAAAACAATTGACGGATGAAATTTTCTTTGTCTTTATCTTCACCAGAAGATGATATGTTTTTCACTACATTCGTTAAAGTGGTAGACACCATATTCGATCGAGAAGCATACATTTTGGATGTCAGAAGGACTACATCTATAATAAAAAGAGACTGTGCAGTTGTACACGAACTTTTGGTACATGATTACTTACTGATGATTGCTTGTACACCATATGCCATTTAAACGATGGTTCCATTTGAGTGTACAACTATTCCTATGTTTAGTTAACAATTTGGAAGAGAATTACGAATTCGTTAAATAGAAATGGGATGCTAGAGGTAGACGGGGTTTTACTCTGATACAAAAGTGTATGACCGCAATTCAGGTTTTGGCATACGACATCACCGCTGACGCAACGAATGAATATTTGAATATGTCTTTGAGAACAACCCAAGAATGTACTTATTTGTTTGCTGAATATGTTTATCAAGCTTTACGGTAAAACATATGTGTGGATTCATACGAGAATTGATATTGAAAAATTGTTTGCAACACATAAAGCTGCACACTTTTCCCCCAAGTTTGCTAGAAAGCATTGGGCGTGAGAAAATTGTCCAAATGCATAACAATGTCAATTCACGTGAGGTTGATGCTGGAATCTCGGTGATAATACTACAACCAGTGGCGTCACTAGATCTACGGTTTTGACATGCAAACTTTGGTGTAGCCGAGTCAAACTATGACATTAACATTCTTAATGAGTCGTCGATATTCTAACACGAAAAGCATTTGATTTGCCATCTTTAGTGAATGAAAATAATACAAACATGAGTATTAACTTGCTTATTGGATATATATATATATATATATATATATATATATATATATATATATATATATATATATATATATATATATATATATATATATATATATATATATCCTGATTACGCTATATTTATCAAATCGTACACATATCCACAATATGGAAAACAAAAACTGTTCAAAGTGACGCAATAATCGGCAATGAAGGATATGAAATAGGCTTTTGGAGTCTTTGAAAATGGCATATAACGAAACACTTAGCACGAGCATGAGATAAAACAAAATAGACAATGTAATATGTGCTTGTATCATATTACATTATACGGAAAAAAAAAAAAAAAAAAAGGCAGACTATTTGTATGTATAATTTGCACAATGCATTCCATTAGCATGAACAATTTGTACCCAACAGCCTACAATAGCTCTCAAGAGTTATAAAGACTATATATACGATATGCAACATGTCAATGACGACGACGACAATAATGAAGAGTGGTTTTATTAATTTTTATTGTGTAATTTTTAATTTTTCCATATAAAACTTTTTAAATTTTTATTTTCACTAAATACTATCATTATTAAATAATTAAAAAAATAAGTGATATGATGATGTGGAGTACCGACTACCTCTTGATAAATGATGATGTAATGCTGATGTGGCAACACTATTGGTATAAATATACAATGTTAGAATAAGTCGTGTGACCATGATATTGATATATGAGTTGCTTTCAGAAACAAAAATGAAAAAATTTACCACAAAAACCTTCTTAAAAGAGAGACCAAAAGAGCACATTTTGTATGTACAAATAAATAAGCACGATGTACTACAGTCGATGCAAAAACTAGCAACTATGTACACATATCATCAATGAGTGGTTGAATCTAATCCCAGTTTGCATTCATCTTGCAATGTCGTCAACCAAGCATCCACCTAAAATAAAATAAACAAGAATCTGAGTCTGCATTTGTCACACATTACACAGACAGGACTATTTTTGATGATGAGGACAAAAAGGGCATTTACGTCTTTTGCACACACAAAAGATCTATGGCGAGTCCCTGTCCCACCTTTTTAAGTGAAGACAAAACTTAAAAATTTTGTCCCATTGACATCAGTCTCATTAGTACAAAGTCTGTCATGTCATGTCATGTGTATGTGATTGTACCTGTAATTTTGAAGTACTTGAGCATTCATATCTCAATCCTTGGCGAGTTACTAAATAAAAATAATACCGATTTTCTCCCTCTTCTTCAGGATGACGTGGCATACGCCCTACTTCCACAACATCAGACAAAAGTGTCGAGTCTTGAGGACTTATATCTGCAACATTTTACACTCATAAGCAAAGAAATAGCAACGTACTTTCATTTATTTGATTATTACAACATTCTACTTTCATTTCTTCCTATTACAACATCGTACTTTTCAGTGTCATGATTGGGTAGCTTTTTCAAAGTACAATGTCCTAATAAGAAAAAAATTGAAAGTATGTTGCTATTACCTGTGGACACGAAGTACAAGAAGATGCATGGTCCTTGAAGAACAACAAAACGTGGAAGCCAATCATCAACTTCTGTATCATCAAGAGGAAGTGATTCTCCAGGTAATGCTGTCCATCTCTGTGAAAAATATGAAAAAATCGATAGTTAGCAGATTGTAAATAATGATTATAAAAAGTATTTATAAAAAATGAGTTGATAAAAATACGGTTCGCATTTGTAAATAGCCTGAAAGACGTGCAGAACGCAAAGTTTCATCAATATGTTCCAACCTGCATAAAAAAGATGTCACGTTTAAAAGACAAGGTCTAAAGATAATAAAAGTATAAAGTATTATTGGTTTATTAATTCTTACCGAGCTTTTAAATGAGCTTCTTTTTCTTCCATGTCTGCAAGTTCTGATCGAAGTGATTCTACTTCTGGAGCAGATAATATGACCTGTTGAACATAATATAGTTTTTAGAGAAAATGTGGATTGAAATGGTGAATTGGGTGGAATAAATTTTATTGACCTTTTGTTTCTCATTTGTGTCTGTTCCCCAAGATAGTCTTCGTAGGTTGAATAAGTTCAACATGGAAGAAGCGGTTCTTAATCTTCTTTTAGCCCACAATCGGCTGTTTGAGCTATGCTAATACAGATAAAGGAAACTATTGTAAAATCAATTAAAAAGACTAAGATGTATGAATAAGATTGCTGGATTTATGTCAGAAATACCTCGAATTCGATTTTGGTATGCGAAATTGACGAGGTTTTTGTTTGAGGGGTCTCTGGATCAGAAGTTGAAGGCTGAAAGTGATCTGGGAAAACTTCTATTCCTTTTGGACCATCACCCATGAAGCTTGTATTCACTCGTGTAAAACTGGGGTTTAAACAATATACGATTGTTAGAGTTCAGCATTCGGATTGAAAAACTTGTTTGATCTCGAGATAAATACAAGGTTGTTCTTCCAATCGACCTTGTGCTATCATTACAAATTCAATTGGTGATACCACGAATTATACTACCAAGTACTTACAATCAAATAGAAACCAATTGTGTCTTTTACCACGTAATTTGTCATCAACTATTTAACCCAAGCAAGGTAGATAAAAGGGGGGAAGCAATATTGCAATGCTCAACTTCAAAATTAAGACGATTATCGAGACAAAATCCAAAACGACGCATACACATACTCAATTTCGAAATAAAAGCCATACCAATTCGAGAAATCAACAAAGAATAAAAGGGCAGAATAGAGTTCATATAATCGATACAAAACTTAACAGTATACTAACACACATGAATCATAAACAGCTTACGGTAGAA
Source organism: Cichorium intybus (assembly GCA_023525715.1). Classification (NCBI taxonomy): domain Eukaryota; kingdom Viridiplantae; phylum Streptophyta; class Magnoliopsida; order Asterales; family Asteraceae; genus Cichorium; species Cichorium intybus. Next base: position 28,874,440 of record CM042017.1, on the reverse strand, counting down.
GGTTGCAGATCCTTGTAATGCAGATTAAAGAAGCGTTTTCTAGAGAGAGAGAGAGAGAGAGAGAGAGAGTAGAGGATGAAGATGATGATTACTTTACTTAATGGGGTTATGTTTGTTTATCAGATGATATATAAAAGACTGCACCGCACGGCGCTGTTAGCTAATACGTACTTATTTTGTTTGTTACTTTGTTTGTGAAATTACGAATTGGCCCCCACAATGTAAAGAAGATTCTCACGTTTTAATGACAAACCATTGACTCTTTGTTCCAAAAATGTCAATATTTGAAAGTTTAAGGGTTGTGTGTTATCAAAGTAAACATGTTATATTGAAGGGATAACCACGAACATGATAGGGATGTTGAGAAATTCTGTATGCTAATGTTTGAAATGAAAGTGAAAACTGGTTCTTAATTGATTCTCATTGAAAGCCGATTACAAGGTTTAAATACACATGAGAAGAAAGGATAACTATGGTTTAAACTTAAACTAAGATAAGTCCTTGTGGGACAAGTAAACATGCAAGGCTATGTGCTTTTCGTTATTTCCTTATCATGTGCATATGTTTATGGTTTCCTTCACTCTCCCTCAAGTTGGACATGACATCGAGTTGGACTGTGGATGTCATGGACACCCTAACGTGCTAGGTAAAACGAAAGTGCTCACTTCCAAGTGGTTTGGTGAAGATGCCAACTGCCTGATCCTTGGTGTTGGCGTAACAAGATTTGGTGTCACAAGACTCTACTCGTTCACAAAGTAGCAGTCCATTTCGACGATCTTAGTTCACTTGTGGAAGACCGGGTTATTAGTTATATGGTATGCCATCTGATTATAACAATAAAGTGGTGTTGCCCCGAACTAGGAGCATCAATGTCGTTTAAGTGCCAACACAACTATATAATTTTGCAAATCGTGGTTGCCATTAATGCCATGGCATGATATTCAGCTTAAGCGGAGGATCGAAAAACCACAGACTGCTCTTTATCTTCCATGAAACCGGTGCCCCTTATAAAGTAATGAAATAACCTGTTTTTGACCGTCATAACAAGGCATCCAAGCTCGTCTAAATCACAGTAGGCAGTTTAAGTTAAGTTCACATTCACAAGCAAGAAAGTGCCCTGTCCCGGAGTTGTTTGAGGCATCGTAGAATTAGAGTGGTAGCATCTAAGGAAGTGTTTGTTTTTTAAGTGTCAAAATATCTGCAGTCTGCATACCATATCTGCAGAAGCAAAGACGAACCAAACTTTTGTTGTATGGTATGCTAACGTTCTAGGCACATGTACTAGCGGAAAAAAACGAGGAGATAATCTAATAGTTAAGCAAATTATGGAACTTTAACATAGGGCATCGTTTGTAATCATTTGCGGGGTTATAAATAGTAACACCCAAGACATGCATTTGTATAGTTTTGTTGTAATATGACATGTATAATATAAAGTTGTATCGTCTATTTTGTTAATATATAAGTATATATATCTTGATAAATTTTTAATATAAAATGCATAATTTTGATGTATAATACACCGTGATATACATTTGGGAATACCCTTAGACCAAGAGGTACCATAACCACTCACCCCTCACTACCACTCACTTTTTACCCACCACATAGAAGCCACCTCAATAAACCCTCACTAACCCCTCATCCCTTTGATTTTTGAAAATAATATACCCTCACCATACTTCACCTAAATATATACATATACATACAATTATATATATATATATATATATATATATATATATATATATATATATATATATATATATATATATATATATATATATATATATATATATATATATATATATATATGTGTGTGTGTGTGTGTGTGTGTGTGTGTGTGAAAGAGGAAACCCCGCACCTTCACCATGCGGTGTTCCAAACCCGTAAAAGAGAAAACCTCACATAGGACACCGCATCATGCGGTTTGACCATACCTCTTGGTCTTATAATGGTTATATCAATAGAATTAGCTATATCATATATGATGATTATATATAAGGGTGAGCATATGAATCGGAAAACCAAACCGAACCAGACCGGACCGAACCAAAACCGGTTTACTTAGTATGGTTTGGTTTTCAGTCTTTAATAATGTAGGTTTTCGATTTCGGTCCATTCGGTCCGGTCCACGAACCATACTCAACCCTAATTACACAACATCTTCAACTTTGGTACCGAATTCGGTCCTAATTAGGTTTAGACCGTAAGAACCGAAACCGAAGCCGAACTGGGATCAAACACCCCTAATCGGTTCGGTTTTCAGTCCATGATCAAATCCAATTCGGTTCGGTCCTAGTTCGGTTTCGGTCCGGTCTGCGGATCATGCTCATCCCAAGTTAAATATGCCAAGTCGTGTATGCATTCATGTAGATTCCCTATAAACCATATCCACGAACTCCTACTCTTCGACTTGTAGATTCCATGGGTATTTGGCAAGATTTTAATGTTTTCATTCATTGCAACCACTAGTAGAATGGTGCTGAAGTATATATTGTTTATGCGGGAATCATATGTTATGATTAATGGTCACACACATTCACAAAACGACTGAATATAAAAGTGGTTGACGTTATAATCATAAGTATTAATGTGAAAAAAATCACTTGCATATAGTAATGAAAATAATCATTCATTGATCTCTGATACCATATGTTAAAAGAAAGAAGAGTAAAGAATAGACTGAATGCTAACTTAAAATTTATAATTTTATTGAAACCATCATCGCTTATAAATATCCTTACAAGAAGACTGAAAAAGAAAATAACAACATACTATTTCTAGGTTAACCGAATCTATTATTAATTTCGGTTTGGTTAACAAAACAGTTAAAGACTATTTGTTTTCAATTTAGGTTCACGATTTTAAGGTAAAACGGCTAACCAGAAAATGAAATATCGAAAATCTTTTTATAAACCCAGCCCAAGTTAGTAACCTACCACTAATATATAAACCCATTCTCATTAATTCAGACCAACAATAATTCATATTATATGTAATATCTGATTATTATTTATTAATGAGTTCATCAACAAGAAACTTTAATACAAACCTTCTTTTACCATAAGAAAGAATCATGTCAGCCTCCAACTATCGGAAGTTGTATAAATCGGCATACATACATTAATTTTTGAAGTTTTTTTACCGTTTATATTTAGTTTTTAGGATTAAACCAAGAAACAACATACTTTCATTTATATGTTTATTATAACATCCTTCTTTTATTTCTTCTTATTACAACATTGTACTTTTCAAATAAGAACCAATTTTCACATGTCTCAAAATATATATTAACAGCAAAAACTTTTTCCATGACACTATCAATTTGCAAATATCTCAAAACCAAACCAAATCAAAAGGGTTTTTACATGTTCCCAAAACCTCATAAATTGGGAATTTAAGCAACAAAACCATTTGTTGGTTACATCAATGGTTAAAATGCCATTATAAAGAAAGTACACAAACATACCTAATATATATGTAATGGAGAATTCAGATTCAACCATACCTTTATGGACAAAGTGTGAAAATCATTCAAATTTCTCATAACATACAGCAATCTTTTATAGAAGAACTTGAAAAAGAAAAGATGACTCTCTTTCTTCCTGATATTTCTTCATCAGCTTCATAAACAGCCACCCAACTTCCAAAAAAACGAGAAATAAAAGTATTAACAAATGATGTTAATTGATGGTGGAGGATTGAGTTATAACTGCAGATAATCAATTTATAGGAATTGCTTGAAAGCTGGTTTCAAACATAATGTATAAACAATGAAAGAAAATATTGCATACCATGATAGCATCAATTTCTTCTTGAGACATTGGTGTTCTTTTGGGCTGAAGAGAGGCTTTTCCCCCAAGAGTTTTTTCAGATGGAGCAGACTTTGAGAAAAAGGTTGAAGGGACATCATTTGCAGCAGGTTTTGATTGGGTTTGAGTAGCAGAACCTACAAGATGATACGAGTAGATGTAAATCATTTGACTTTTGAAAATTATCTGTTTCGATATTTGCATATCCTGTAATACCATGGGATCTATAACCTAATCTGTATGGTTAATCTAAACTAGGTCGAACAATTTATCTATAATGCTGTTCTTCCTGTTTATTCTTCATAGATCGGATTTCAAATTGTACGACAATTTCCGTTAATCAAATTCGCTTATTCCAAGCCTGACCTTATCATAAACATAATTTCATAGATTAAACATAATTAAACGTCTGCGGAAACACCGAGTAACGAAAAATGACCTAGCCGCACATTCATCACAAACGAATCGACAAACGCAGAAATTAAGGAGAAACAAACCAGAAGGCGCCGGATGACGCTGTGGAAACTTGATCCGGGGGATTCTCTTCATTGCTTGAGCTGCTCCCATATCTCGATCGATAGGTGGTCGCGGTGATGTCGGCGGCGGCGAATGGGCCAAGGGAACTTTCTGCGGTTGCGACGCAGGAGGGAGCTTTCGTTGTTTAGAGAATAATGAGAAAAAGTGATGGAATTTCGTCATTATTGCCATTTTTAATCCATGAAAACAAAAAAGAAATTTATGAGTTTGTTTCTATTTATTTGGGTGAAAAGAATTTACATAAACGGTTTTTAGATCGTTAAATAAATATTTAACACAAATTTGAGGGTATTGGAATATTGATCCAACCGATTATTGTCATTTATGTTATTATCATTGGTTATTTGTTGTATTTAACAAAGTTAATTATAAATCTTTATTTCTTAAGGTCAATATAATCTGAAAAAATATAAGTTGTTCAAATATAATTGTTTAAACTAACAGATAGTTTACTGTAAAGTTTTTGATTATTTGAATAGAATTTTAGATAGTTTTTTAGCATCGAGTGGTGAAATATAAGTAATCCCCAACATCTTGATTCTATATGTGTAATGTGTTCTTCATTTTGGTCCCCATATTTAATAACGTCTCATTTTATAAATTAATTATATTTAGATATTAAATTTGGTTTTAATTTTTTTGGTTAGACAATTTAATTAAATATACAATATAAATATATATTATAAAAAATTATATAATTAAAAAGTAATTATTAAAGCTTTCAATATAAAAAATATCAAATATTATAAAACATCACCGTTATATAATATTTTATCATTTTTTCTTTTAATGACTATATGATGAAATTTATAATCGTTTGTAATTTTGAAATAAAAGATCTCACATAGTTTATTGTTTTAGTTTTGTATGTTTGCCTGTCATCAAATGTTGTGTAATTAGGTCAAAGCAAAATTTAGACTATAAATTTAAAACTACTTTTTCAAATATGTGTATTGTGATAATTTTATTTTTTTATATTTTTTGAAAAGTAACTTTTTTCTTATAAATATGACATATGTTTAAAAAAAAGATAAATTATATGAAAGAGTTTTATAAAATATTTAATATAGATAGATGATAAATTAATTATAAAGAAAATTTAGAAAATGTTAACAATTGTAGAAAGTTCGAGACAAAAATTTTTTGTTGAATAAATATTAGTGAAAATGTGATGTGACATAAATACCAATATTTGAGAGGTGGTCAATAAAGATGTTCTAAAATAGAAAAATCAAGTACCAATTGCAAGAAAATATTTTTTGATTATTTAAGAGTTAATGACTTCCTAACGTAACAAACTATTATTTGTGTATATATTTGGTCACTTTATATTTCTGGTGCATTATTAATTCTTTTTTTTTTTGTTTAAATGCACAATTATTACCGGCTATTTTAGCTAAAATAGGTTTCAGGGTTTAAGTTGCACCTCCGACGACATCCCATCTTCGGTCATTTTCTCACATCTTCTCAGACAAGCACATACAAGAAAAACCCCAAAAATCATAGAAAACCTAAAAATAAACATTTTTAGAACCGTGTCCAAATACCTGTTAACAAATCAAATATGAAGTAGTTAAAAAACATTTTCAATATCCAAAATCAAGAACCTGAAAAATATTTTGAAAGTTATAAATATTGATTTTAGAAAGTCGATTTTGTAAATGGGTTGCAATTCGCTTCGATAGATTGGGGTTGTAAATGAAAGGATTTGTATTTTGATATATCTCAACACTAAACCATTGAAAAATATACAAGGGTGTTTGAGATTGTGGTAGCTTATAAGTTATTAGCTTTTCACTTTGGGATTGTGGTAGCTTATAACTTATTGGGTTTTTGAAAAGTCAATAAATCAAAAATAACAATTGGATAACAAATAAGTTATTTTAAAGCTAGGATCTAGGTTCATGGCCGCAACATAAGTTTTTTTTTTTTTTGAACGGCAAATCTATCATACTCCTACTCCTAAACTACTCATTGTATTCTACCAATGCCCTTACTTGTTTTGCTAGTTCAAATCTTATACATAGATGTAATTTAAATAACGAAAATAGAATGTACTTAAATAATACTTATAAAGAATATATATATATATATATATATATATATATATATATATATATATATATATATATATATATATATATATATATATACTTAGAATCTTTTGAAAACCAACTTCACCCCGAAAACTCCCAAACCGATATTTTTTTCAAAAAACCGACCCCATAGGCCTCTTAGACGCTCAAAATGGGCCCAGGACGCTGAAAAATTTTTCCGAAAAAATGACTTTTTTATTATTTTTTTTTTGAAAAATTTGTACATGTGCAAAAAAAATTTTGTACATGTATAAACTTTTTTATACGTGCAGTTTTTTTCAAGTTTTTTTATAGATGTATTTCTAACACATATTTAATGCATTTTGTAAAAAAATTGAAAAAAAAATGTACGTATAAAAAAGTTTGTACATGTACAAATTTTTTTTTGCGCATGTACAAATTTTTCAAAAAAAATAATAATAAGTTGTTTTTTCGGATTTTTTTTCGAATAGGCTTATATTTGAGCGTTTTAGATGTCCCAATTTTTGGTTTTCCGAAAATGTTGACCGTTTGGGAGTTCCCGGGTTCTCGGGGTGAAATTGGTTCTCAAAATATCCTAAGTCTATATATATATATATATATATATATATATATATATATATATATATATATATATATATATATATATATATATATATATATATATATATATATATATATTAAAGGAAGGAATTCCATTCCCTATATTCATATGAGTAAACATAATTGATACAATATCGATATGGTCACTCATAGTCTCGTCTTAAGTTAGTTTAATTTTGGGTTAATGTCATAAAATGGCAACCAATAATACATAATTTGCTTTTTGGGTCACTTATCTTTTAATTGTATTCAATAAGTCACTAAACTTTTTTTCTATATTCTCATTACACCATTAGAGTAGATTTTAACATGATAAACTGATATTGAATCTTACGTGTTGTCTACTGTGACATCAATATAACATTATATATATATATATATATATATATATATATATATATATATATATATATATATATATATATATACTTAGAATCTTTTGAGAACCAACTTCACCCCGAGAACTCCCAAACTTATATTTTTATCAAAAAACCGACCCCTTATGTAACGACCCAAAAATCTTGAATTTTTATTATATTCAAAATAATGCTTTGAAAGTTTTAAAATCATGTAACGGGAAATATAGAAAATTTCCAAGAGTTTGGAGAAAATCGGTGAAAAAGGGCAAAATGGTCATTTGACATCAAAATGACTTCTAAGTAATTAATATATGATTTTGGGGATAATATGTAATGAACTAAACCACGATATTTTTGTTAAGTATTGGTTTTGTTAGAAAACCTTTTAGGTAAGAAAATTACAGTAAAAGATTGAAAAAGGGTAAATTTGTCATTTTACCATAAAAGGGTAATTTGGTCATTTGACCATGTGAATGACCTAATAAGTAAAAATATTGTTGTTTGTGGCAAAAATATAAGAGATGTAGTTCTTATGTGATGAAAGGTGATTTTAGTGCCAAAAATTCAAGAAATAGAACTTGAGGGGCTAATGTGAAAATATGGAAAATATAAATATGAGAAAATATATCATAAATGGTCATAATTTAGGAGAGAACTTCTGTAGAAAAAAAATCCTCTCAAGAACCGTGAGCAAGTTTTCAAGGATTTGAAGCAAGAATTGAAGATTTTAGCTTCAAAGAGGTAAGAATCTGTCCTATGTTGTATAATTCGTAGAAAAATCATACGATGTCCAAATTAGGTGATTCCAGTGCCCATGGTTTCGTCTCGATGTCTTCTTCAGTTCATCAGTTGGGGTTCAGACCTTGTTCAGTCGTTTTCTAGGGTTTTGATCCCGATTTCCATGAGTATGATTTCTATGTCCAATTGTGTTGTGAAATTCTTGTAAAATCGTGTGTTCACTGGATTGTTCTGAAATTTTGTGTGGAGAAGAACCTTGTCATGAGCCATACTCGACCAAAAGGAATTTACCCAGTTCATTGTTTTGGTTTGGATTTTTGTGTGTGCAACCCGACCTCCACAGATTGGCAGCTGCACACCTAGGTCAACTTGTGGGATTTTTATTTCCCAAATGTTCCATGGTTTAGGTCTGAAAATTTGATGGGAAGGTCATTCTCATGTCTACAGTGTTTCATCCAGAGGGCTTGATCCAATTTCATTAGGAAGCTAGGGTTCCAATGACTTCTCTTTGACTGAACCAGAATTGTAGCTGTGCACATTGTCCTTGTTGCACGATTTTTAATTCTCTGTTGGCTTATGCTTTGAGTTTGATTTTTGGATGAGAGCTTTATCTTCATGTCTAGTGCAACTCATCCAAAAGGCTTGACTTATTTCCTTTCAGAAGTCAGGTTGTTGGACAGATCTTGTCAACCTATGCTGTGTTGTGACAGAAATGTTGCTGCCCATTTCCTTCATATTATATGATTTTTATTTCTTAATTGGTTTGTCTTTTGGGTCTGAATTTCGAAGGGTAGTCTCTTGGTTATATCTAGTATGCCTATGTAAGAGGGTTTCCCTTGATTCCATTCCCAAGTGGAATGGAATTGGTGATTCCTCCACTAATCCAGATTTGTGACAGATTGCACTGTCAATCTTGTCGCTTATTTTCTAAGGTCTTAGAGTGTGATTCAAGTCTCGGTACCTTCTCGAGACTTGTCATGTATTGTGTCTACTTTCCAGAATGTTTGAGTTTGTGCCATTCGAGTTTCTGAGTTGGGAGTTATGGTCAATTCTTTGACCATGCGTCTTAGATATCAAAATCTAAAAAAAAGGGGTAAATAATGTGATATTAATCTATTAAGATGTAGATTAAGAGGTCTTTAAATGTTAATAGGGCCTAGCTTATATTAACTAGAATGTTAAATGAACTCCTTAGGTATTAAGGAGTAAAGTTGAAGGAAAGGAAAACACAATGGGAAGAAGTGATTCTAGTTAGACTTCTCTAACTAGACAAGGTGAGTACATGCAGTATTTTTACCCATTCTGGGGTACATGGCAAGTAAGTATTTTCAAGATTTCTTATAAAATTTCTATATGTGAAATTATTTGCAAGAGTATTATTTCAAATTTGATGAGAAAATATGAAAGCTATATTTGGCATCTAGCCATAAAGTCATAAAATGATGTAGTTTGACACCTAGCCACAAGTTATATGTATATGAGAAATGTTCAAGCAAGCAACAAGTATTTTGTATGACTGGTAATTGTAGCAAGCAACGTTAGTAAGAGAACTATGTTCCAACCTACCCGGGTTAGGTAAGGGGTCTACTGGGGACAAGCCCCATCGCGAAGTAGATCGCCTCAGCACTTCTATGGTGAGGATTGATCCGTTCTTTCTAGCCATAGAGACTTGGGGTATCACCTATGGTGATTAAAGCCCTAAGTATAAAAATCCAGCAAGCTTATAAAACCAGTCAAAGAAAGTAAGTAAGAAGCTATTTTTGAAAAGTATATTATGAAGTGAATTTGAAAGATGTTAATTTTGTAAAGTATGTCATGAAATGATTTTTTTGAGAAGTAAAGAATTATAATATGTTGCTAATATAAAGTTTTGAAAGAAGATATTTTTGCAAGGTGTGATGTGTAATGATTTTGAAAAGTAAGGAGCTATGGTATGTTACTACTATAAAATTTTGATAGTAGTTTTATGATATAGATTTTATAAAAGTTGGAAAAAGAAGTTAAAGGTTTGAGTCTAAAACTCATGTAACTCACGAGACATTTTTGTCTTACGTATTCTATGTTTTGCCATGTATTCCAGGTTAAAATGAATTGCTATAAACGGGATGAAGTTTGGCCGGAGTGGAGCTCGAGTTAGCTCCTAACTTGGACGCAAGGTTTAATCCTTTTCTTGCTTACTATGGTTAGATTTGGTATGGATTTGTAACACCCACAGTTTTAAACATGTAAGTTATCGGTTTTTGATAAACCGTATTCTTGTATTCAGGTATTTATACGAAAAACCATAGTATTTGCAAACAGTAAAAATGGGGGTGTCACACTTATGGCTTCCCATGTTTGGAGAATCCTATCTAAGAAAGATTCTCTATGGGTCAAGTGGATCCACTCGTACCGTCTCAGTGGCCGTAACTTCTGGGATGCGCCCAAAAAATGCGGTACGGGCTATGCCTGGCGTAACATCCTAGACATGCGGGGTAAGATACGGGAGTATATAGTCTCCCAAGTTGGTGATGGCTGCAATACGTCGGCTTGGTTCGATAACTGGCATCCTGAGGGTCCTCTTTCTCAGTTCCTTTCTGCACGTGACATCCATGATGCGGGTTTCAATCTTGATTCTAAGGTTGCTGACCTTGTCCTTAACGGCTGCTGGGATCGCCCCCAACGCTGGAGGGACTCCCATACTAATCTGTTTTCTCATAACCCGCCTTCGCTCTCTACGTGCATTCCTGATAAAATCCTTTGGAGATCTAGCGACGATCATCTCTCTCCTTTTTCTGTTCGTTCTGTCTGGCACTCTATACGCCCCTATAATCATCCTGTCGATTGGTATCATCTTGTTTGGTTTTCTCAGAATATCCCTAGACATGCTTTCATTCTCTGGGTTGCTCTTAAAAATCGTCTCAATACTCATGAAAAACTTAAAGCCTGGGACCATAACTCCAATCTCATCTGTGCCTTCTGTGGTGATTGTTCTGATTCCCTTCCCCATCTCTTCTTTGAATGTTCTTTCCCTTCTATGGTTTGGCATGACCTTCAGCATGTCATGAATCTCTCCTTCCCTACTGATAGCTGGTCCGATATTATTAATCTTCTAAAGCCCAAATCTAAGAGTAAGACCATTTGGTCCATCATTCGAAGACTTGTGTTTGCTGCTGCTATTTACCACATTTGGAAGGAAAGAAATAATCGGATTTTCAAAAATAAAAAATTAACGTATCATGCTGTTAGGAATAGTATTATAGATGATGTGCGATGTAGACTGGTGAGTCTTTCTATGAAACCTTCTCCTAATGTAAATTTGGCTAAAAGGATCTGGTACATACCCTAAAGCCAATGTTCTATGCACTATGGTCCTTTTTTCTCTCCTTTATCCTCTGTTCTGCTTTCTGTCTGCTTGTTTGGTTTGTTTTTTGCAGGTTGTTTGGTTTTTGTTCCTGTTTTGTTTCCTGGTTCCAAATCTTGTTTTGGTTCCTAGTTTAGCCTTGTTGTCTATTGGGGCCTGTCCCAATGGTCTCTGTTGTTTCTTTGGTGGGGAGTCCCCAGCCTTCTATTGTATTTATTCTTTTTATTAATAAAATTTGTCTGAGGTACCGTCCTCTTTAACCAAAAAAATAATGTTTTCCTTTGTGGTGATTTGAAAAAATATGTTTACGTCAAAATACATCATGGGTTAGCTAAATATGACGAGATTTATGTGTATAAATTACACAAATCCCTTTATGTTTTTATTTTTTAGGCAACATGCAATTCGTATTATAACTTCACATGTGCTCTAATTGTCATCGGTATTCACCGGTTATGAGCAGATCACTTATCGTTCATTTACAAGAGGGAAGGAATTTATGTGGCGACATTATTTTGTGCTGACAATTTTATCATGGCTAGACAGCCAAACGAGTATTATGGAGAACGGAGTAAATTCTATCCGTATTTTTCTCATCGTATTATACATGTCATTAGCTATATTCTTCCTTATGTTTAGCAATTAGCATGTTATTAGTCCACCCAAGTGTCTTGCTAAGATTATTTAAAAAGATGTCATATTCTATGATCTTTGCATATCTTATAGTATAACTAATTAGTGCTTTAATTCTTCCTTTTGTTTGATGTATGACAATTAGCTTGTTTTCGTTAAAAGATCTTTGAAATGGTCAGTCAATTACATACTAATCCAATTCACACTTCCAGATATTTACTTTTATACAGTTGTCCCCATCAATTTGACTGCAAGGTACATATTTGGACTCATCATAAAGTATATTTCTTCCCAATTGTTCCTTTCAAGACCTTTTCAACCTCCTTTTTTCTCGTAATAGATTAGACTTAATTCCATGGTTGTACATTGCTATGAAGTCTTAATCTAAAAAATCAATATCTAGGGTAGTATTAGAGCAAAAAAATCAACGGACCAAGAAACTTTTACACCATTAATATACAAATAATCGTAATATAATCACCGTTACTCAAATATAATAGTTCTGAAACCATATGAAAATAAGAAAAACTTGCACATCATTAATATAAATATATAATTAGAATATCCACAAAAAGTATCAAATAAAGAGCAAATATAAACTACAACATGTAATGAAAGCAATTATTACAATTTGAAGAATCACAATCAGATTATTAATACCTATAGCTAGGATAGTTAGATAATTATACATTTGTATCAGTATCGGTAATCAGTATTCTTACAACAACTTTTACACGTCTCTTCATATTTTCGGTTAATTTGAACGTAAATACACAAATAATCGTAATCATAATCACCGTTACTCAAATATAATAGTTCCATAACCATAGAAAATAAGAAAAACTTGAACATCATTAATATAATTAGAATATCCACAAAAAAGGATCAAATAAAGAGCAAATATAAACTACAACACAAAAAAAATAGTATGGTAGATCTAGTGAAGGAAAATTACTACTACAAGATCAAGAAACCCATGCTACCATGAGAAAAAACATACCGATCCAAATGAAAACATATAATTACAAATCTAACATGACCCCATCTCAAAGAGAAACATATGATCTCAAAGATATAGTAGAAGAGGAGAGGGTAAAATGGTAATTTTCCAAGAGACATATCAAGATCTGTTCATCTCATGAACTTCAGGAGTCTCCATAATACTTTCTAAAGAAGGTTTCCATCCTGAAACACTTTTCCCTGTCATTCTACTCTTCCCGATCGCCCCCAAAACATCTTCCAATCTTTGCCCTTCTTTGTTCTTGAGCTTGAATAACAGCCACTCTAGCTCATCTTTTGTTAATACCAACTTTACCCTCATCTTACCACTTTCCATTCCATAATTACCCACAGTCTTCCCAGATTCTTGCTTTTCTTGTTCATGTGGCTTTTCGTCTTCTCTTTGATCCTTCTGTAAACATGTTTCCATGTAGTTTCCCATTACCAAAATCAAGAAAATTGGTTTTGATTTCAGAAAATGGAACACAAATCTCTTTCCTTTTTTTTTTCTTTCCAAGAAAGTGTGTGTGTTTGTTAACTGAAGAACACTTATTTTAATCTATGATGAGCGAAGAGATTTGGAGAGAAAATTGAGGAGTTGTTAGAGAGTGTCAACTAATGCATGTGAGGGGTGGGGAACATATGGGTATATGCAGGTGACAAATTTATTGTCGTTTTGAATAAGACCAATGCCTCACAAAAGCCACTCATATTTATACTCCTTTCATGTTAAAGAATTTTGTTTTATTATTATAAAAGTTGACACATGGGGTGTTTTGGTTTGCGACATAGCTAATTTCGAATCGTATTTATAAATATTTTGTGTTACAAGTAATTAAATTTTTGAGAGTAAAAGTAGATTTTTAATTATTTTTGGTTTTGATATTGATTTTTGGATTTGATATTTAAGTAGTAATATAAAAGAATAAAAATAAAAACCCTGGTCTACCGACAATTGTTAATGCAATTCAATTGTTGTATTGCGTTACAATTTAATGGTCTGATCAATTATAATGATTTTATCTTAACAAAAATAAAGTTATATAACAAAAGAGAGAAATCTTTAGCAAAGTTTTGATACTCTAAGACTCATTAACGATAGAATCATAATTTATTTTTTAATAGAAGATAATAAAAAATCAGTAATTGTTCATAGAAAACGACAAGAAATCGGTAATCATTTTCATATTTGGAATTTTAGTTAAGTATTTTTGAATTCACTACTAGAAAGAAAGTTTTCAGAGAGACAGATTAGAGAGGGAAATTTTTCAGTAACTATTTAGAGACAGATTAGAGAGGGATTAGCGACGGAATCTGTTACGGTTTCAATTTAACTGGTAATTAGGGGTGAGCGTGGTGCGGTTTGGTGCGGTTTTTGGTCAAAACCGAACCGTAAACCGCATTATGCGGTTTTTTAAAACCTAAAACCGCAATTTGCGGTTTCTAATGCGGTGCGGTTTTGCGGGTTTTCTATGCGGTGCGGTTTTATTTGGTGCGGTTTCGGTTATTAACCGCATAATATAGTGGTGTACATTTTTTTCCTATGGTGCGGTTGTAAAACCGCAGAAGTTCAAAATCGACGTATTTTTTATAAATATTTTAGTATTTTGACTATATATTTAGTATATTGCCGCTATCAAAATAAAAAATAGAACTCATTTGTTTCTTTATACTTAGTATAGTAAATCATGAAACAGCTAAAGTTTATAACTTACAATTGGTGAAAATGACAAATGGAATTGCCACTGGCAAAATACAAAATGAAATTGCCGTTCAAAGTCACTCTTTTATTTAATCTGTAATGTCATATTTAAACTTAATAATAAGTAAATAATATATATATATATATATATATATATATATATATATATATATATATATATATATATATATATATATATAAAATGTAATTCTTTAATACATGATAATCGGTGCGATTCAGTTATTTGCAGTTTTTCCAAAAGTAAAAACCGCACCGCACCGCAATTTTGCGGTTTTTGTAAAAGTATAAACCACACCATCGGTTTTCGTTTCAGTGTCGGTTTTTCGGTTTCGGTTTTTTCGATTATTTTTTGTTGCGGTTCGGTTTTTGCTCACCCCTACCGGTAATTATCAGAAAAATCTCTATACATTGAGCTTATTAATGATAAAGTCATGTCTTTTTCTTTTAAATAAAAAATGACAAAGAGTTTTATCCTAATAAAATATTGCATTATTCTCATTCCATGACAAAGGGATGGTATGTTAGTCTTATATTTTTGTCTTTCTATACGATTAAAACATCCATCAAAAAATCAATTATATTCAGATAGAGGATATTCTTTGTTAGACAAAGAGAATATATAAAGTTGCAGTAAGATAGCTTTTTCCATATACCAAAAAAGTAAAGTAATTATTAATTTTAGTAAGATAATATCTTATGTAAAAAAAGATAAGACATAATCCTCTATTAGATAGACACAATGCAGTAAGATTACATTAAAATAATATTTTTAATTAGATAAAGAGAATACAGTAAGATTATAGTAAAATGATATTCTCTATCAGACAAGAAAAATATCATCTCTAAAAAAGAAAGTATATAATATATTATAGTTAAATAATACACTTTATCATTTTATGTTAAAAGTCATGACTTTATCGTTAATGAGTTTAAAATATAAAGACCATTCTGAAGATTACAAGCTAAAATCAAAATTATCGGCCAAAATAAAAAAGTGTAAACAACTGTCGGTTTCTTGTGTTTGTCTATAAACAATTGTCGGTATTTTGTCTTTTTCTGTTCAAAAAAATAAAGTCATGATTTTAACGTTAATGACCCTAAAAAAATCTAGAGACTTTGCTGGGGATTCCTTTTTATATAAATAGACATTTTATACAATAAATTCTAATTTTAAGTATGGTGTTTTCGTGTACATACAATGGCATAGGGCATGTACCACAATTTTTTTTGCAACTTTTAACTTTTAACTTTTAAAATCCCAAGTTAAAAGAAATTCTTTCGTCAATATAAACTTTTAGCATTTATTTAAAAAAACCCATAATCAAAGAATTACTTTAAGTAAATTTTAGTTTTCCAGAGCTTTTAAATTTTAGTTTTTATGTAATTTACACTTTTAAATATCTAACAGCTACAGTTGCTAAAGACTTTTTCACAAATAAAAACTATAACTTACAATTTTCGACTGCCTATTCTCAATCATCAGCTTTCAATTAGTTTTATCAAACACGTTCATAAACTCTGTTATAACTCTGTTATTCTGATGTCTAATTTTATTTTGTGTATCTTGTGATTTTAGAATCAAGTGTGTGAATAACTAAAGCATATTTCGTTTTCTTTATGCCTAATCTTGTGTCTGTATCTAGTGATCTTGGAATCAATGTGTGTGACTAATTGGCATCATGTGGAACTTGTTTCCCGTGATCATGACTTTTCTCTTGATTTTTAATTAAAGGATAAAACTAAATCTAAAAATGGAAATAAATGTCTAATATTTTACTAGCTAATGGGTGACAAAAATCAACCAAGTCTCCAATAATGGGTGTGAATCAACTTCATTATAGTATCAAGAGTTTGTTATCCAAAAGCATTTACGAACAGAGATGACAAATTTGATTAGGTTATTTGTACCGAATTTATTTGGGTAATTATTTATATCTATCGGATTAAATAAGTATACATGCATTTTTTGTAAAACTTCTTAAGATGAGTTAAAAGTTGTACAACGTGTATTGATTTCCATGCACAACTCCATAGGTTTGTATGCTCAAAACATAGATTGTTAGTATATTGTGCCGTATTTATAATCATATTTAACTCAATATTGAAAATAGGACAAAAATGTATTTGGGGTCAATCAAAACCGAACAACTCATACACATTATCCATTTTAACCTGATATCCAACTTGTTTCCAATACATTTTCTCACCTGTAATTCATGAATTTAGTGTGGTTTTATGCAAATATTACAAAATATTATCAGTCAATGACGATAAATAATCATAACAATCATTTAGTTTGAATAATATTTATCATAAAGCTTATTGAAAAAAAAAAAAAAACTATTTTGGTACTAGATTGGTTATCTTATAAATCGAAATATTTACTTGTGTTGTTTAATATACTAAAATTCCGGTTGAAATAGATGTATATATGTATGTATGTAATATGTATGTATGTATGTATGTATGTATGTATGTATGTATGTATGTATGTATGTATGTATGTATATATATATATATATATATATATATATATATATATATATATATATATATATATATGTATATTGTAAGACCCTAATCTCGAAAAGTTCAAGTTCAACACGAAAAGGAATCAAAAGTCGGAGATTTTAGGCAAAGTTGGGATTAGCGCCGCTAATCTTGACATTAGCGACGCTAATCAGTATGTTAGCGACGCTATTGTTTGTCTGCTGTGTGGGTTTGCACGATCTCCAGTTAGCGGCGCTAACTTTAGAGTTAGCGACGCTAACTGTCATGTTTGTGCCAAAACCCTAAATTTTCATGCTTGGGCCGTATTTAAGGGTGGGGAACCCTAGGGCAGCCGCCATTTACACCCTTTCAGGCTCCAAACTTGTTTTTCTCCTCTCTCTCTCTCTCTCTCTCTATATATATATATATATATATATATATATATATATATATATATATATATATATATATATATATCTAGCTCTCTTGAATGGTTTTTGGTTCATTTGGTTACCTTGGAAGGTTTATTGAAGAGATTATGATGCTAGATGATGCTTGGTGTTGCTAGGAGGCTTTCTTCATGTGGGAATCAGCTAAAGCTCTTGTTTCTAGACCATTGTGAGTAAAGTTTCCATCTTTATGCATTTTATGGGTTTTCTTATGATTTAAGTGGGTTTTTATGGGTTAAATTAGTGTAATGATCCCTTTTGGTGATTGTCCATGATTGGGAAGGATAAAGTTTGGAACTTTATGCCTTTAAGTCATGATTTAGAAGCATTAAGTTGGTTTAGGTAGTAAGCCAAGCTCTCTTGGGTAGTTTTGTTGAGTTTTGAGCCATTTTGGACCTGGATCTTGTTCTTGAGCTAGCATGGTGATGTTTGGATGTTAGGATTTTTATGGACTTAGGGACTATTTGGAAGGTTTCTGGAGGGTTTAAGACTTTGGTTAAATTGATTAAGAGCTTAATGGACTTTTGAGGTTGTTCATAGTTAGCGACGCTAACTGTGCCCGTTGACTTTTGTTGACTTTGACCTTTGACCGTTGACTTTTTGACTAGTTGACTTTTGGTCAAACTTGAGGGTTTGGGGTACCGGTCTTAGAGATTTATCATGTTTGGGATTTAGGAAGTTCTAAGTGGAGATTATCCTTATTAAGAGGTTCACTCTGTCAGGATCTGAAGACGCGCGTGTGGAACGCTGTTTGGCTTTACGGATCTGGTGAATCTTTTCACTATACTATGGGTAAAGTTACATGCGTAGGTAACTTAATTACTGTGTGTAGTAATGTATGGTAGCTAGGCGTGTCTTACGTTATTTGACTGCTGAGCTGATGATAGAAACCCGATGGGTTAGGTTATATGCTTAGGCTTCTGTGCTTGTATGTGTTAGTCGTCAGATTCGTTTTGGCGCCTGCAGAATGAGTTGATCAATCTGAGGGTTGCTGCATGATGAAGGACGATGCATGACCAGTCGTACCTGGACACCCGAAGTTCAAAGAATGAGTTGATAACTTAGAGAGACGCTGCATGATCAAGGACAATGCATGACCGGCCGTACCTGGGCACTCGAGGATGTTTAAACCCAATGGTTGCTGCATGATTGTGTTTATATGATGAATCGTGTGGTATTTTGGGGAACTCACTAAGCTTTGTGCTTACTCTTTCACCCTAACTGTTTCTCAGGTCTTTGCTGGTTTGAGCTCGGAGCATAGCGCGACTGTACCGCATCTGAAGATTTGGTATTTGAGTCTTCCGCTTGATAATCTTTATAAATGTTTTTGTTAAAAAAATTTATATGTTTTAAATATTATGTTTTAAAATTAGATGGTTTTATTTGGTAACATGTTTTATGAATTTGTACTGTTGTAAAACGAAAAATTTATATATATATATATATATATATATATATATATATATATATATATATATATATATATATATATATATATATATATATATATATATATATATATATATATATATATATATATATATATATATATATAAACCTTGTGTTTCAACGGTAATAAATAGTTTAAAAGTTAAAACAAATATTTATAAGTTGTACAACTTATTTTATTAGAGATGTTTTACTCAAGTTATCTAAATCTGGTTAATAACAAATGAGAAGTTCTAAAGGAATTATCGAATAATAATAAATAAAGAGAAATATAAATGTAAATTGAAAATTTTGTAAAGGTAGCAATTTAAACAAAAAATGTCAAATTACAAACCTGCAAGATGTAAAAGTGGCAAAAAGAATATAAATCGGCCCTTTATTTTGTTTCCTTGTAAATAATTGCAAGACTTTGAAGACCTTTTTACATGTCTTCTTCAAGAAGAGAGTGTGCAGACGTTTTAATGTCTATGGTTTTTTGAAAAACAAACGGCCTAAGTAGATGTACCGCAGACAAAAGTGGTCAAAAAGAGCTTTTTCAAAAAAAAATATCACCTAAAAGGCTAAAAGTCAAGTTTTTGGGTTTACTCACTAGACTCTCCGAGTCTAACTTTATTATTTTAACATGTACGTGTAGTGAATGATTCTTGGAGAACCTAGAAGTGATCTTTGGAGGCTTCGCATTTGTACAACTAGAAGATATGTAAATTTAGATTTATAAATGTATTTGGTTTATTTAAAGTCTTGTTTTGAGGTATTGTGACACCCCATTAGACTTGATAAATTAAGGACATTACGGTTTGGAACTTTCATACTAGTATACCCGATTATGTTTATCTAAAAGATAATAGCTCTTGTGAAACACTTCTTTAATGGTTGAGAATTATTATTGAACATCGTTTTGGCGACAAAATTTCCATTGTGAGTTACTTTGTGTAAATATATGTGGAGCCCAATATTGTCTCTCCAAAAGAGCCCTTGTGGAGAGAGGAGGGACTCCAACATATATACAAACTTATAGGACCGTGTCGCACCAATATGGGATACATTAACACTCCCCCTTAGAGACGTAGGCTACGTAGGCTCTAGGAGGTTACAGGGGTGCGGGACACCGGCTCTGATACCATGTAAATATATGTGGAGCCCAAGAGTGTCTCTCCAAAAGAGCCCTTGTGGAGAGAGGGGAGACTCCAACATATATACAAACTTATAGGACCGTGTCGCACCAAGGCCGACGTGTTTACTCTAATGCAAATCAGACCGAGTGGAACGTGTTTATTCTTTTTTGTTCTCATTTTGTTTTGTTTTATTTGTTTTCAGTTTCATCATCAGGAACGATGAAATGCATGGGGATGTTAGTGTATGGGTTAGGGCTTCGGCCCAATGTCGTTTAGGGTTTAGATTTGGTGTCTATATATTCATATGTAACGTGTGACATCAATCAAGCTATTCAATATTATAACACTTTGGGACCTTACTTTCCACCACTCTTTTCTACTTGACTCTATTTTAAAATGATGACACATCCTTTAAAAGAAATCCAAATGGAGGGGTATTACATTGTAGAAGATCTAGAAGTAACTTTTGGAGGTTTCGCAATTGAACAAGTAGAAGACTTGTAATTTTAACTTATTGGATGTATCTGGCTTATTTAAACTTTTGTCTTTGATGTATTGTAACACCTTCATTAGACTTGACAAACTTAACAAATTAATGAATTTTAGCAGTTGGGACCAAACTCGTATGCATTTTCCTAGAGACCACAACACTGAAAATGTGTTTATGTTTTGGAACTTGTATCAAAACATTATTTAGGGGACAATAATTCCCTTATGTTTGACTTCAGAACTTATTTCCACAACTCTTTTCCACTTCTTGTGGTAGGGCCAACATGGAGCCTAACATAAAACCTGCTTTAGCCGCTGCAATGCACTCTACTGCAACTCAATCCACACAAACTTTTCATTTTTCTTGGTCAATCTACTCAACGGTGTTGCAATCGAAGAAAAGCTCTCTACAAATCACTGGTAATAACCTGCCAATCCGAAGAAACTTCGTATCTCTGAAGGATTTTGTGGAACCTACCATCTCATCATTGCTTCAATCTTACTTGGAACAACCTTCACCCTTCATTAGTAATTACATATCCAAGAAATTAGACTTCGCATAACCAAAACTTACATTTGAAAATTTTGCATATGATTTTTCCTAACGGAGAAGCTCCAGAACTTGTCGTAGTACTCTATGCTCTTCCTGGCTTCGAGAATATACCAGTATATCATCTATAAACACAATGACTAATCTGTCGAAAAAAGGACGGCAAACTCTGTTCATCAAATCCATAAATGTTGCGGGGGCGTTTGTAAGCCCAAATGGCATCACCAAAAACTCGTAATGTTTGTAGTGTGTACGGAAAGCTATTTTTTGGGACATCAAACTCCTGAATCCTCAACTGGTGTTAGCCGCATCTCAAATCGATCTTTGTAAATAACGAGGCTCCCTGAAACTGATCAAATAAATCTTCGATTCTGAACAAGGAATATCAGTTATTTATCGTAATTGTATTCAACTCGTGGTAGTCGATACACATACGCATTAACACGTCCTTTTTATTCACGAACAACAGGAGCACCCCAGGGAGACGTATGGGGTCGTATAAATCCACGATCTAATAACTCTTGCAACTGCTTATTTAATTCTTCCATCTCTGATGGTGCTAGTTAATAAGCAGCACAGGAAATAGGGGCCGCTTCGGGCACCAAATCGATGGTAAACTCTATCTGCCTATTTGACAATTTTCGAAAGCTCATCATGAAACATATCTGGATATTCTTTCACGAGTTCAACGTCTCTCACTTCTAAATTTTTTTGGCTCTGACGGAGATACATATGCCATATACAACACGCCACCCCTTTGATCTCTGTCAACTCTTTTGGGGGTACATTGGCGGTTATTCAGATTGTTGAAAAATAAACTCGAAGTTCAAATAATTCAACTATTTTGATTACCTTAATAAAACGGTTCAAACAAAATGACTTTTTCAAAGTATCAGAAGCGGATTTAGGTTATTCGGATATATACCTTAGAAATGACTTATTCAAAACACACAAATCCAAAATTATATTCTTAAACCAATTTCTTGTTCATTTTTACATAAAGACCGAAATATTATCTCGATAATTCAAACAACAGACGAACTTGATAGGTTATTTAAATACCCAAATTATGAACATTGTCACTTAGAGAGATCCGGATTCGTCTTAATGATGTCTTGGTATTGATAAAAAAAATTTTGATTAGTTTAAATATATAAGATGAGAAACACGAAAACATGGATCAGAAAAGAAGATTTTGATATGACTTCCAAAACAGTACGCATAGTAGAGCAGAAGATAGTTGGTAGTTGTGATTGGAGAGCATCAAACTTATTGTGTACCGTTGGTGGATGCGACAATGTGGGTCACCATCATTTGTAATATATATATATATATATATATATATATATATATATATATATATATATATATATATATATATATATATATATATATATATATATATATATATATATATATATATATATGTATATATATATATATATTTTTGCAAGTAGGGATAAATCCTATTACACGGGTACGTAATATACTACAGCCTAGCTAGGTACATGTGAGACTGTTCGGTCGCTATGCCGTTGAACCTTCTCCTTCTCCAAGTAGATGCTGCACAGAGACTAGACCCGCACACGCAATCGGCAAACCCTGGTGCAAACCACGCCCCACCCCGTAAGTGACGTCCTGCAGGCAACTGACTGGGTAAACCAGCCCCGGGTACACAAACAACAGCTAGCACAGAGGCTACAAATGGAGCTTTAATATCTTTGGCTACCACTTGCACGCGGCAAGGTTCGAACCCACAACCTCGCATACGCGAGGCGAGAGTCTTACCCATATATATATATATATATATATATATATATATATATATATATATATATATATATATATATATATATATATATATATATATATATATATATAGGGGTGGGTTCAACATAGAACCATTTTTATGCATAGAACCATAGAACCATCTCCTTGACCGTTAGATCAAATTAGGGTGATAAGGGTAAGATGGTAAATTGCACTTATATGTTCATTGATGAACATACGTATACGTTCATTCAATGAACGTATACGTATGTTCATCAATGAACGTTGTGTTCAAAATCCTAGAAATTATTAACAACTTACCTAATATATACAAATCAAATCCCAAAATTGTTGAAGTTTCCTAAGTTACAAACATGTTCAGAAATGAACATTCATCAATGCGAATTAATATGTAACCAAAAATATCAAAAACTTACCTAATCTATACAAATCAAAGTCCAAAATTATTGAACTTTCCTAAATTACAAGTATATATTCATTTTCTGAACATACACACACGTTCATTGATGAACATGTTTAGAAATGAACATTCATCAGTGAACATACGAAATTGAACATATGGATGAACATGAACAAAAAGGAATAATCTTTATGGATGAACACATGTTCATTTATGAACATATGTTCATTAATGAACAAATGTTCATTATTGAACATATGTTCATTTACGAACATGTATTCATCGATCCATCTATCTCGATATCTCTCTCTTTCTCTTCCTTGATCCTTGTGTCTCGATCTCTCTCTTTCTCTCTTTCATTCTCGATCTTGACTGTTCAGTAGTGAACATGAATGAAATTGATTTCTGGAATCGCCTCAAATGTTCATTACTCGTTCTCGATCTCGATCTCTGTATTTCTCTATTTCTCTCTTTCGTTCTCGATCTCGATCTATCTCTCTTTTTCTTCTTCAACCTGTTTGTAATTAATTGAAAACAACAAGGAAAATATGTTTGTGAGATTCTTGAGGTTGACTTCATCCTTTACATGTTCATTAATGAACATATATTCACTAATGAACATATGTTCACTAATGAACATATATAAGAACACGAAGACCAATGCAGCAGGAAAACTGAAATCAATTACGCGAAATTTGCAATTCACTCAAACATATTCACTCAAACATATTCGACTCAAACACATTCACTCAAACATATTCAAATCAGAGTTCAATGTTATTAACCGAAATTTGCAATTCAAATTAACTGTTAACTGAAATCAATTACATACCTGATGATAAACCATATATGGAAGCAGAAATTCTCTCGCTCTCTCTCTCTCTTCCTTGATCCCTCTGTCTCGATCTCTATCTCGTTCTCAATGTTCATACATCTTCATTATTGAACCTCAAATGTTCATTATTGAACATAGATGAAACTTCATCTTTTCGCTGTCTCTCTGTCCCTCTGCATCGTTCCATATGTCTTGATCTCTCTCTCTTTCTCTTCCTTGATTCTTCTGTATCGATCTATATCTTATTCTAATTCTCGACTGTAGCAGGTGGTGATCATGATGAGCTCTCGATTCCAGTCGCCGATGATGAGCTCTTGATCTCTCTGTCTCGATCTTAATCTCGACTGCAGCTCCAGATTCTAATCGCCGGTGATGAGATCTCGATTAGATGGCAGTAGGGAGAGCTCCGATCAAAGGCAGAGGAGGCGTTGATTTGTTGGTCACGATAAAGAAGAAATCGTGAATTTGATTTCCTGAAGATACAAAGATATGAATGGAATGAGATCAGATCTAGAAGTAAGATAATTATGGAATGTTGTTTAAGTTGAATTTGATTTCCTGCAATAAGGATTCAATTTTGATATGACTGATTTACCCCTCCACCTTTTGTTCTAGAAATAAAAATAATTTTTTTAAATCAAATAATCATATCCGTTGATTGCTAGATCCAATGGCTTAAGATGAGGTTCTATGATTCTATGCGTAAAAATGGATTCTATGTTGATCCCCTCCCTATATATATATATATATATATATATATATATATATATATATATATATATATATATATATATATATATATATATATATATATATATATATATATATATAAGTTCAATAGAGAACCAAAATAAAACAAGGAACCAAAAACCAATGTGAGCGTCGGAATTCAAATGATCGACGGCCGAAGATAAGGTTGTAAATTTCTTAATTGAACACGCATGTAGCGGATAATTCCAAAAAACCCACTTTGTTATTTATTTATTTTTTTATTTTTAGAGCTTATATTTTATCGAAATAAAAAATCGAATATATCAAAATTCATAATTTTTTATTCTCTTTCAATAGACGTCCATATCAATATAGTAAAAACGAAAAAAAAAATATTCAAAAATCTTGTTCAGATTCACAAAACTTAATCAATGTGAATCTGAACTATAACAAGTTTTACAGAAGATTATCCACATATGAATGATCATTGAAATTACTTTTTTCAACAATAATTGATCATTCAATAACAACTTATGTGAATTTAAATAAACTTTTAGATTCAGACGTGAATCTCACTAAATTTTCATATTGAATTTAAGTAAATTCGTTTATATTCTTTACAATTTCAACATTTTGTAATATACAATTGAATTAACTAAGATTCACAAATTAATTTACTTAAACTTATACACGAATGAACACAAAATTGCTAAAAAAATGGGGTACAATTATCATTTATATATGAATTAAAATATCTAAAACTAGATGCATACTATTTTTAACCTTTTGATCATACATAAATGAATTCATTTAGATTCACAAATTAATTTTCTTAAAATTCACATGTGGATGATAAATGTTTTTGAAAAAGTCAGGTGCAATTACCATTTATATGTGAATTAACATGTATAAAACAAGAAGCAGTTAAAATTCGCAACGTGAAAATAAACAGTATTAAATTTGTATGGAAGATATTTTCATATGTAAATGAACAGTGAATTCATTTTTTCAATAATTGTTAATCATTTAATAACAACTTATGTAAACTTAAAAATATTTTTAAATTTAGATGTGATTTCAAGAAAAATCACTTATGTTGTTACTATTTCAATCTTTTAATATCATATGCAATTGAATTAACTGAGATTCATAAATGATTTACTTAAAATTCACATATGATTAGTAAAGAATTATTGAAAAAATTGGATAGATTTGTCATTTAGATGTGAATAAATATATTTAAAAAAAATGCAGTTCAGTTCAGGTTCACAATGTGAATCAGGACGACCTTGAAGTTAAAAAACAAAAAAATTTGTATATCAATATGGATATCTATTTATAGATGATGAAAAATTATGAATTTTGGTATAATTAGTTTTTTTTTCGAAAGAAGAATAAGCTTAAAAATTAAAAAACATAAGAAACGAAGTGGGTTTTTTGCTATGATCCGCTACATGCGCGTCCAATTAAGAATTTTACAACCTTATCGCTGGCCGTCGATATTTTGCATTCTGGCCGTAAGATTGGCGTCGATATATATATATATATATATATATATATATATATATATATATATATATATATATATATATATATATATATATATATATATATATATATATATATCGGGTGAGGACTCTTCTTAAAGTGAGGACTTGCGATGACACCTTAAAAAATTGAAAAAAAATATAAAACAAATATAAATAATAAAATAGATCATAGTACTATATCGGATAAAAAAATATTCAAAAAAAACTTATCGATCATTATTTTTTTTATAATGAAATAATGATCCAAAATAAAAACAGAAAAATTGCATCATTACGTTTTGCAATGATGCAAATTTTTTTTCAAATTTTTTTATAATGATATAATACTATTCTCAATTTTATGATTTGTATTTTTTTTATATTTTTTTTCAAATTTTTTAAGGTGTCCTCGCGAGTCCTTACCGAAAAAAGAGTCCTTACCGGAACCGGACCCTATATATAGGGTTGGGTTCAACAAGGGACGAAAATTATCCATGGTACCAATGGACTAATCTCGATCGTCGGAATCAAAATAATCAACAACTAAAAATTAGGTTGTAAATTTTTTACATCGACGCACATGTAGAGGATTATAACAAAAAACTCACTTCATTTTTTTAGTTTTTTTAATTTTTCGACAATATTGTTTTTCAAAAATAAAAACCGAATATACCAAAATTCATAATTTTTTGTCCTCTACAAATAGACATCCATATTGATATATAAAAAATAATTTTTTTTTCATATATACAGCTCGTCTGGATTCATAATGTGAATCCGAACTGTAAAAATTTGAATATGAGTAATTATTTTACTTTTAAAACTTTTACTACTTAAATATTATAACCATTTATAAGTAATTTACTTGATTCACAAGTGGATTTATTCATATTTACACAAAAATTTACTCATATTCACATATCAATATCTTATAGTATTGAGCATTTACTTAAAAGTTTTTTACTACTTTAACATTTTAACCATTTATAATGAATTTACTCTGATTCACAATTGAATTTTACTTACATTCACACAAAAATTTACTCAGATTTACATAAAATATCATATGGTATTTTAAATATACTCTGAAATATGAATTTGATTAATTTACTGAGAAATTTTTTAACACTTCAACATTTTAATCATTTATAATGAATTTACTATGATTTATAAGGTAATTCCATTCACATTCACATAAAAAACTATTCATATTCACATGATAATATTATATGTCATTGTGAATGCCATCAGTAAATAACAGAATAACAATTCAGATTCACATGTGAATCTTAACTAGCGGAAAATTTGAATCTAAACTGTAAAAATTTTAATATGAGTAATTATTTTACTTTTAAAACTTTTACTACTTCAATATTATAACAATTTATAAGTAATATACTTTATTCACAAGTGGCTTTACTCATATTTACACGAAAACTTATTCATATTCACATATCAAAATCATATAATATTGTGAATTTAATTAGAAGTTTTTACTACTTCAACATTTTAACCATTTATAATGATTTTATTCTGATTCAAAATATAAATAATTTACATTCACACAACAATTTACTCAGATTCGCATATCAATATCATATGGTATTTTAAATATACTCCGAAATATGAATATGATTAATTTAGTTAGAAAAATTTTAACAATTCAATATTTTAATCATTTATAATGAATATACTATGATTCATAAAGTTAATTCCATTCACATTCACATAAAAATTTATTCAGATTCACATGACAATATCATATGCGATTATGAATGTCAACAGCGAACAGAATAACAGTTCAGATTCACATGTGAATCTCAACTAGCGGAAATTTCGAAAAAAAATCATTTTTGTATATCAATATGGATCTCTATTTGTAGAGGATAAAAAGTTATAAATTTCTATATATTCAGATTTTTTTTCGATAAAAAATAAGCCCTAAAAATAAAAAAACGAAAAAAAACAAAGTGAGTTTTTTTATAATCCGGTAGATGCACGTCCACCGTAAAGTGTATAATCGTGTGGATGAGATTAGTCCCTTGGTACCATGGTTTATTTTAGTCCATTGTTGAACTTTTGCCTATATATATATATATATATATATATATATATATATATATATATATATATATATATATATATATATATATATATATATATATATATATATATATATATATATATAGTTAATATCAAATGTGGAACACAAGTATTGTGTGATCGTGTGAGACAATATCAGCCATTAGATGAAAAAAATGAATGGTTAAGATGATAATGACATGATCGTAATTAATTGAAAAAAAAATAATTATTTTTAATTTAAAAAAATCAGTAAGGGTAAATTAGTAAATTTTCCCTATAGTCAATTTTGGAATTTGCAGATACTTTGGGATATAATTGAGTTAGTTATTTTGCATGATTTTAGTTTCCATTCTTATATATTCTTATTTATCTTGTAATTTTGTAGTATTTTGATTTAATACATATTTACCATATTCTGGAAGAATACGACTTATACACTTTTCAAGAATGAGATAATGATAAATACATTCTAAGAGAATAGTAACATTCTGAAAGTTAGACTTTAATATAAATGACAATATACACATAAATTACAATATACAATTCTGTTAGAATGAATCATAAACCATCAATTTCAAAATGCATTCTAATGATCTTGTTTTTTAAGCTCGGTCTTCAAATTCTGAAAGAATATTGCTGTATCACCACATTCATTCTGAAAGAATATTGCTTATTTTGTTCGCTAAATATTCAAATTCTGAAAGAATATTGCTGTATCACCACATTCAGTCCGGCAATCCTTCAAATTCATCACAACAACTCTTCTGCAAACAAAATCAAGCCGGCAAATCGACGAAGATTAACGAAATTTATACCAAAATGAATTCAGTTAAGAACAAGTTCACAAAGAATGTAAAACTCAAACCTTGGATTCAGATCCGGCTACCATACAGCCATCCATCGGTAAGCAGATTGAATGAGTGCTTATAAAGAATTCTTTTTTCATATGTATCTCCACCAGTTTGTGCAAATCCTAATTTCAAGATCAAAAATCAAATCGGCGAACATTAAAGAATTTTATACCAAAATGAATTCAGTTAAGAAGAAGTTCACAAAGAATGCAACAACTAAGTGCGAACATCTCCCGCAGCAAAGACACCTTTTACACTGGTGATGGTGGTTCCCGGTTTAGTGACAACATATCCATCAGGGGGAGAAGAAGAAACAGACCTTGAGGATTGATTCCATCGAAGGGGAACTGATGATGCAGAAGATTCAGCAATGGACAGAAACGGAAGAAAAAAGTAAGGGGAAAAGAACCTGATTGTATCCGTGATCTTCAATGACATTGACGATCTTATGAAGATCAAAACCACCTCTGGCAATCTCAAGTACAGTGCCTCCTCTCTTGTGCCGATTATGAACCATTTTCACATCAAGCGTAACTGATTCACCGAATAAAACCATATTCTCGATTCTGATTATCAACCATTGCTTCGTTTCTCCTAATCCTCGTCGCTTCTGTCTCTCGAATTCGTTTTCCCGAGCAAAATCACGAACACAGACAAAATCGACTTGTGTGTGTTTTCGCCTCTCTGAAACACGTTATTTCTTGTCATCACGAACACAGAAACAATCGACTTTCTGATTTAAAGAAACAATCGACTTTCTGATTTAAAGGAACCATTCCAAATTAATTCAACGTGATTAACAAAGATGAGAGGAGGGAGACGGCGATTGACAGAAAAAAGATGGGAGGAGGGAGACGGCGTTGTAGGGTTGGATCATTTTGGGGGTTCGACTGATGAGCGTAAATAAGATGAGAGGTAGAGAGAGAAAGTGAGATAATTTAGGAATACTTGGTCAATTTACTTAAATTAAGAAATAAAATTAAAATATATTAAATTAATTATTGTACTAAATTACCATGGTGCCCTTTATAAATGATTGGTCCAGAATTGCTCATACACTCGCACAATAATTAGTCTCCACATATGAACCTATATATATATATATATATATATATATATATATATATATATATATATATATATATATATATATATATATATATATATATATATATATATATATATATATATATATATATATATATATATATATATATATATATATATATATATATATATATATATATATATATATATATATATATATAGAGGTTATTGACATAATAGCCCTATAAACTATCCCAAATTATTTTAAAATGTCACTCAACTAAAATTTGCTCGTTCCAAGCCATTAAACTCCAGAATAAACTGTTAATTTAGTCCTTTTTTTAAGAATTAACCGATTACCCGATTGAAATATAATTTTTAATTAAAAAATAATGTCACGATAATACCACGTGTACACTATGGTACACGTCACACGAACAGCTCATAGGAACACGTGAGACGTGGTTTTGGGGAATATCTACGAGTAAACCACCAAGATTCCGACCAAATCGCCTGACTCACCATCCCTCCTCAACAACCTCAAGCCTTGCACAGCTTCTACGAGGAGTTCAACCTCATAGGCATACGACTCCACCACTTCCAGCCTGGTTTCGTCTCGCTCTTTCACAGTCCCTCCTCGCGTTATCGTAAGAACCCCCAATTGAATTTCAAGCTCGATTAATTTCATCTGTTCGATATATGGTCCTTTTAACCTTCTAGGATGTCGTTTGAATCGAAATTGAGACGATTTCCATTGATTATTCACAAGTTTTTGGCTTTTGATTACTTTCAGTTGTCTTTTTTTCCAAATCAGGATAGGAAATCTGGCAGTGGGCGCAATTGCGAGTTTAGATTGGTGCGAGTGTGGTGTATGAGAAGGATGTACCAATGAATGTTTCTGTGGATATGTCTATTTCTTACCTTTCTACGGCCAAGCTCAATGTAAGCTTTAAACAACTTTGAGCATCCATTAAGAAATCTATCTCTTGTTGTGAATTTTAACGTGATTATTCTGATTTGAAACATCAGAATAATCAGTCAGGTCGATAATCAATTTTCTTGCCACTGCTTCTTTAGTTATCCAGATCGGATAACTTTAACCTCAAATAATCAGAAAATCAGAATTATAATCAGTTTATCATAAGCTTGAAACTGATTATTACAACTGCAAATCATGATTACCAGTTTAAATGCACCCCTTATTTGCATTAGGGCTGAAGGACGACATTCATTGTTTTCTAAACCAACCAGCAAAATCTAAAACCAGATGTAACATATGAATCAAGATTCAGGATTTAGGTTATGTTTTTTTTCAATGATTGAATACATAAAAGTAAAAGACTAGGTTTTTGGTTGGTCTTTGAAGTAGTTGGGGGAGGAGATCATGTATATTATTCGAAGGTGAATGTTAGTTGGGGGAGGAGACCATGTATATTGGTTGGTCTTTACTCTTTATTTTGTCTAATTTAATTCCACGTCATCTTTATCACCGTTTGAACCAGTCACCCCTCCAAAAGGGACTAAATGGACACAATATTTTTGAGTTTAATGGCTTGGAACGACCAAAATTTAGTTAAATGACCTTTTAAAATAATTTGGGATAGTTTATATGGCCATTATGTCAATAACCCTGCATATATATATATATATATATATATATATATATATATAATCTTAAATAAACCCCTCTATGTGTATGGGTGTGTGTGTGTTGTATGAGTTAACATTCACACACATGTCACATCATGGGAGGTTTTACCAATAAATACAAACCACGAATATTGTATAAATGTAAGACCAATTATGGTTCACTCATTTATAAAGGGTATGATCGTAAATTTTCATAATAATTAATCATATTTTTAATTTTACACACTAATTTAGGTAACTGAATAATTTAGGATATAATCTCTCTCTCTTCTTATAACGCGTTTCTTCTTTGATTTCTAGGGCACGGTTTCTTTACTTGATCTTATTCACATCATCATCACGAACAAACCACCATGATATATTCAAATCTATCACAAACCTCCTCCCTACGTCGCCACTATCATCGCAACAGAGCTGCACCACCACATCAATATACGAAAAGAACCACCTGTCGGATTTCTTCAACACAAATCACTTGGTTTGTGTTTGCTGCAATCAGAGCCACACGCATAATGATTATTGAATCATGTAACACGATCCGCTAGTAATCAGTCGGTAATCCGTTGGTGATCTGTCGGTAATACGTCCATATCTTCATCTTCTTCTATTCTCGTCAAACATTCAGCCACAAAGATCCCTATTCAACGAAAATCCAAAGAAGGGGAAGATCAAATTTGTAATCAATTGGGGAATAGCACTATTTTTGTTCATTCGGGTATTCTTCATGTCATCATTCTTCAAGAATGTAGACACAATCATTATGCTTTTACACATGTAGACCAATTAAATGAGACTTTAAATATGTCATTCTCAAAGAATGCTAAGAACTAGTATACACATTCACTGATTCTCGAAGAATTTGTAAGCTCAAATTCAGGTTCATAAATTAACAATGGCACGTTCTCCAGGAAAGCATAACCATTTGCTTCTGCTAACAAGGTACTTGGTTCTATATAATACATGTAATTCTTCAGGAATACATATGCAAATAAACAAACTAACAAACTATTAATGATTTTTATTTTTAAGTATTCTTTTAAAAAAATTCTTAAAGAATATGGTTTATAGGATTTGGTAATATTTCACTAATTCTTGAAGAATGCAAACGTAATCCAGAAAACCCAAGTTACGTAAACCTAAACTTGGTTCACTGTAATTGTTTTTAATTGAGAATAGGGTTTCAAATGATTTATGTTGTTAATGTTTATATGTATATATGATTAATAAGTGAGAATCGTGTTTCCGAAATTGTTGTTTTTTATATTTAAAACTTAATGTTTTCATAATTTGTAGGCATTAGTTTTTGACCTTATGCCCTGTTCAGCCGTGTGTTTTTAGTTTTATAATTATTCTTTTAATTTATTTACAGAAATGGTAACTCATTTTTCCTATCAAATTGTCAAAAAAATGGTCTTACAATCATACAATGAATAATATTCTTATTTAATCCTAACATATATATATGTGTGTGTGTCTATATATATATATATATATATATATATATATATATATATATATATATATATATATATATATATATATATATATATATATATATATATATTGTGTATTTTTTTTGGAAAGTACCTTACAGGTGATATAAAAACCAAAAAACTCAAATGAAAGCTCACTATTACACATACAATTTTAAGTTAAGAACTCATGATTATCACGGGCTTATAACCTAGTATGTATATATATATATATATATATATATATATATATATATATATATATATATATATATATATATATATATATATATATGTATATATATATATATATATATATGTATATATATATATATATATATATATATATATATATATATATATATATATATATATATATGTATATATATATATATATATATATATATATATATATATATATATATATATATATATATATATATATATATATATATAGCGTGCCATCTGGCAACCGCTAGCGCGCCCTCTGGCGCACTCCTTGGGGATCCTAAACTCGTCAACCGCTGGAAGTTCCTTGCCAGGAAATCTCTATTCCAGCCAATGGAGACACCTCGCTGGAGAAGTCTCTCCGGGAGAACTACATTCCAGCTCACTAACGACACGCTCGCTGGAGCGACCAGCGTGAACTGTACTTGGCGTCACACTCCCCAACCTACACGTGGCGTCCGTATCTGACACAGATCGTGCGCGCCCCATCCAGCCGGTCTGAACCAATAGAGGCGCGGCGAAGGACAAAGGTCGTACAGCCAACGGACGGCCTGGTCCCCTCCTGCCATAGCAAGGATCTTGTCGGCCTCCGCTAGACAGGCAAGACACATAAAAGCCCGATTAGAGCATTCGATAAGGGGATCGAAAACCATTACTCTCTTAACACATATACCATACATTCACTAAACCTCGCCGGAGATCTAACTTAGGCATCAGAGCGTTTTCACGGGACCTCCTCCTGGAGAACGGCTAACGTTTCCATTCTTTTGTGATTGTGGTCGCAGGTCCAGCCCAAGGTGATCAGAATCACCGGTGAAGTGAGAATCAGACGAACCAAAAGCTGATATCGCATCATTGGTGCCATCCGTGTTGAGACACGCAACGAGAAACCACCATCTTAATCTCCGGCAATGACGACTGAAGGACAAACCAGCGATGGTAACAACCCCAGAAGCCACATACGTTCAATGCTACCATTGGGCCCAATACTGATAGAAACATTACCAACAACACCGTCGTCACCAAGAACTAACCCTCCTGTACCTCCCTTGATCCCCCAAACACCAGTTCCTTCATCGCCATTTCAACAAACTATAACACCCATACCCTTAAGTACACCGCCGCTATATATACCATTTAGCTACCCATTCACACCATTCCAACCCTCAACGGGACCACCAATGTTCACCCCTTCACCCACTTCTTTCTTCCAGCCACCCCAACCAACTGTAGCACCATTGTTCACAAGCTTTTCGCCAACACTAGTAAACACACCCGTTTCATCCTTAGGAGGCATACCGACCAGTGCACTCCCTCTGTTCTACACCCAACCGCCGATGTACCAACCCATCACATCTCCCATCCAAATAACAAACAACACAAACTCGCCTCCCCCTCTAGCATATAAATCCCCGTTCATTAAAGAAATACACGACTACGACATGCCAAACACAGCCAAACTACCACACCTGAAATCCTATAATGGAACTACATGTCCAGATAGCCATATCGACACATACGAATGGCATATGCAATCACTGAAGTTAGACAAACGCTTCTGGTGTACACATTTCCCGACGACGCTCGACGGGAAAGCAGGCGCATGGTTCATAAGCCTCGCGCCAAGCAGCATTAGAAACTTTACCGAGCTCAAGGAACAATTTCTCTCAAACTTCATGCAACTACGTAAATATAGAGGAGACATCCGAGAGATCATTGGCTGTAAGCAACTGGAAGGCGAACCGGTTAGAGCATACTTTA
Organism: Cichorium intybus; assembly: GCA_023525715.1. Classification (NCBI taxonomy): domain Eukaryota; kingdom Viridiplantae; phylum Streptophyta; class Magnoliopsida; order Asterales; family Asteraceae; genus Cichorium; species Cichorium intybus. The sequence continues at coordinate 28,838,713 of CM042017.1, read as the reverse complement.
AACGATTCAATGAAGCAACGCTAAATGTACCAGGACAAAACGACAACCTGGTAACTGGAGCTTTCACACATGGCTTATTGCCAGGCCCATTATCAACAAAATTCTTGGGAAAACCACCAGCCACTCGCCAGAAGATGAAGGAGCGAGTAGAACGTTTCCTACGCCAGGAAGAGGGTACGGCCGCCAAAGAAGCGTACCTAAAAGCTGTGGCCGCTTCCTCATCAAAAGCCAGAGAAAACCACTCACAGTACCTTGGCGATAGACGACAACCTTTCAGAAGAGGTAAACCCCCAAAACCCTACAACACCCACTATAGAGATGACATGAGGTATAGGCGGACGGACATTCTGGCTGTGGCGGAAAAAAGCAAGCCGGCGAGAAGAACACCAGAACGCCCGAGAGATCAATCTAAGTACTGCGAATTCCACAAATGCTACGGGCATGACACAGCAGAATGCGCCGTGTTGAAGAAAGAGCTTGACCAAAGAATACAACGAGGAAACCTAAATGACATAGCCAAATCAATTCGTCCAAAGAACGATTGGAACGATGCACCAGCGAGAAACAATGACGCACCAAAGAAAGGGCAAGAGATTCTAGTAATACATAAACACCATCGCAGAACGCGAGAACAAATACCAGACGTCGACGAACAACAAATATCATTTTCCAGTAGGGACAGAAAGCCAGACGAATGGAACGGTGATGACCCACTCATTATCCAAGCCAGAGTTCGAGACATCATCATCCACCGCGTGCACATCGATAGTGGCAGCGCAGCAGACATCATGTTCGAACATTGCTTCCGTCAACTGCCACGGGAATGGAGGGCAGATTTACGCCCCCCAGCAGGAAATCTAACCGGCTTCACAGGGCACGGCATCGTACCAACTGGGATGATCTACCTGCCCATCACGATAGACGACTGTCAGCGAAAGAAAATCGTTACGTTTGAATTCACAGTAGTACGAGCACCATGGGAACACAACATCATCCTGGGAAGACCAGCAGCGCTATACTTCAGCATTGTTGCATCAACACTACATGGCATAATCAAGTTCCCGACGGATACCGGCATAGCCACCGTCCTGGCAACACCACAAAAGACACTCAAATGCTACCAGATAATGCTACCCGCAGACATCGATGGCAAACGAAAGCGCCCAAGAGACGAGCCTAAAGAAAGCAGAGAAATAATTCACCACGACTACCCAGACCAAAAAATACAAGTTGGCAGCACATTACCGACCGAGTTACGAAAACATGTAATATCCCTGCTCAGAAAATATAAGCATGTATTCGCCTGGGAGCCAATGGATATGGTGGGAGTAGAAAGAACAATCATCGAACACAATCTTAACGTCATACCAGGAAGCAACGCGGTCAAGCAAAAACGTCGTGGCCAAGCAGGAGAACGAAACAACGCCATCAACGCAGAAGTTGCCAAGTTAGTGCAAGTCGGCATCGTTCGTGAAGCTTTCTTTCCAACGTGGATCGCCAACCCAGTCATGGTAAAGAAAAGCGATGGCAACTGGAGAATGTGCATCGACTACACCGATTTAAACAAAGCATGCCCGAAAGATTGTTATCCACTCCCCGAGATAGACCAGAAAGTAGAATCGCTGGAAGGTTTTAAGTGGAAGTGTTTCCTAGATGCCTATAAGGGTTACCACCAGATTCTCATGCGGAAAGAAGACGAAGATAAAACAGCCTTGTACACGGATCACGACACTTTTTGCTACCAGAAGATGCCGTTCGGTCTAAAGAATGCTGGGGCAACATACCAAAGGCTCATCGACAAGGTGTTCAAAGATCAAATCGGAAGAAACGTGGAAGTATATGTCGACGACATAGTCATAAATAGCCGCGCAGAACAATCCTTGTTGCAAGACATTGAAGAAACCCTTAAAACACTCTCCAAGACACAAATGAAACTCAACCCGGCCAAATGTACCTTCGACGTAGAAGAAGGAAAGTTTCTGGGCTATTATGTCACGCGAGAGGGCATCCAACCAAACCTAGAAAAGATCAAAGACTTCGTCGAGATAAAATCACCAGCATGCCTGCGAAAAATACAGGGACTCAACGGGAAACTCACAGCCTTGGGACGCTTCGTAGCAAAGTCAGCAGAAAAAGCCCTTCCGCTGTTCAACACGCTGAAAGGCTGTGTTGACAAAAACAATTTCCAATGGACAGACGAGGCAAAAACCGCTCTGACACATTTAAAAGAAGCAATAAAATCGTTGCCTACATTAGCATGCCCAGTCCCAGGGGAGAAGTTATCCATGTATCTGGCGGCGTCACCAGATGCAATAAGTGCAGTTCTAGCTGTGGAAAGGGAACACCAACAGAGACCAGTCTACTTCGTTAGCCGTGCGCTCCAAGGCCCAGGGCTACGTTACCCACAATTAGAAAAGTTAGTCCTAGCTTTAATCTATGCAGTGCGCGGCTGAGGCGTTATTTCCAGTCTTACCATGTCGAGGTATTGACAAGCCAACCAATCCGCCAAATACTACTGAAACCAGAGAAATCAGGCCGCCTAGCCAAGTGGGCTATCGAACTAGGGGAACACGATATCGACTATAAACCAAGAACAAGCATCAAGGGCCAAGCTCTAGCGGATTTTCTGGCGGAAGTACCAGCGGAAGAAGAAGCAACAAAGAGTCAACCTACAAAACAAGAACTAGGCGCACCTCTAGAAACCTGGATGCTCCACACGGATGGAGCAGCCAGCAAAGAAGGCTCGGGGCGGGTCTAGTGCTAACGAGCCCAGAAGGCGAGGTGTTGAATGCGTCAAACCAACAAAATAAAAAGAGTAATGTAATATGGATGCATTTTATAATGATGGGACAGAAATGTGATATGTTTAAAAACCTCTAAATACTCTTCGAATTAAGAATAGTATAGTAGTGGTACGAGTCGAACCCAAGAGAATCGGTGTGGGTTAATCTCTTTCCAATTTTTCACACTTCTAGAGATTGGGACAAAGAAATATAAAGTTCAAGGGGGATTTGTCAAATCGCTTGAAAAACATAAAATAAAGAAGAATGTGATTACAATAATTAAACGGACATTCGGCTTCTAGTCTAATCAATCTTGTCACATATTCATACTTGGATGAAATTAAGAGTTAAGTAATGATTCTTGTCAATGGAAAGTGACAATAACACATCAACTTAGATGAGATCCAAATTAATATGCTCAATACTTCAATGGTCTCAATGGTGAAAGAAGTATTGTTTTCTCATATATAAGTAAATATCTCAATGGTCATCTTGAAGAGATAGATGTATCTCAACCAAGACAAGATACCGCTTAAATATGCGAGCTCTATTCCAAATTCAATATTCCGTCCCTTTGGATGAAGGAACTAAGAACAAGTTTGTTATTTAAAACATAAAAGTGCAACCGGGACAAAAGAAACGTGCATTACTAATATACAACTAGGATTAACACTAAAGTTGTATAAAAAATTATGCACAACACCATGGTCAACTAGTGGTTAACATGATCATTGACCAAAAGTGATGCTTTACGTATTTTTGTTGGTTCTTTGCTTCCTAATAGCTCAAACGAACGCTCGTATTAAGTGTTTCAAAAATAAAGTACTTCTAAGATGTTACTAACAATGATCCCCAAAACAATTGAAGATGCATATAACTTTACTTGGTTGATTACCGGAATATAGTGATCGGCTAAATTCCAAATAAGGACCAATTTTGTAATAAAATTTAAAGGACAAAGCTAAACCAAAACAGTTTAATAACTTCAAAACTTCAATCCAAGAATAAATATTATAAGCAAGAGAGATACATAACTAAAAGCCGAATGTTATGAGACTTAGCCAAACATGTTGGCTAGAAACCTCATTTATACAAAAAAAAATAGAAAACTAACTAGAAAGAACTAGTGATTATGGAGGATGTTCAGAAGATAATGGAATAAGAGATGTATGAGATAGTTTTTAGGCTAACCAAACACATCTATTTATACTAACACACCAAGGGTAAAATGGTAAATTGAACAATGGCAAACATCATCATTCCAAAACCCACTTCCTTCATCACATGGCCTCAAAATCAGGTTGGATCTGCATCTGGTCGTGTAGCATGAGGATGACAGCACAAGAAAGAGTAAACAACTCATAGTGGGCCAAAAAGTAGATCTGGACAGCAGGAAAAGTTACACGGCCGTGTAACTTCTTGGACCAAGATTACACGGTCGTGTAATCCTGCATTTTTCCTGGACATCCCTTGAGCTGACGTGGCATCAAACGTGGCATGATCAAGTTACACGGCCGTGTAACTTCAAGGCATAAAGTTACACGGCCCGTGTACCATACTGTCTTCGGGACGACATTTTTGTAACTTCTTTGTTTGAGCTCTGTTTCTTCTGAAATTTCTTGTGCAGCCTCCTAATGATATATAATTAATGTTCCAAGTCTCAAAATACCTGCAAAACATACCATTTTACCTAAACAAATGGTATTACTCCGAAATAAACACATTAGTACGAAAACATGCATACAGCATGCTTTTATTGGCGAAATACACTACTAGAAAAAAGGCTTTTAATGACACGCATTGCGTGTCATTAAAGGGTACAGATGACACACAAATGTATGTCAAGGAAGCCCATGTCATAAATGAAAGATGACACACATTTGTGTGTCGTAAAATTTACGACATACATTAATGACACACGTTTATGACATACAGTTATGACACACAGTTACGACATACATTTATGACTCGCAATGTAAGTCGTAAAATATTCTATATATATATATATATATATATATATATATATATATATATATATATATATATATATATATATATATATATATATATATATATATATATATATATATATATATATATATATATATATATATATATAATGCTTTGATAATATTAAAATTAAATCACACAAAATTTAATGTCATATAAAACGAAATATAATTAATACATATACCATGGTTACATCATCACAATATCATACAAAATAATAGTCATTGTTTGTCAAACACAAAATACCACAAAATAATAATCATTGTTTGTCAAACATAAAATACCATCCATTTCCACGTCTTCACCAGAAAATAATATTTGTTCCAAAAGATGCCCATTCATCATGAACGTCATCAATATCATCATCCATATATTCACTCTTGCCACTCCCAAATTGAAAAATAAATGAAAGTACAATGCTATAATAACCAAAATGAATGAAAGTACATCGCTAATCCTTGCATTAAGTAAAGAAACTCAGGACGAAATGAAACAGTTAAGAACCAAATCTATGAAGGACCAAACCTGTTAAGACCAAACTGTTAGGGAGTAAAACTGTTAGGACCAAATATGTTAAAGACCAAACTGTTAGGACCAAATTGTTAGGGACTAAAACTGTTAGGACCAAATATGTTAAGGACAAAACCTGTTAGGACCAAACTGTTAAGAGAAAAATTTTGAAGGACCAAACTATTAGTACAAATCTGTTAGGACCAAAATTAAGAAAAAATTGTAAAAAAACAAAACTTAGACTAAACCTCAAAAAATAGAATCAAGTATAAAGAATAAAAACTGTTTGTGTGTCTATTATATCATTCTACTTTCATTTCTTTGTTCTTTTATAGCAACCTAGATTTGAATATTTTCATAGCAAAATTTAAGGACCAAATATGTTAGGACCAAAATGTTAGGACAAAAAATTTGAAAGACAAACTGTAGTACCAAATCTGTTAGGACCAAAATTAAGAACAATTTGTAAAAAACAAAACTTAGAGTAAACCTTAATCAAGTATAAATAATAAAACCTGTTTGTGTGTCATTATTCAAAAAAACAAAAGGTCATTATTTTGACATACATACCACATCAATTCCAAGTTTATCAGGAGTGATATTCAGCACAGTTTTATTTTCTTGCACACATATAATAAGCGGCTGCACCATAAATTACATATATGAGAGTAAGAAAAATTATATGAAAATGGCATTAAAAAAAGAAGTGACCTTGTTTCTTTTATTTGCAAATGCAAGAATACTGTCTCCTCCAAATGTATCTGCTGGAAGAATGACACTGTCAACATCACTTCCCATTATACAACCATTTATTTGAGACTCATACTCATTAGTCAAGTACTGTGGTGCACTAGAAAATCCGGACACATGGCAAGAACATATACCCCAACTGTTTACAAATCAAAACTAAACACTTTCAGATGTATTACAAATTCAAAACCGAATATCATGACTAATCACCGACCATAACAAAACCAATACTGAAAACAATAAATAGATAAATGATTGTGCTGTCACTGGTGCTCTCTCGGAGACCGGAACATGAGCAATCAGATTCTTGAATGAAACCACTATGCAACTCGACATATCAAAACCAATACTGAAATAATACGCAACCAGATGTATGCGGTTTTTCAAATTTATCGGAAAACTTATAACCCCTTATAAATTGGATCTTACTTGGTGTCTCAAAGTAAATGTGAATATATAACCCCTTCAATAATTCGAGCAGAAGATGTATACGCCGTCTCTTTGCTTGTAACCTAAACGAATTTCAAAAAAAAAACCTAACTCAGAAAATCCAATTTCAGATGACTTATAGGTCAGAATCGTAAGGATCTTTGAGAAATTCGTTTACCTTTTTGACTAATTGATCAAGATAGAGTCGAATTTCACTTCGTTGGCGGCGGTGGACGAATTCGTTGAAACTTCGGGATTGTTAGTCCATCATCAGACTGGCGGGGTTCAATCGAGAGGTTTACTGTGGCGGTTGAGTCCATGGCGGTGGTGGAGTCGATGTCAGCCATTCTAGGGTGGAATTGAAACGTCGATGCCTGATTAAACCCTAAATCCTTCAAAGTCTTTTTGAAAACTACGTAGATTTGGGCCGATTACACTAAGCAGGGAATGATGCGAACTAAGAACGATAGGGTTATGAAGCGAGAACAATACGGATAAAAGACGACATTACATTTTCCGGATGACATACATGTTTGATAAAAGTGTCCTCCGTGTTTCTATTTTTTTCATTTATGACACTAAAACATGACATACAGTTATGTATGTCGTAAATATTACAAAATATGACACAGATTTACGACATATAATTTTGTATGTCGTAAATCCTTTAGAATTTTAAAAAGATGACATTTTGCGGATGACATACATGTTTGATAAAAGTGTCCTCCGTGTTTCTATTGAGTATGTGTGTGATTTTCAGAGAAAGAAGAGAAAATTTACAAGTGTATGCACACATATAAGTGTCATGAGTAATACGTAAGCACATAAGGGAGCAATTAGCACACAAAGGTATTCCTAGAATATTCTAAGTGCGAATTGCATGCAGTTGTGTGTGCATTTTATAAACTAGCATACGAGAGGACCCTAGAGGCTATAGACTAGGTCAAGGCAATTAACCTAATTCCCTATAGTCAAGGGCTCTGATACCAATCTGTCACACCCCGATCCTTGGCGGAATTGATCAAGGAGTGATATATTGTTCAAAGTCTCATGACAACTATGTTATAATATGATTAGATTCAATTAAGTACTAAGTAGGCAAACAAGATCCACAACATACAAATACAAATTCAAATACAAACAACATTTATTACATCAAATTTAAATAGTCTTGTGGGTTTCTAAGGTACACCCTACTTTTCATCAACTTCATTCTTCAAATCTGCATCATGGGTAAAAACAGGTCAACTACGAGAGTTGGTGAGTAATCTAGTTTTATTAAAGAAAATTGTGAGTTTGAATAATTTGAAATTTGTTTTCTTTTGAAGTTGGCAAGCAAGTGTTATTGAGATAACAGTTTATAAATCAAAAATTGATTAACAAATGATAACAACAACAATAAGTCCTCACCCTATATATACATATATATGTATATATATAGGATGGAGCATCTAATCATCATACACACTCAACCACGTGCAATCAATCACCTTAGCGTCCCAAGGCGGGGTGGTCAACCCAATAGCGCTATTATTGTCCATAACGTACCTCAAGAATACGGGCATAGTCATGGAGATTAGACTAAAAATGATAATGCACTACAAGTACATGTAGCGTAAACAAGCAATAATTATACAAATAATGATTCAAGTATAAATGTCCCAACAATGTCTAAATGGTGAAATAATAATAAAATGAAGTTGGAACATATTAAAACCACATGATACACCCCAAAAGTATTGAAAATTATAAAATATGGGGTAGATTACTCACATTAGTCCAAACGGAATACGCGTGTCGTACGAAAGACGGCTCGGGTCAAAATGACGTAGAACCTAATATAATTAATAGTTTTGGCTTATGAATCGATAAACGGAAATATAGTATTAATAAAAATAATTAGACATATATTCTTATATTAGATGAATTAACAATAATCCAAATTTTGTTTTGAATATTAATGTATTCATATGTTAAATGAATTTTAAATTGAATTAATTACTTTGCTTAATTAATTTATATTTTCAATTTAGGCAAGATTTTAATAATTTCTTATTAAAATAATAACTAGTCAAATTATAAGTATTTACAGATTTTATATATTATAAACAATTATTTATATGAAATAATCATTAAAAATGCATTTTTACATGCTTAGATATTTAGGAAAATGGTTTTAAATACTAAACAGTAATGAAACATTATGAAATTATCAGAAAATCCTTATTTCATAAAATAGTAATTACTGTAAAATTTTCATATTTTTATTAACTGCTTTAGTATTTATTTAGTATTTTAATAATTAAACCACAACAAATTTCGGGAAAAATAATAAATGATTCCCAAAACTTCTGGAAAATTAACCATAGTTTTCTAACATTATATTGAGCCTACTGTAAATATTTTGGATATTTTGGACAATGGGAAGTATTTATTATGTTTTTCATTATTAACTAATCAATAAAATCATAAATAATAGTAAACTATTAAGGAAAATTCATTAAACTTTTTATCTATGATTAATATGTCATATATGATATTGTGACAAGGGTTTATAATTTTCGGACTTGTATAGCTATTTATTAACAATTTAACCCATTAAACAATCATTAAATTTGGAAAAATAATAAAACATTCTTACAAAAATCTGTAAATTTTTGCATGGGGTCTTTATAATGTTATTAAGGTGCGAAAAATATAAAATCGTGTTTTTGACATACATAACTATATTTTTCTATTTATTTGTCTTCAACAAAATAAAATACAAAATAACCATAAAACTGTAATATAAATGCATGAAACTTCATAAATTATGTTTTCTCAGTTTATGGGTCATCCCATAATTTTCTCAGAATTTATTGAATACAAAAAGTATTTTATATGAATTATTGCCCTATTTTAGTGCAATAATTATAATAATTCGATAAAAATGAGTTAATTTCTGAAAATTTCCAGAACTTCTTATTTTATTAATGGGATTCTGAGAAAAATCAGGTTTATACATAAAATGAGTTTTAGATATTTTGGTGGATTTAATTTGTTTCATGTATGAATTTGAAACTTTTAACAACATACCTTGAGGAATGCTTCAAGAGGGATGAAGATTTGAGTATGAGGGATTGTTCTTGGCTGGAAAATGAAGCTTTCTTGGAGAAATTTCGAGATTGAGAGTGAGAGAAAGAATAGAGAGGGTTTGAGTGGTGATGAGAATAATGTGGTGAGAGGAAAAGGAAAGGAAAGATGATGGGAGGTGTGAGTGGGAGACCATGGGAATATCTTTTGACTTTTGGTGGTCTTCATAATTTTCCACTAGCACAAGCATCTTAAGAGTTTTATAAAATTTAATGTAGTGTTTATAAAAATAGAGTTTTATAAAGAAATATGTTATTATTTGATTATAACAATCTACTTTGATTTGAAGTTTAATTATAGCATTCAAGTTTGATTCTTTTAATTTAATTAGAGAATTATACTTTTATTTGATTATAATATGGTATCATAATTTAATTTGATTATAGTTATAACATTATACAATGCTATATTGCTAATCACATCAATTTATAACGTAGTGTATGAGTTTTGATCCTATTAGCGTCAAGTAATCTCGATTAGGGTTTATTAGATTTCCAATTGGGTTGGGTTGACCCGAATCCATTTTAGGCAAATGTCACAGTCTCCCCTACTTTAGGAAATTTCGTCCCGAAATTTAATAAGAAAGTACCTTAAGAGAAAAGATGCGGGTATTTGGTACGCATATGATCCTCACGCTCCCATGTATACTCGGGTCCACGTGCTGTCTGCCACCTGACCTTGACTAGGGGAATGCGACTTCTTTTGAGTTGCTTTTCCTTCCGGTCGGCAATTTCCAAGGGTTTCTCGATAAATTGCATTGTCTCGTCAATTTGGATATCCTCGAGAGGAACATGAAGGTTCTCGTCTGCTAAACACTTTTTGGGGTTAGCTATATGAAATAGTGGGTGAACTTTCTGAAGCTCTGTTGGTAGATTCAACTCATAGGCTACTGGTCCGATCCTTTTCAGAATCTTAAACGGGCCTACGTAGCGTGTTGCCAATTTACCCTTGCGTCCAAATCGAACCACACCTTTCCATGGGGACACTTTTAACATGACCATGTCACCCACGATAAATTCAAGCGGTTTGCGTCGCTTGTCGGCATTACTCTTTTGTCTGCTACGAGCTGTGAGAAGGTTATTGCGAATCTGAGTGATTTTGTCGGTTGTTTCCTGGATAAGCTTAGGACCAACGATTGGAGAATCCACGGTTGCGCGAATTACGTGAGACTCCCCAATTTCATGCCAGCAAATAGGAGATCGGCATTTACGGCCATACAATGCCTCAAATGGTGGCATCCCGATGCTTGAATGATAACTGTTATTATAGGAGAATTCTACCAACGGTAATTGAGAGTCCCATTTTCCTCCGAAATCTAAGACACACGCCCTCAACATTTCTTCGAGTGTTTGAATTGTCCTCTCAGATTGACCATCGGTCTGAGGATGATAGGCGGTACTGTATGTATGTATATATGTATGTATATGTATGTATGTATGTAATGTCATTTTATAGCTGATACGCATAAGAGGAATAAAATATACAAGATACAGGTGGACCACGAGCTGTATATACGCCAGGTGAGTAGGTTCTAATTCATTATTATGATATTATTTAATTAAATGTTCTTTGAATTATTTCCACTTTCAGGAGATATAAATTTTTTTTTATAAAGAGTCTTTTCGTTTTCCCTGTCCTTATCGGAGTTAAGCAGTGAATGTTGAAAAAATAGCACTTTGGGTAGTCGAAAGGTTTTTTTTTTTAAAAGTCTTTTCGTTTTCCTGTCCTTATCAAGTTAAGCAGTTAATGTTGAAAAATAGCACTTTGGGTAGTCGAAAGGTTTTTTTTTTAAAAAGTCTTTTCGTTTTCCTGTCCTTATCAAGTTAAACAGTTAATGTTGAAAAAATAGCACCTAGGGTAATCGAAAGGTTTTTAAAAGTCTTTTCGTTTTCCTGTCCTTATCATGTTAAGCAGTTAATGTTGAAAAAATAGCACTTTGGGTAGTCGAAAGGTTTTTAAAAGTCTTTTCGTTTTCCTGTCCTTATCAAGTTAAGCAGTTAATGTTGAAAAATAGCATCTAGGGTAATCGAAAGGTTTTTAAAAGTCTTTTCGTTTTCCTCCGATGAATATAATCTCAGAAGATCTAGGGCCTTCATCTTTGGGCTTTGCTTATGAGCAATCTCAAAACTTACTTCCAGGTTGAATTCTAGTACTTTTATGTCAGTTTGGTTTTTATCATCTAACATTTGTTTTTTTTTTTTTTTTTTTTTAAAGATCCACTAATGGATAGTTTAACAGATTACAATCCATTCATGGACGAGCACTTAACGAACAGTGAGATTATCCCCATGAATCAAGGATTCATGGCTAGCATACAGAATGACAATCAACTACAGGTGATTCATAACGACAGTGTTGGAATGAATCCTGAGTTTGAGGGAGGTTTTCAATACCAGAATCATCTTCAGATGATTCAAAGAAATCTAGAGGGATTTCAAAACCCTGGGTTCATAGCTGAAAATCAACAGTTACTGCCGACGTCAGATACTAATGTTATTGCACCAAAGTTTATCTTTGGTCAGGATCATGCTCAATTGATCCAGAATGACAATAGCACAACCGGATTTGATTCTTTGAGTCCAAGAACCACAGTAGTTGGCAGTGGAAGTGGTTCTAGACAGCCATTAAGTAAGGAAGCAATAACTCAGCACTTTAACAAGCCTCTTTTGGAAGCTGCAAAGGAACTCAACGTTGGATCAACCCAGTTAAATAATCGTTGTAGGGAGTTAGGCATACCAAAATGGCCTCGAAGACAGCTTAAGAGTCTAGAAACTCTTATTAACAATACTCAGGTTAAAAATTGTATTTCTTTTTTTCAAAATTTTAGTACCATGAGATTGTATTGACTGAAGGTATTTATGTAACAGGAATTGAATAATATTGCTAATGAAGCAGACGTAATACTTGGTATAGAAAATGAGAAAAAAGCAATATTCGAGGGTTCCAGTTCGAAGATGACTGATACCACAAAGAAATTTAGGCAAGCTGTCTTTAGAGATGTTTACAGGAAACGAAAGGCCGAGGAGATGGAGGAAACTTCATCAGGGACCCATGCACAGCAGCAATCTTTGCCATCCGGTTCTGCTATAGATGTTGATTTACTTGGGCATGTAAATGATGAAGGCTCACATCCTATAATAGAAAGTATGGTTATTCCTATTCTTCAGGAAGGTCCAAGTCAAATACCTTTTGATGAAGATTGGAGTTTCTTAGATCAGGAAGATATGAATCTTGATTTACTTGAGAATGTAAATGATGAAATTTCACATCCTATGATAGAAGGTATGACCATTCCTATTCTTCAGGAAGGTCCAAGTCAAGTACCTTCTAATTCTAATATGAGTGGTTTTAACCCTGACTTTCTCAAGATCATAAGTGAAGAGAAAACAGAAGACTTAACAGGTGATATAGCCTGCTTTCAGCGTTCAGATTGAATTCCAACATTAGTCTAATGAAACCGTTGGTACCGTTCCTGTTTCCGTTTATGCCATTAATGCTAATGTTTGTCATGGCGGCTGCCACAACGACATGAAATATAACGGTGTCCACCAGTGGAGTCATCGGTCGATCTGTTGATGGTGTGATGGTATGTTGGTTACTTTGACAAGGTGGCATTCTTGTGCTATTGAGATTAAAGATGGAATGATTGTAGGTTTTCGATAATAGTTATTGGTCAGATATTATCGACTGTGTAAGGGTAGGGGTATAACATGTACATAAAATGTCTAGATGTATGGTTCTATAGTATTATAAAATACTCCTATAGTATTTTAGATTTGTATTCTGTTTTAGAGTTTATTTGTATATGGTTATTGATAAGTTTTTTTTAGACTTGTTGTTCACTACAATTATTCCTAAACACATGTTAGTCATACCTTGGACCAATAGAGTTGATCAGGCTCTATTTATCCTAGATATGATTACATAACTATCTAGGCCTACTCGTAGTGTTCAACTCATCTTATTACTCTTGTATTGTTTTGGTTATGACACTGTTCTAGTATGTATGTACTTGTACTTATACTTTATAAAAATATCATTGTAATGGGCACCTTCTAGGCTTTCCATGGGTATTAAATGTGAATCATGTAGCATTTGCGTGGGCCCCCATAATACTAAGTTTTCACATGTTTTCCCACTTCTAGGACCATTAGGGAACTTAATAGTCCAATGAGTTGGCCATTTTAGAGTGTATCCTTTCGGATACGTTTGATAAGGTCGGGTATTTTGATGGCTCAAAAGTAATGTGAATGACGCGCTTTGGCCTATAGGTTTGGGAACTCTCGCCTTTGGTCCCCAGGTAAGCAAACTGGTCCCTCGGTTGATTGGGATGTATACGAATGCTTACCTAGTCAGGACTTTCGGGCTACCGGCACCTCCCCCTTCCAGTTACTACGCGTCCATTACTATGATCCTACCCAACTAGAGTGGATGACTTGGAATTTCCTATGAGTTCTAAGGATTATATACGTATAAATTTTTTTTTTTTTTTTTGAAACCACTTGAGTATGTGTGTGATTTTCAGAGAAAGAAGAGAAAATTTACAAGTGTATGCACACATATAAGTGTCATGAGTAATACGTAAGCACATAAGGGAGCAATTAGCACACAAAGGTATTCCTAGAATATTCTAAGTGCGAATTGCATGCAGTTGTGTGTGCATTTTATAAACTAGCATACGAGAGGACCCTAGAGGCTATAGACTAGGTCAAGGCAATTAACCTAATTCCCTATAGTCAAGGGCTCTGATACCAATCTGTCACACCCCGATCCTTGGCGGAATTGATCAAGGAGTGATATATTGTTCAAAGTCTCATGACAACTATGTTATAATATGATTAGATTCAATTAAGTACTAAGTAGGCAAACAAGATCCACAACATACAAATACAAATTCAAATACAAACAACATTTATTACATCAAATTTAAATAGTCTTGTGGGTTTCTAAGGTACACCCTACTTTTCATCAACTTCATTCTTCAAATCTGCATCATGGGTAAAAACAGGTCAACTACGAGAGTTGGTGAGTAATCTAGTTTTATTAAAGAAAATTGTGAGTTTGAATAATTTGAAATTTGTTTTCTTTTGAAGTTGGCAAGCAAGTGTTATTGAGATAACAGTTTATAAATCAAAAATTGATTAACAAATGATAACAACAACAATAAGTCCTCACCCTATATATACATATATATGTATATATATAGGATGGAGCATCTAATCATCATACACACTCAACCACGTGCAATCAATCACCTTAGCGTCCCAAGGCGGGGTGGTCAACCCAATAGCGCTATTATTGTCCATAACGTACCTCAAGAATACGGGCATAGTCATGGAGATTAGACTAAAAATGATAATGCACTACAAGTACATGTAGCGTAAACAAGCAATAATTATACAAATAATGATTCAAGTATAAATGTCCCAACAATGTCTAAATGGTGAAATAATAATAAAATGAAGTTGGAACATATTAAAACCACATGATACACCCCAAAAGTATTGAAAATTATAAAATATGGGGTAGATTACTCACATTAGTCCAAACGGAATACGCGTGTCGTACGAAAGACGGCTCGGGTCAAAATGACGTAGAACCTAATATAATTAATAGTTTTGGCTTAGGAATCGATAAACGGAAATATAGTATTAATAAAAATAATTAGACATATATTCTTATATTAGATGAATTAACAATAATCCAAATTTTGTTTTGAATATTAATGTATTCATATGTTAAATGAATTTTAAATTGAATTAATTACTTTGCTTAATTAATTTATATTTTCAATTTAGGCAAGATTTTAATAATTTCTTATTAAAATAATAACTAGTCAAATTATAAGTATTTACAGATTTTATATATTATAAACAATTATTTATATGAAATAATCATTAAAAATGCATTTTTACATGCTTAGATATTTAGGAAAATGGTTTTAAATACTAAACAGTAATGAAACATTATGAAATTATCAGAAAATCCTTATTTCATAAAATAGTAATTACTGTAAAATTTTCATATTTTTATTAACTGCTTTAGTATTTATTTAGTATTTTAATAATTAAACGACAACAAATTTCGGGAAAAATAATAAATGATTCCCAAAACTTCTGGAAAATTAACCATAGTTTTCTAACATTATATTGAGCCTACTGTAAATATTTTGGATATTTTGGACAATGGGAAGTATTTATTATGTTTTTCATTATTAACTAATCAATAAAATCATAAATAATAGTAAACTATTAAGGAAAATTCATTAAACTTTTTATCTATGATTAATATGTCATATATGATATTGTGACAAGGGTTTATAATTTTCGGACTTGTATAGCTATTTATTAACAATTTAACCCATTAAACAATCATTAAATTTGGAAAAATAATAAAACATTCTTACAAAAATCTGTAAATTTTTGCATGGGGTCTTTATAATGTTATTAAGGTGCGAAAAATATAAAATCGTGTTTTTGACATACATAACTATATTTTTCTATTTATTTGTCTTCAACAAAATAAAATACAAAATAACCATAAAACTGTAATATAAATGCATGAAACTTCATAAATTATGTTTTCTCAGTTTATGGGTCATCCCATAATTTTCTCAGAATTTATTGAATACAAAAAGTATTTTATATGAATTATTGCCCTATTTTAGTGCAATAATTATAATAATTCGATAAAAATGAGTTAATTTCTGAAAATTTCCAGAACTTCTTATTTTATTAATGGGATTCTGAGAAAAATCAGGTTTATACATAAAATGAGTTTTAGATATTTTGGTGGATTTAATTTGTTTCATGTATGAATTTGAAACTTTTAACAACATACCTTGAGGAATGCTTCAAGAGGGATGAAGATTTGAGTATGAGGGATTGTTCTTGGCTGGAAAATGAAGCTTTCTTGGAGAAATTTCGAGATTGAGAGTGAGAGAAAGAATAGAGAGGGTTTGAGTGGTGATGAGAATAATGTGGTGAGAGGAAAAGGAAAGGAAAGATGATGGGAGGTGTGAGTGGGAGACCATGGGAATATCTTTTGACTTTTGGTGGTCTTCATAATTTTCCACTAGCACAAGCATCTTAAGAGTTTTATAAAATTTAATGTAGTGTTTATAAAAATAGAGTTTTATAAAGAAATAGGTTATTATTTGATTATAACAATCTACTTTGATTTGAAGTTTAATTATAGCATTCAAGTTTGATTCTTTTAATTTAATTAGAGAATTATACTTTTATTTGATTATAATATGGTATCATAATTTAATTTGATTATAGTTATAACATTATACAATGCTATATTGCTAATCACATCAATTTATAACGTAGTGTATGAGTTTTGATCCTATTAGCGTCAAGTAATCTCGATTAGGGTTTATTAGATTTCCAATTGGGTTGGGTTGACCCGAATCCATTTTAGGCAGATGTCACACTATGCACTCAGATTCGACTTCCAAACGACAAACAATGAAGCAGAATACGAGGCACTGCTCGCCGGGATGCGACTCGCGAAGGAGAACGGAGTGAAACACCTCCTGCGCATAGTGATTCTTTGTTAGTAGCAAACCAAATCAACGGGGCTTACGAACTAAAAGACCAGCGGATGAAGAAATACGTAGAGGAAGTGAATAGGATAGCAGCCACGATGGAAACTTTCACAGTCAAACAAATCCCGCGCTCGGCCAACAGAAAAGCCGATGCGCTGAGCAAATTAGCCTCTGCGGCATTCGACCATTTATCCAAAGAGGTCTTGGTGGACGTCCCTAAAAGAAAGAAGCATTGATGGCCAGAAAGTAGCACCAATTAGCATAACTGCCACCACATGGATGACACCTTTAATCGACTACTTGACATAAGGCCTTCTGCCAAGTGATAACGCTGAAGCACGCAAGATCAAAGTGAAAGCCCCTCAATATGCAATGTGAAATGACACATTATACAGACGAGGACATTTATAGCCTTGGTTAAAATGCATTACCCCGGAAGAAGGAAAGACAGTATTGGAAGAAATACACGCATGCGAAGCTGGAGCGCACGAAGGCGCCAGAGCACTCACGGGAAAAACCCTCAGAGCAGGGGTATACTGGCCAGAAATCCATTCAGACGCAACGGAAGTAACAAAGAAATGTGTCGCGTGCCAAACTTTTTCACCGCTCCACCACCTACCAGCCGTCCCTATGACCAGCATTTCAAGTCCATGGCCTTTCTATCAATGGGGCATCGATATAGTAGGTCCGTTCCCGGAATCACCCGGCCGAGTAAAGTTTCTCATAGTGGCAGTAGATTACTTCACCAAGTGGATCGAAGCAGAGGCCGTTGCCTCAATAACGGGGAGGAACATGATTAAGTTTATGTGGAAAAATATTCTAACCAGATTCGGCACCCCAAAGTCCTAGTCAGTGACAATGGCCTACAATTTGCAGAAGATCCATTCCGTACGTGGTGCGCCGAGAGGCTAATCAAACAAAAGTTCACATCTGTTGCACACTCCCAAGCCAACGGCCAGACTGAAGTGTCCAACAGAACATTGGTGATGGGACTAAAGAAAAGGCTGGGGAAAGCGAAAGGTTGTTGGGTGGAAGAATTACCCACGGTACTTTGGTCATACCGCACCACTCCACGAACGTCCACAAACGAAACCCCATTCAGACTGACGTACGGCACGGAGGCTGTCCTGTCACCAGAAATCTTTGTAGGAAGCCTACGCACCACGGAATTCACAGAAGAAAAGAACAACCAGGATCTCCGCCTCAACTTAGATATCCTGGAGGAGCAGTGAGAATTAGCCAACATACGACAGGCGTGTTACAAGGCGGCGACGGAGAGATACTACAACACGCGGGTTAGAGAAAAACGTTTTGGAGTAGGCGACTTGGTCCTCCGAAAAAACGAGGCAAGTCACGCCGAACCGCGAGGCAAACTTGGTCCAACATGGGAAGGCCCATACAGAGTCACAAAGGCCAACCCAAAGGGATGCTACATCCTGGAAACTTTGGAAGGCAGAGCGATACCGCGAACATGGAACGTTCAGAACCTCAAACAGTTCCACTGCTAGGAAAACTGCCGGATTGTAACATCAAATACTTGTGATAAGTATTCGAAAGTTAATTCTTGCAAAAAGGGGGTAAATTGGTCATTTTACCATAAAAGGGTAATTTGGTCATTTGACCATGTAAAGGACCAATCATGTAAAAATATTGTTTGCTTGTGGCAAAAGTATAAAGAATGAAAGTTTTATTGTAATAAAATGTGAGAAAAGTGTCATAAGTTCAATAAAATGAACTTAGGGACTAAATTTGTAAAGTTTGGATGTATAAATAGGAGAGTTGACTCTCCTATGTGTAGCTGAACGTTTTAGAAGCTACGGGAGGTTTTTCTTGAAGATGGTTTCTGGAAATCTTTGATGATTGAAGCAAGAAATCATAGACATAGCTTGGAATTGGAATATTCAAGCAATTGAGGTTAGTAAATTTGACTTTTAACCAAGTTCTTGAAGGTGCCCTTGGTGGGTTTTCTTAGGATGAACTGGAAACTGAATTCTAGTTATAATCCAAGTGGTTTTGTATGATTATAAGTAGCAAACATGTTTATGTTGTAAGAACACACATTAAATTGAAAGTATGTTGTTATTATTGAAGATTTGAGAATTTGTTCAAGAACCCTAGAATACAAGTTTTTATGATCAACTTGATTCTAATGGGTTATAATGAATTCCAAATGCTATATTTGTTGAAATAAATCAATAGAAGTGATTAATCTTTGATAATTTCGGTTTTTGGATCAAAAATGCAAAAACGGGAATTTTTTGAAATGGTTGAAATCTATGATTTCCATGGCTAAAAACTTGAAGTAAGTGAAGGGTATTGGTCTTGGAACAAACCCCTATCGATTAAGTAGAGTATTAAGCACTTAATATGAGAAAATGGAATTTTGTAGCATAAAAATCGGGAGTTCTGGTCTGCTGTTCAGCAGTCGCGACGCGACGACCCTGTAGGTCGCGACGCGTGGTCGCGGCAGAACACATGCAGCTCTCTGTTAAAATTTTGAGCAATTTCCAAGTTTGATTTTGATGCTAGGCTTATCCGTTTGACCTGAAATTTTAAACATAGGTCTAAAATGGTATGAAACTTCATGGAAAATTATTAAAATGAGAATACGACCTCCCGAAGGTACTGTAGTAGAATACGCGTATTTCGGGAAGTGTATTAAATTTTTATAATGATGGTTATTGCTCGAAAATGATTGGAAATGGTCTCTAATTGTATTATATAGGACTCTTATGTAGTAGAGTCAACTGAAATGGTAATTAACCTATGATCATTTGGTATATAAATGAATATATAGGTACGGAACAAATGGTTGTGGTGTATGCAAAGGCAAGAAACAACCTGAATTAAATGCAGCAAGTATCCAGGTGAGTAATCTCACTTATATCATATATGATATGTGTTGATTGGACTGTTACAGATTGAAACAGCTTTGGGGGATGAAAATGACAGTTTTAAAGATATAATAAAAAGACAATATCAGATAAGTCGTGAGTTTGAGAAAGACAAGAACGGAGCTGTGAGTCTAGGCAAAAGCGGGGCAAACTCGTGAGCCATAAATGACTATGAAATGAAATGTTATTGAATGGTGCGGGCACTTGTGGCTATGATATTGGATATTATATCCAACTGGTGCGGCCTATATGGCTATGATATTTTATTTTGTACATTGGTACCGCCAATGTGGCTATAATAATAAAGGATTTTGTTTGATTGGTGCGGCCTTTTTGGCTATGATATTGGGTTTGGAATCCAAATGGTGCGGCCTTATGGCTATGATATTGTTATATGACAATGGTGCGGCCTTATGGCTATGATATTGGATGATTAAATCCAAATGGTGCGGCCTTATGGCTATGATATTAAACTTGAATCTAAATGGTGCGGCCTTATGGCTATGATATCGGGTTATAAAACCTGTTGGTGCGGCCTTAGGGCTATGATATAAATGTTGAAACTGTTTGGTGCGGCTTATATGGCCATGAAATACGGTGCACTCAATTGTGACTAAGAAATATGGGACAGAAATGGTAATTGAGAATTTATATGTTTATTTTCTCTTGTACACATGTGGCTTTATGTGGCTAACAAATTTGGTTTGATCAATATGCAAATAACATGTTAGATATGATAAAATGTTCAAATAACTGATGTGATTTGATAATCATATGATATTACGGTTCAGCCTGTAAGGCTATGAGGTAGGATTTGAAATCCTAAGAGATATATGGTCAGCCAGTAAGGCTAGGAGTTTGGATCCGATATCCAAACATATATATGGTTAGCCGGAAAGGGCTATAGAATGGGACCTAGTATTGAAAAGATGAGTTAAAAGAGATTTATCATATATAGGGAATTATATATGAATGTATTTCTTATACATGTTATTTGCATATATGATTACTCACTGAGCTTTATAGCTCATATTATTTGTTAAATGTCCCTGCAGGTTAGCATGATCCTGATAAGGGAAAAGATAGAGTCCGTGACTAAAGAAGTGGGACTTATAGATGTTGTCAGTAGCAGCCCGGCTTCAAAGGAGATTATGGTATTTTATACTCTCCTTGATACACTTGTACCCGTTTTTAATAAAATATACCCCTCTTGTTATGGTTTTACGTATTGAAACATTTGTTTTAAATGAAAATTTTTCAGGGGTGTTTTTGTTTTAAAAGCCGCGTGTTACACGGATAAACTCCACCATCAACGTCCATCCAAAATTGTAACCGCCATATGAACAAAGTAATGAATGAAAATGTCGTTTTCACTTATGCATGTTACAAATGAATAAAATGTCGATGAAAACTTAGTGACTCCTGGTCCTAAATCTTAAAAACCTTAAGGGTGAAATACTCCCTAGCGGGCTCAGTGACTCCTGGTCCTAGCTTCAGCAAGGTTATCCAGGTGAAACACCCTGAAGAAGACTCAGCGACTCCTGGTCCTAGTCTTAAAAACCTTAAGGGTGAAATACTCCCTAGCGGGCTCAGTGACTCCTGGTCCTAGCTTCAGCAAGGTTATCCAGGTGAAACACCCTGAAGAAGACTCAGCGACTCCTGGTCCTAGTCTTAAAAACCTTAAGGGTGAAATACTCCCTAGCGGGCTCAGTGACTCCTGGTCCTAGCTTCAGCAAGGTTATCCAGGTGAAACACCCTGAAGAAGACTCAGCGACTCCTGGTCCTAGTCTTAAAAACCTTAAGGGTGAAATACTCCCAAGCAGGCTCAGTGACTCCTGGTCCTAGCTTCAGCAAGGTTATCCAGGTGAAACACCCTGAAGAAGACTCAACGACTCCTGGTCCTAGTCTTAAAAACCTTAAGGGTGAAATACTCCCTAGCGGGCTCAGTGACTCCTGGTCCTAGCTTCAGCAAGGTTATCCAGGTGAAACACCCTGAAGAAGACTCAGCGACTCCTGGTCCTAGTCTTAAAAACCTTAAGGGTGAAATACTCCCTAGCTGGCTCAGTGACTCCTGGTCCTAGCTTCAGCAAGGTTATCCAGGTGAAACACCCTGAAAAAGACTCAACGACTCCTGGTCCTAGTCTTAAAAACCTTAAGGGTGAAATACTCCCTAGCGGGCTCAGTGACTCCTGGTCCTAGCTTCAACAAGGTTATCCAGGTGAAACACCCTGAAGAAGACTCAGCGACTCCTGGTCCTGGTCTTAAAAACCTTAAGGGGGAAATACTCCCTAGCGGGCTCAATGACTCCTGGTCCTAGCTTTAGCAAGGTTATCCAGGTGAAATACCCTGAAAAAGGCTCAACGACCTCTGGTCCTAGCCTTAGTAAGGTCATCTAGCTAAAACATCTAGAGAAAGGGCTAGTAACTACTAGTCTTAAGCCTTACAGACCCAAAGGATGAAATACTCCTTAACAGACTCAGCGACTTCCTATCTCAGTTTCACAAAGGTTCACCCAAGTGAGTTACCTTGGAAGAAACCTACCGGCACACATCTCCGATTACAACCAAAATGCGGGACCATGGATGGGACCAAACCAATCATCCGTCTCAATTCTGTCCGACAACAACAAAAACAAGCAATCAAGTCAAAATAAAAGGGCTTACGACGGCCACCAAGTTAACATCAGATATAAACAAACAAACAACGTTGTCCCGGCTCGTGAGCCTTACAAAGCAAAAACAAAAATTTTGTCCAAATGGCCTCAGAAGGGCCTTACAACCATTGTTTAACAACAAGAACACCACCAAAGACAAGCAAACAAAACAACAAATACCTGTTACGAATGAGAAGGGCCGGCAACATTACTCGGGTCCAGCAAGGCTTTCAGGTCGGGCACACCGAGCTCCCCAAGCTTGAAGGAAGTAGCATAATCAACATTCATGAAAGCATCCACCGCCTCATCTACCTCCAAACCAAGATCAAGTGGGCGCTCCTCCTCCTCTGAGGCAATCTCCTTGCCCGCCTTCATGTCCTTTATCGCGCGAGAGTACCATTGAGCTTGCCCAGCCGCCATGCACACCTCCTTAAGACGATGCACGCCCATCCCGAAGTCTCGACTTTCCATGACCAAATCAAGAACACCTACAACACCATTGGTTAAAAGCCAGGACAGGTCCGCCTCTGCCTCCTCAAGCGCCTGCGTCTTGGCCTAAGCAACCCGGTCACGCTCTGCAGCATCTCTCTCAGCGCTTTCAAGTTGGATATGCAGACCCTCGTTGTCAGATTTTACACCAGCCAAAGCACTTTGAAGCTCAGTCTTCTCCCGTCCAAGCACGATTAACTGCTCTTTCAGCCGGGCAGCCTCTCTTTCAACCACATGCAAAGATGCCACTTGAGATCGAAGGTCCTTCAATAAGCCCTCATGCTTGACAACCTCAGCACGAGCAACATTCAACTCCTGCTGGAGAGAGGGGCGATCAGCGTTGGCAGCCAGCAATTGCTCCAAACGATTCGCGCTTTCACCAAAGAAGCAAGCGCTCTGGGCGGCCGCGTACCGGAGTGAACCTACCAAGTCGGCCGGGGAATAACTCCCCATCTCCGAACGAGTACCTGGAGGAAACACATGTTGTGTGAACTCCAAGGCAGTTTGGTAGTTTGAAAGGCGTGCACCCTCTGATAAAGACCATCCAGGAACAAACACTCCAGCAGAAGCAACTTGGCTGGTTTCCCCAGAGCCAGAAGGGGGGGTCCTAAAACCGCTGCACCACCACGACGACTAAAACCACCGAAATCCGGGCGAGGAGGTGGAGGCGCAACCGGCAATGAAGGATTACTTTCCCCAAAACCTACTCCAGTAACATTCTCGACGACAGGATGGGTACCGATACGAGCACCCCCACCCTGGCCCATTTCCAGGCCTTCACCCTGCGACACGTCATCGGCAATATTAATCACAAGAGACTGAGGCGGAACAGAACCCGAGACTCCACTGCCACTAGCCAGCCGGCGAGGACGCAGCCGTCGTGGCAATACCACGCTGCCAGAGTTATCGCCAGCGGCAAACAACGCCGCACGTCTCTTCACCAAGGCCCTGGGAGAACCACCCTGTTCACCGCTGGCACCCGCATCAGCAACTCGTCTATCAACAGCCGAAAAAACCAAAGGCCCAGCACTAGCATCTCTCCGTCTTTCTTCCTCTTGCACCGCCGAGGCCCGTACGATAAAAGCCTCGTGGCGGAAAGCACGGGAGGGAAGTACCCGATCAATCAACGGAATCTCACGATACTGGAGACTCCCAGGGTAACTTTTCGCCAGAACGTCGGTAAACCGAATATCATGCTCTCGCCCTGCAACAAGGAAAAGACATCAAACACTTACGTTGTTCAAAAAAAGGGGGAGAGGAGAAGGAGAAAAGCAAAGACAATGCTAACAAGGACTAGAACTAACCATCCACGATGCTAAAAAACTCGGGCATCTTGCCCCGAAGCCGCCACGAAGTACTCATACCGGCACCAGCCAGAATGTACTCAGGAAATTCTCCCCCAACCACACGAAAAGACCGGAGAACCTTTGAAATAGCCTCCTTCGCGGGGAAGAGAGTGAAAGCACGATCGGTGATAGGATCGACGTGATGTTTCATAGCACCGACCCGGTGCTCATTCACCCAAATAAAATGCTGAGCCCAGTTCCGGGCAGTCCCTTTTTGATCAGTAACAATAGTTGGGCGATCCTGATGAACGCAGAAAGTATAATTGTTCCCGGTCGAGACACGGGTGAATCAGAAAAAGTGACGGAAAACATATAGATCCGGCTCTAGATGAACAGCCCTAGACAGAAGTTCGAACGCGATGACCTTATTTACGCCATTAGGGACCAGTTGATGAATATGGACATGATAATAATCGAGAACCTCCATAAAGAAGTCCGATGTAGGCAATCGATAACCGGCCTCGAAATGTTTTAAATACATACCGATTTTCCCCGCCGGCGGAAGGGAAAAGACGGCTCCATCAGCAGGAAGCTCTACACCATCCTCCCGTTTGAAGCCATAGCGAGCCACTAGTGAGTCGTAGTACCGAGAATCGGGACCAACCTCTGAAGAAGAACTCATTTTCGACAGTAAGAAGAAGAACAGAGAAAGAGAAGAGCAAGGAAATCGACAAAGGGAAAAGAAACCGTAAAGGAACCAACAACCGGAGAAAAAGGAAAATATGAAGAGGGCGGATAAGGGAAAGTCGTAAGCGGGAGTTTCAAAATTCAAAGGCAATGATTAATGCCGTCTGAATAACGATCACATCAGCGTGAGTTAACTTAATGCTAGCCCTAGCCACCATCCCTAGCTGTGTACACGCAATAATGCCTAAGGCTAGGGAGACTTGATAGCGTGCCATCTGGCAACCGCTAGCACGCCCTCTGGCGCACTCCTTGGGGATCCTAAACTCGCCAACCGCTGGAAGTTCCTCTCCAGGAAATCTCTATTCCAGCCAATGGAGACACCTCGCTGGAGAAGTCTCTCCGGGAGAACTACATTCCAGCTCACTAACGACACGCTCGCTGGAGCGACCAGCGTGAACTGTACTTGGCGTCACACTCCCCAACCTACACGTGGCGTCCGTATCTGACACAGATCGTGCGCGCCGCATCCAGCCGGTTTGAACCAATAGAGGCGCGGCGAAGGACAAAGGTCGTACAGCCAACGGACGGCCTGGTCCCCTCCTGCCACAACAAGGATCTTGTCGGCCACCGCTAGACAAGCAAGACACATAAAAGCCCTTGTAGAGCATTCGGTAAGGGGATCGGAAAACCATTACTCTCTTAACACATATACCATACATTCACTAAACCTCGCCGGAGATCTAACTTAGGCATCGGAGCGTTTTCCCGGGACCTCCTCCCGGAGAACGGCTAACGTTGCCATTCTTTTGTGATTGTGGTCGCAGGTCCAGCCCAAGGTGATCAGAATCACCGGTGAAGTGAGAATCAGACGAACCAAAAGCTGATATCGCATCATATATATATATATATATATATATATATATATATATATATATATATATATATATATATATATATATATATATATATATATATATATATATATATATATATATATATATATGGTAAAAATTCAAATGAGAACCACTAAAAGGTTGAGAACCGTGAGAACCACTAATTCACAGTTTAATAATGTTGTATTTTTTATTTTTAACACTTGTTTTTTATCAAAATAAAATTACCAAACACATAAAAATATTGATGCGTTTTAAAGAAATTTTTTTACGTTATAGTATTTATAGTTTAATAACTAGACTTTTTATTATATTGTGAATATTATAAAATGTATTAAAAAATAAGGAAATTTATTAGGTTTGATGTATTTTCACATAATAAACAAGTGTGAGAAAACAAAAAAAAAACATGATTATTAATGTTTGAATATCGGTTCTCACGGTTCTTAACATTCTAGTGGTTCTCGTTTGAATATATATATATATATATATATATATATATATATATATATATATATATATATATATATATATATATATATATATATATATATATATATATATAATCTTTTGGGTGAGTGACCAAATTGTAACCAAAATAATATGATATTGACCATGTTGTGGTGACGTTCCGCACATGGGATGATGCTATCACAGTTATTTTATAGAAGAAATTAATGCACAAAATGTTGTTTAAAAAATTTATATCTTTAAAATTCTGAATCCAGAGCCTCAAGACTCGAATTGATATTTTTTGTAGAACTGCGAGCTATCAAGACTCTGAATCGATATTGTTACACGTTAAAAAGGATCGAACCAAAGGAAAACAGAAACCTAGCATAAATTGGGTTTTTCATTTGTATCGTTCACCTAAAGCTATTTTGTTTTGAATAAGATGAAAGGGGCTGTTCTAGTTCCAAATTAGACCAAGTTGAGAGTTTCTTCATTGGTGATTTATACCGACACAATTTTTTGTTATTTCTTTTTTATCTTTCTAATCAACATACACAACTTGATTATTTTATTTTTATTAATTTATTAACAATTCAATATAACATAAGATATGTATGCTAAAACTAGCTAGTATGTAGAAGATGTAAACTCCAAATTGTTGCTTTTATTTGTATTAAAATATTCGGTAAAAATAGATATAAATTTTTTAAATATATAAAATTACATTAGATTTATAAAAGATCTTACAAGGTAAAAAGCTCTTAAAAATTAATTGAATTAACTTTTAAATTATCAGTTTTTTATTTAAAGTAAATTTTAAAAATTGTACACCCAAACGAAGTTATTTATTTAATTCAATTTTTCTTTAAAAGTTAAATGTTAAAAGCTACAAATTTTAAAAACTTTCAAAAGCTCGATCCCGAACATATCGACGTCTTTTGTTGAGATTTATGTTTATTTATAATAAATATATATTTCTTTTAAAAACATAGATGGTATAAAGAATTGATTTTATCATAAAAAAGTAAGGTTTTACTAGTTCTATCATTTTCGAATTTTATGATTATAAAAAATGTAAAACAAAAATATGAAAAATTGTACAAATATTAGTATATATTTTAAGGAGTAAAACATGAATTATGATATATTTTGGTTTTTTTTTTTTACTTAAAAAAACAAAGTGAAACATATAAATGTGAAATATATTTAAAAATAAGAACAGCCACTCATGTTATGACAAGTGACAAATTGATATGAAACAATGAGATTTTTTTGAATATTTTAGATACATAAAGATAAATTAATTAAATTTATAAAAAGTTGTAGGATATGTTAACCATTGAAGATCTTATTTAATTAGACGTCAAAGTTAATAGAATAATAAGATAATAATATTTTTGAATCATAATATAGGTTTACTACTCGAGATGTCATTACATCTCAAATGAATCATTATCCACCCTATACATCTCTTATCAATAGAGTGTTTATTTAAGATCAAATGTTTTAATAGTGTAAGCAGTCTGACAACTAAAACATAGTTGTTTTCGTTTGGTTTTGCTCGACCCTAGTTCAGTCATCTGGTTTGGTCGACTTGTGCTGACCACCCGTTTTCTTATGCTATTTGACCATTTCGTATAGTAATGCATTTTTCTTAATTAGTGTATTGTTGTAACAAGAAATTTAACATTTGGTCCGTTTTTCAATGACTACAACATCGTTAAGGAGTAAAGACCTTAACGACTATTACACCATCGTATCATCTCCTATCATTGTCATGTTAGTGAAGAAAATAGATTGCATATATAGTTAGCGGAATCGGTTAGAACCACTAAATTAGTGGGTATATTGGTATGTTTCGTGGCATTTTAAAGTTCAATTGAAAGGAAAGTTGTGAAGCGTAAATTTTTAGCTTTTTAGATTAAATGATACATAAAAATAATATAATTTTGGTCTATGTTGTTTATATGTTAATGAATGTATTTTAAATCATTGTATATTTTAGGGAAAATTTCGTTCATATCCTTACAAAACTTCTTAATTACGTATATATCCTCGTAAACCTTCAAATTACATATATATCCTTATAAATCCTAAAAACTCACTTCTATATCCAAAATTAGATTTTAATATTAATTAAACATTTTAAAATTTTAAAAAGTGAATTTAAATTGGATTTTTTATCATCAAAAAATATAATTAAGACAATTACCTAAACTACCCTTCCCTTAAAAAAAACCCTCTATCTACACAGTGTGAAAAACTCGGCGACTTGGAAGCAATCCACATCTCACAAACTCACCGTATTTCAGGCTTCAAACCATTACTCGATTAAGGTATCAACTATCAACTGATTCCGAATGAAGGTATCAATTCCAATCGTTGAGTTCGAAGATTCCGAATCAAGGTATCAATTCCAATCTCTTCACCTCACTATCGACGACCTCTAACCTGCTTCTCTAACTTCGATTGATTGACAGTGATCTCCGAATTCGAAAACCCGACTTGATATCATTGCAATTCGTTTTCTCTCCTGATGGCAAGGTATCAGTTCCAATCTTTTTCTCTAACTCAGAAAGAATATTAGCGTACAGGGTATCGATTTGGGGGGGGGGGGGGGGGGGTCTGATGTCAATTCGTTTTCTTTTCATGTCTGGTCTGGTCTGATGTCAATTACTATTCGTTTTCTGGTCTGGACTGATGTCAATTGCTCCCTATTAAAATGGAGTTAATGGGGAAACTTGGGTGTAAATCATAAATTTACGTGTATCCTTTTTCATGGCAGATTGGTCTCTATTAAAATGGACTAATGTCAATTGCTCTATATTAAAATGGACTGATGTCAATTGCTCTTGCCACCATCCAGTGTCCCTGCTTCATAACCACCCTCAGATGACCGGTTTTTAGAAAGCTTCTTTCTATCATATTATGCAATGTTTTCTTATTCACACATTATACTTAAAAATTCCAATCATTGCTATAACTTTTTTGTTGTAATAAGAAGAAATGAAAGTACAATGCTATAATAACCAAATCAACGAAAGTATATTTCTATTTCTTGGATCTAACCCATTTCTTTTATCAGCCAACACAGAACCTGTTAGTGCACGTTTGGCTAAACTGAAAGTCAACTCTGACTTTACCGCCCCATGCAACACATCAATTCTTTATCCAACTGATGGTGGTAACATGGAAAACTATGCATGGCTGGAAGAGATAGATAAACCTGAAGGCTTAGCTGTGATTGGAGCAATGTTGGTGTTATAAATGGATCTTTTGATTCCGTGTTCCCGATGGTTTGGTGGATATTACTATAAAGCTTTTTTGGTTTTCAGACAGACATGTTGTGCTTGATGTTAACACAA
Organism: Cichorium intybus; assembly: GCA_023525715.1. Taxonomy (NCBI): domain Eukaryota; kingdom Viridiplantae; phylum Streptophyta; class Magnoliopsida; order Asterales; family Asteraceae; genus Cichorium; species Cichorium intybus. Next base: position 28,808,827 of record CM042017.1, on the reverse strand, counting down.
CTTTTTTTTTTTCAATTTTAGAGAATTCGTTAGGGCTTATTGTTCTTCAAACTCATGTTAGCAAAGTATATTACTGTAATTGATAGTTTTGTACATGTGCTTTCGTCCAGCTTCCCGCTGATTGTGTTTCAATAAAATTTATCAGAATTTCATGAAAATTGTACAGCCAATTACACAGAAGTTGCAATAGATTCATCTATAACTTCATCTTCATGACTGTACCCAAAAAAGAAGCAAACTTGAGTTAATTTCATGATTTACACTACTAGATTAATGTATATTACATAAAAGAAACTTTTATACCTCTGTTGGATAAATTCTTCCGTAGTCGCATAAATTGTTACTACTTTCCCCTCATTATACATGCTAAGCATCACCATGAAGTTCTCATGTGAATCAAGTTGAATAAAAGATTGCTCTTTTGCATACTTGTCAACAAAAAGTATGAACAAAACAAGGTCACTCCTTGATGGATAATGCTTCTTTACCTCCTCAACTAAATCGCCCAAGTTGTATGAGTATGTGTCTATGTAAATAGATTTTCGAAAGCCAAAACAATATACTTTCCTAGATGAATTTCTTGCTAAACAAAAGAAACCTCCATATTTCAGTTTAAGTTTGTAATTAGATGCCACTTGCCTGATAATGAAAAACAAATACGAAAACATGAATTGAATGTAAGCAACTACTAAAATCCAATGACCATGTCAATAAATATGTAAACTTACTCAATTATGGGTGATTGAACCATTGTCTCCCATCTTGGTGTTAAAGAGTCACCGATAGTCATAACAACCGTATCATCCATCTTAATTTAACTACAAATTTTTTTGAAATAACAAAATTCAAGATTAATCAAATGATAATACAAAACATTTATACATACTAAGATAAGTCCACTGTTACTTATTGACCGATTGCTACTGTTGATTTCTCATGAAATGCAATTGCTAAAAGGCATGAAAGAAGAGAACCATTAGAAGAATTGTAATTCTAGAGACCGCTAATACCTGTTGCTGATTTAAAGGAGGAATCGACTTCAATCAAATAAGTTTTCTTATCAATCGAATATGAAATTGAACATTGCTGCAAAAAATCGGGTTTGTGATATCAGTTAATCTTGAAGCCGTGGTCAGTTTTAATCGTCAAGGAGGAGACTGATTTTGAAGCCGTGGTCAGTTTTAATCGTCAAGTTTTCTTACCGTGAATAAGGAATTGATTTGGAATATGAATGCTACAAGTAACGTGATTAGTTGGAATCTTCAAGGAGGAGTCGTGGCTATCAGTTGGACTCGTGAAGGGAAGATCCGAAGATACGAACTTCCTGCTTGTCGTGATCACTTCCCTTGCTGAATAAGAAATTGATTTTGGAAGATACGTGATTCAATTAGGATACATGGTATAAGGATAGTTTAGTAATTTAGGTCTAATCTAATTTAAAAATAGATTTTCTTAATTTATAAATAGATTATTAATCATTAAATTAACGTTCTGGATATATATGAGAGTTTCTAGAGTTTTTAATGATATATACGTAATTTGTAATTTCATAAGGATATATACGTAATTAAGAAGTTTTGTAAGGATATGAACGAAAATTTTCATATATTTTATAATCATATATGAAACATAATTATCATATACTGAACACCGTTACCAATAAGTCAATTTTATTGTATGCATTTTATCTTATAAATTCATATCAATAATGTTTAGACTTTGATTTTAAAATTTTAATTTTTGAAATAAAACTTAGTTAAAATTGTGTTGTTGCTATGTTTAATTTGTCTTTGTATGCGATGTAACCTTTTTACAATTTAAGAAATGGGTTTAACGGTTGAAATATTAAGATCTATGCTACAAAAGATCATTATTGGCACGTCATCATAGTAAATGAAAGACAATGGAAGGATGAACAATACTTTCAAATGCAGTAAAATGGATTAATTGTATAACGTTTCAAAACGGTTTTTAGTCGAATGGATAATTGTAGGGAAAATAGGTAGGTGGTGTTTGACAGTGAGGATTCAATAGAATTTGAATCAAATTTCTTCGAATTCCTATGTTTGTTTCAAGTTTTAGTTGAGGAAATTTGAATCAAATTCTATTAAAATTACAATTACATCCACTACCACCACCACCATCACGTGCAAGTTCAATTGTATGTCTTTCAAGATTTTATTCCAAAGAGATCGGGATACTACAGAGAAACAATTCGTATAAGATTAATTTGCTCCTAATTCAAAGTTTGGCAACGTTAATTTTAGAAACAGATTATGGATGAGTAGAAAATTATTTGTGCGTATTGTTGAAGATATAGAAACAAACTTTCCATATTTTCATACAACTTTTGATGTCAATATGCAAAAAAGTTTCACTGCATTGAAAAATGCACAGCTAATATACAACAACCGGATTTCGTGAACACCCTCAATGAACTCGATGAGTACTTGAATATGTGAGAACGAACTTCACATGAAAGCATCTACAACTTCGACTTGGTATGTTGCACACAAATCCAGACATAGATTTCCAGGTATGCTAGGTAGCATTGATTGTGCAAATTGAGATTGAAGTAATGGTCCTACGACATTGCGAAACCAGTACACTAAAAATGGTCACAAATACCCAACAATGATACTTCAAGATCTCTACCAATCACCACTATTTAACAACACACTATTTGAAAAAAAAAATGTTCATTTGTTTTGAACAAGAAATAATACAAACATGGCTACTATCCTGCATATGAGATATACACAAACTATGCCACTTTTGTGATTGTGTGTTTTTTTTAATGAAATGTTATTTTTGTTTTAAATTTTGTTTATAATTTCAAATTAGTCAATATTATAAAATAAATATTATTTTGTATTTTTTGTTTTAATTATTTAATTTAATATAAAAAAACTGATATAACATTGTAAGTTAGAAAAAAAAATATGAATTTCTTGTGTTCCGGATCAAAAAAAAATTGACATCACATCATGAGTTGGAAAGGATGTTGAAGATGGACTTCCCCCAATTTTAATTATCATTTGCTGCTTTTATTGAACACGTATATTCATCTGGTACATAATTTTATTGAAATAAAACGAGTGCCATTCAAACATCTAGAATATCTTCAAAAATGTAAAATACAAAGAAACTTATGAACTAACATCACTATTATCAGAAAAGTTGCTAAAAGTATTATTATTTGGGTTATAAAGAAGTTCCATCGTAGACTTAAGATTGACTATGAATCAAAAAGTCTTTTTCTCATCACGAGGTGTCCAAGATTCTCATTTACCATCTTCAAAATTAAACATTGTGGTTTTTGGTCACAGAGAATATCAATTACTAGTGTGAGTTAAAAATAAAAAAAATTACTTCGCATTTTAAGACTAATTTAGAGCGAAATTCATCACATGTTTAGACAAATATAGTATCAATAAAAAGCTGATACACTTACTAGAAAGTAGAGTCGATAACAGGTACCAACATTCAACAAACATACTAGCGTGTCCAAAGCAACATTTAGTTTTTAATTTTTTTAACAGAAAACAGAAAATAAAAGGTTTTTAGTTTCAAAGTGCAAATTAACAAAGCATGGCCATTCTTTCAAAGAAGGCTAACTTAAAAAAAAAAAAAAAAAAAACTAAGCGAATGGATTCAATCCATTCTTCTGCGTTTCTTAAGATTATCAAACACTTTGTGAATATCATCAGATGTGATTGGCTTCGATGCATCAAAAGATTGCTGTTATAACAACATAAAAAAAAATGAGATTAAAAGTGCAATTTCTTGCATTGAACCATAACTAAAATCCAAAGTTAATTTTTTTTTTTAATTATTTAACGTACCAGGAAGGAACGGATTTCGTCTTTCATGTCAGCAATACCCGAAAGTATTTCCATCTTCTCCACATGTCCAAGATTACTCAAAAAAGACAATTCTGCCCCTTCTTGTTGCTGTATTTTCTCATCCCTCTTTTCTTTTGCCATTCTCTCATATTCAGCAATCGAATCCTCTTTATCAACCAAATAACTAATCCCCTTCTTTTCATAAAACCCTAAACATTTCTCACATCCACACAACACCTCCCTCCAGTTCTTTGTAAGAAACATCGCTTGACTTTCACTTTGACTTTGACCAAACTCAGTGGACAACAGGTCAACACCAACAACACATGTCCCGGATTTTTCAGCTGTGTCTTTACCTTTTTCAGGGTTTGTAGAGGATCCGGAAGGTGTAGGTGTGGTTTCAATGGCTTTTTCTTTTGAAGGAGTTGTGGTGTTTTGTGGATTATTAGTCGCGTGTATGGATTTTGGGTAAAGATTTAGGAAAGAGAAAAGTGGTGAACAGATGTGGCAGATGAGATCTTCGTATAGAGGTTCACCATCTTCGTCTCTTGGGATTTTTAACTAAAAAAGAACAGAAAAAATATGAATTTTTTTATAAAGTAATGTGATTGAGTGAGTGCATACTTTTTTCTAATTAAGTCATTAAGTGATGTATGAGTAAAGAGGTGAATGGTTATATATGATTTATGTGTGGAGTAAGTGTTGTATAAATAAAGATTGTTTCTTTTTTGGAGTAAATAGACAGTCTGGATGTGAAAAAATGACCATTTTACCCTTTTTTCTAGAAGTGATGCTGGATTATAATTGATTCTTGATTTGGGAACCGGTAGAAACTAAATTTGTAATTGACCACGATAAAGAATTTAAATAATAGAAAATGTTAACAATGTGATTAATAACCTGGATTGAACGTTATTTTAATAAGTTAAATTAAAAAATTTAGATCAAAAAGTTTTAAAAAGTATGGGAAGGAGACAAGGGATGGATGCTGGAGAGAGTTTCGTTTAAAAAATAGTTTTCTTTTAAATAAGGAAAAAAGAATCGACTAATTTGGGGGCAAGAAGAGAGTTTTGTTTAAATGGTAATTGGTAGCATCATAAAAATGAGGTCTTAATGGATAAAGACACCCTTTTCTCAGTTAACCCATTAAGCCCATTTGTTTAAAATAAGTCAAAAAGAAAACACCACTATATACCTGTCAAGATTTAAGTCATGTGCCAATTAAGTCAAAAAGAAACATCACCTGAGTTAATATAAATTGGTTTGAACTATGAACATATAAGTTCAAGAAAAACTTGGAACATAACCAAGTTGAATTTCATCACAAGTACAAATATGTACATCTAGTACAGCATATTTAAGCAGAAAAGGAGAGTTAATACGTCATTAAATTAATAATTAATTGTATTTATACTAACCTCATTTCCAAGACCAAGATGTTCCTCATGGAACCAATCTTCACATATGCAACACTGGATCATTTCCACTTGCTCTTCAGCATCTGGATCAGGATAAGGTCGACCACAAGTACAGTATTTTCCCTTGAAATTATGGTTATAAGAGTTTTCCTCGTTTTCAACATCTTTGCTTACTAAAAGTTTGCAAAAAAATTCTCCAAATTTTGAGTTACCACAATCACACTTGAACTTTCTCTTGGTCCAAAGCTCTATAATCTAATCCAAATTGGAGACATAAGCGAAAAAAGGAAAAGAAGAAAAGAAAGAGAGATTAGAAACATTATAAATATATCATGCTTATTATGCACCAAATGAAAATATTGTCAAATAATTGATAAAAAATGAAAGAGAACCTCATGGCCATCATGGCAAGACAAACTGCATGCTGTACAAACACCTGCGTTTCCATCTGGAGTGCATGTTAAACATGAGAAGATTGCTTGCCTCTTCATGTAGCCTTTCACATAGGTGCACTCCTTTCCTTCATCACCACCCAAAACTAGATCCGCTTCCTTTGAAAAGGAACCAAATTTACAAAAAGATTGTCAACAATCATCACTACCATGTAGTGTAAAAAGTAAAACTACAGATAGCTGCATTAACTTAAACAAAATCATCCAAATCCCGATAAATTTGCTAATGTGGCAATAGTGTTGATTGAGATGTTGTTTCGAGCAATTTTAGCAAATCTAAGAGAAATGACTCTCTATCTATACTGGAAAGCAGATGTGATTGAAGATTTGGTATCGTCATTTTGCCCTAACGTAATCGTATACAAATGGTTATGGAAAAAGTTTCATCAAATACGAAGTATGTACAAGCAGAAAATGCTAATCATGTATGATAAGTTCACCAGCCGACAGTAAAAACCCAGGGAAAACCTAGAATCTCCTGTCGTTACGATCATTTTACTATAAGAAAAATAAAAAGCGTACAGCGAAGCCACGCATCGAAGCTTCAGCGACGACAGTACATCTAAATAATTGAAGATATTTGAAATGAAAACACTTACAAGTTCCTGATCTTCAACTTCATCAAGGTACTCGTTCAGTGAAACGGTCTGCTCGGTTTCATCTTCGAATACATCAGCCATTTTGAACCAACTAAACGAAAGGGTTTGTCTACAAACACAAAAGATCAAAACAATTAGTTGAAAACCTACAACGCAATTGAAAATTTAACACATGAACTGATGATTTACGGTATCCGAGAAAACAAAACCCTAGGTACCTGAATACAGCGAAAACTTCCTGATCGAGTATAGGAATCTAGCGTTTACTTGTGGATCATCCAGCACGTAAGATAGTCGATAATTTGTACATGGCTAAGGAAGAAGATGTCGTAAATTTGAAGAAAACGAAAGCGTGGGGAGATAAGAAAGGAAAATTAGGGCTCAAAAAGAAAGGGGGTAAGAGTGCCAATTTTCCCGCCATAAGTAAGCCCAAACCAGAATGTTTGGAACCTATGATTGGTTTGTTTATTTGATTTTTAAGTTTTTGGGGACATTTGGATTGTTCGGATTTCGAATATTTGTAATGTTGGATTTTAATAGGATTTGAAATTTGTTATAGACTAGATTTTACACCAAAATATTGGGATACCATTTTTACTAAACATAAACATTTGTCATTGATAAACAAAAATATTCTTTTGTTTCTTAAATATATTATTTGTATTCAAATGTGAGTAGTTTAAAAGTTTATTAAAATACAAAAGGGGGTTTATAGTAAAATGTTAGCTATACTAGTGTTTTAGTTATGACAAAAAGTAATGAAAGAGACAAAAGAGGTTTTACGAAGGGTGTCATAAATAGAAAAAAAAAAAAAGGAGCAGATGTTTTAATTGTGATTGAACATGTGTGATTTTGTGTAACTTGAAGCTGCTAAAAGAGTAAACTTTAAAGGGACTTCAGGCCAGATAGCGGATGGCTTTGCATCCCGAAGGTCTAAATGTTTTTGCAACCATTTATTTTCCAATTTATCTAATTTGGATTTTTGGTGGGATACACCGATTTGGATTATTGGTTAAAGTTTTTTATTTTAAGTTAGTATTTGTATGCATAAGTTTATATTTTTCTTTTTTTGCTAATTTTATATTTTAACTCGTGTAGTACACAAGTTATTATCATAATAGTCTAATGAAACTATACCGAAAGCTTTATCATTACCTAAGCAAAATGGCGGCACATCAAATGATTAAAAAATAATTCTTTTTTCAATATTACCCCTCCAAGTAACCGATACACGGTCCTTACTCTCGTTTGTTTCTAACTAGGGGTTCGACTCCCGCTCGTTGCTGCGGGAATCCTGAAAACGATTAAATGTAAAATATAACATGTTGTAACAAATTTGTTATAATCAATAAACAAAATTAAAAAAAACATGTTGATAATGCCTAGTAATGTTAGATGTTATTGTCATTATTGAGCCAAGTTTTAGTTAGCTTATCTTTCTTAATTGACAAATATTGCTCATTTTTGTGCCAAAGTGCTTGGAGATATTTTTTTGTGTAAATACAGGGTTAAAAGTGCAAATTGGAACAAGTTGAGGGGCAAAAGAGGAAAAAACATTGATCAGGCCCAGTTAGCGCCGCTAATCTAGCAGAAACGCGTAACCTTCAGATTCAAATTTGAAACGCGCAAATCGAGGATCGGATAATAGATTACCAACGCTAACCCTTAAAGTTAGAGATTAGTGACGCTAACCCTTGAAGTTAGCGACGCTAGTGTCGGATAAAGTCAAAATCTTCGTTTTTCAAAATTCAAATCGCGAGATCACAGGAATCTGAATGGCCCACAGCGCGGTTTAGCCTTGTCTGCGGCTTGGAGATCCCAAAGTCCACCACTATAAATAGAGGGTTCCCGTTCAACTTTTTAAGCATCCTGAGGTATCGAGAGGGGATCCGAAAGTCTTAATTTCGTCTTTTATCAGTTCCAATCGGTTAGTTTGGTTAGATTTTGGTTTTCTATTATTTTGTATCAACTCGGTATCGATGTATTTCGAAATTAGGATTTTCCTCGGTTACGCGATATTCTGTTTAGTTTAGGCTCAGGAGAATCATTCGACACCTGTAGTCCTTCGGTTTGTTTAGATCTAGATAGTTTGGTTTGGAATATTTGTTTTGATTTAAGTTTATAAAAGAAAGCATTCGGTTTGTCGTTTTCTCGGTCTGCAATCAGATTTGAGCTTGTTTTGTTTTGTTATTTGATTTTTGGTTGTTTCCCACGTGTTCTTGATCCACCGTCTATAGAGTGATACTAGAACGCGGTTTATCGACACAAAGTGCCAACCACGGACTCCACGGTTCGACCCTTACTTACCGTTAGTTAGTGGACTAGTAAGGTTTTATTTTATATTTTTACCGCATCAACGACTGCGACGTGTCAAATGCCTAAACATGTAACAAAATGATTCAGAAATATAAAGCTATCAAAGCAAATTTGTAAAAAACTGTATTGTAAAAGGAGATGTAAATATAGTTGTAAAAAATTATAAATAAAAGCCTAAGTTTCCAAAAAAATATTAAAAAAAAGTCAATGAAAATTTGTAAAAATGAAAAATATATGATAAAATAATAAATAAAAGTGAAAATCTAAGTTCCCAAAAAATAAATAGAAGTGATGAAAAATTGTAAAAATGAAAAATATAAGACAAATTTATAAATAGAGTAAATTACAGAAACAATCCCTAAGGTTTCCCCAAACTAACACAGGGTGCCCAAGTATCCGATTTTCACTTAGTCAGTCCCTTTCGTTTATTTATTACAACAGATTGGTCCCTATGCTCGTTTCCTTCGTTAACCTTCCGTCAAACCCGTCCCATGCGGCCTTCACGTGGGGGTATATTGGTCCATTCGAGTTTTAGTTTTGCAGGTGATGATTTACCGCCATAAATGAAAGTCTCGTCATCAACCACCTGAAGATTTCCTCGAATCGTGACATCGTGTTATATACACAGACTCTTCACTATTGTAGCTTCATAACCCTAACAACAGTTACAAGACGGAGAGAAATAATGTGGGTAGTGCGAGTAACCGAGGAAGATGACACAGCGATGAATGCTTACGGTAAGCTTCAAGGTTTAAACTGTAAGCTTGATTTATCCACTTGTCTTACACAGTACACTGATGGTTTACATATCGCAGACGATATCAACAAGCTCTTCACCGTCAAACTCCACTATGGTGGATCATTTCAAATGACACCAAGTTTACAGTATTGTAACGGCAATATAAGGTATGTGGATAATGTAGATGTGACTCGGTTAAACCAGGATGAAATGTTATCGATTTTAAGGGTTTTGTGTTGCGATATACATAAACTTGTCTACATACACTACCTACTACCAGGGATTAGCTTAGAAAAAGGGTTGATTCCGTTAGATTGCCCGGCCGATTACAAAGCCCTTGAAAACTATGTCGTTATTGTCGGAGAAATAAGCTTCTTCGTCGAACACGGTGTATCAAAAGTAAACAACCACGGTAAGTCGCCAATCCCAAACTATTTGGCGGAAGACGGGTTTCTTATATATCCTGAACTAAGGAGGATTCAAAAGACTCTGTCAATTAGGGCTTCTTAGTAGGCAGTTGACATTCGATCTGAACGAACCGTTCCAGGGAGATGAAGTACAACGTAATTTGGGTAGACCTTCTTTGGAAATGGTGCTGTATGAACCCAGACCAAGGGCAGGGGAGGCATTCAATGTGGTCCATTTGGATAAACCTCTTTGGGAAATTGATAGTTTGAATGCATTTCAAGCTGATTTTTACGACCCTATCTTCAGCTTCAACCTAGACGACGCAAGGTATCAATGGGAGGTAAGCAGTAACCCTTTTCCAAATATGTCAGTGCTAACAGATAATGTTTGGTATGATTCAATGCGAGAAACCAATGAAAACCTCGAAGAAACCAATACCTTCGTCACACAAATCACGGAAGAACATGCTGCCCGATCAAATAGTGGCCCTGATAACGACAGTGAGGACCGAAGCAATGTCCACCTAGAAGAAGAAGATACAATTGTTGATGACGGAGAGGACAATGAAGTTATAAGTAGTGTTATGGATTCTCCTGTGCAAGAGGAACCCGGTGCATGCATTGAAGACGAGGAGATGTTAGTTATAAATAGTGACCAATTCAACTGTTATGATCCTGACATAAGTGAAAGGGAAAAGTTTTTAAATTCAATGGATATTGAGGTGGACCACGCAGATGAGAGCAAGAACGAAGTGGATTTTAAGGTTGGTGAGTATTTTCCTGAAAAGAATGTTGTCAAAGAAGCAATACAAAATTTGTCTATATTCACACACAGACAACTACGCATGGTAAAAAATGACGGGGTAAGGATTCGTGCAAAATGTATTGGCGATGTTCCTGGTGGGCCAAACTTTGGTAGGAGACCACTCATTCAGGTAAGGATGAAAAAAATAAAAAATAGTGAGATAGATTGCCCTTGGACATTACACGTGTCTCAAACAAAAGATGATGACAGGTGGAGGGTAAAAACCTATTACCCGGTCCACACTTGTTTGCGCAGTAGAGAAATTCAATCCTGTACGCAAGGGTATATTTCAAACAAAATCATACAACAACTTCAGGGAAACCCAAAAATACCCACATCTGCCCTAAGAGATGAACTGCAACGAACGTATAAGCTGAATTTGACTTTTATGAAAGTACATCGTGCAAAGGCAATCGCGAAGAACAGGATAAGGGGAGACTACGAGAAGCAGTACACAATGCTAAGAGATTATGCAATGGAACTCCAATTAAGGAATCCAGGTACGACAATTCAAATTGGTGTTGAATCCGCTCCTGTTTACTCTGATGATACACGAACCTTCAAACGTATCTACATCTGTCTGGGACCCTTAAAGGAAGGGTTCAAATTAGGTCAACGAGAAATATTAGGTCTTGATGGGGCTTTCATGAAGGGACCATATCCAGGTCAAATTCTGAGTGCAGTTGGTTTAGATAGTAACAACGGAATCTACCCTGTCGCATACGCCATAGTTGAAGCTGAAAACAAGTTGTCATGGGCCTGGTTTTTAAGCAATTTAGGAAGCGATCTTGACATTGATGAACGATCGAACTTCACTTTCATATGTAATCGTCAAAGGGTACTTCCAAATTTGTATGAATTTATATTTGAATGTTCTATAATGTTACATCTGATTACATGACATTTACTTGTTAATAATTAGGGTTTGGTACCAGCACTAGCTAGAATATTACCAGCTGCTGAGCATCGGTTTTGTGTTCGTCATATTCATGAGAATATGAAACTCCATTGGAAGGGAAAACCAATAAAGGATATACTTTGGAAAAGTGCAAGAGCAGCTACAGTCCCCTATTTCAACGCAGCAATGCAGTAACTGAAGAGTGTCAACAAAGAGGCTTTCGAATGGCTGAACAAAATCCCAGCCAAACATTGGAGTAGGAGTACCTTTTCGGGTAAGAATATGATGTTATTTTGTTAATATGATTAGCAAATTAAGTCAGTAATCTTGTTACTCAACTGATCAGATGAACCTTTGACTAAAATTTGCATGTTATGTAGGTCGTTGTCATTCAGATATGCGTTTGAATAATGTTTGTGAAGTGTTTAACTGAAAAATCGTGGAGGGAAGGGACAGACCTATCATCTCATGTTTGGAGTATATCCGGGAATACTTGATGAAAAAAATTGTTACTGTGCAAAAGCATATTGCCAGAAGTGAAGGATTGCTAACCCCAACTGCTCAATCATTGATGGATAAAGTAAAGGAAGATGCATCCAAGTGTAGAAGTATTTTTAATGGAAATGATAAGTATCAAGTGTCAACCGAGTTTGGTGAACAGTTTGTTGTTGATTTAACCAAAAAAGTTTGCAGTTGTCGCAGATGGGAACTAACTGGGATACCTTGCAAACATGTCGTTGCTGCCTTGTGGGACAAGGCATCATATGGTGAAAAAGTCCCAATGTGTGAGGAGATGGTGCATCCCTGCTATAGGTTGGAAACCTGGAAGAGTATGTACAAGTGTACAATTGAACCAATCAACGGACCTGATATGTGGCCAAAATCGGATTTCCCAACCACGTTGGTGCACCCAAAGCATCACATTCATGTATGATATTATGTAATTCATTATAATGGTATACAATTTAAGGTGAATAAACTGTAAATTGAGATTTCAACTGATATTACAGGTGGGACGACCTACGGTTAAGAGAAGGAGGGGACTGGATGAATCCACATCTCAAGGGAGTCAAAAGAAAAAGGGGCCATTCAAACTGTCCAAAAAATATGTTACAGTGACATGTGGCAAGTGTAACAATCCTGGTCACAATGCAAGGTCTTGCAAGGATCAACGTGGGAAGGGAAAAGGGGTCAGTGAGAAGTGATGAAGATTTGAAGAAAGCAACCCTGTAGATGGTAATACGGTTGTTGGTTATTGTTGTTGTGAGACATTTTATATTGTAATCTTTGTTTCCTTACTATCGTTTCGTTTGAGACACTTTGTTAATCGTATGTTTATGTGACTAACTCTATGATATGTGTTAGATGTGAGACAATTGTTTGTGTGATATATATGACATATTATGTGGTCTACTAATGTTAAGTGTGTCTGAGTATAGTTAAACTATTTTTCAATGCTATAAGTGGATGGATTTACCAAACTATAATGTACTAACAAAATAAGTAAAGTACAATGGTAGAATTCAATGTTGAGTGTAGTTGCTAATGTACAAATTGTATCATTAACAGTTTAAACTATTTTTTTATGAAACGTATACACTTAAAATTGCATCTGGGGCATGGAAATGTCAAACATTTAAACAAACCACCTAGCTTTTGGGTATTTAAAGACTTCTAGAAATGAAGTTGCATTTTCCCCATTACTTCAACGGTGAAAAGTGCATTTCCTCAACAATACATACAATTTTCCCCTTTTTATGCAGCAAAGTACTTTCTGAACTAAATTATGCAATCGATAATGTTTGGAAGGTACCTAGTTTGTGTTTTTGTATGATAAATCATAACAGGACATGTTAATCAACAATAAATAACATACTAAAATGTAAGAAGCTTAAAGTACGGTTTCCATTTGATTGCAAAAGGAAAATACATTCACCTTGTCTGCCATTCCATACATGCCAAAATAAAACCAAAATCAACTTCCTAAAAACACTTCAACACAAAACACGACATACCAAAACAACTTCTACATCCCCATCATTACACTTATTTATCAAACCCTAAAAAAGTAGAAGAACATTCGAAACCTGCTACACATGATCACCATCAGCTTGAATGTGCTTCAACTTGTCTTTGTGCCCTTCAATCTCCTCACATAGCAACTTATGGATCTCGTTAGCAAGGTCCCAAATCTTCCCAGCAACCACCTTACAGTCACCGATCGCCTTGTTAGCCTCCAAGTAATTGTTGTACTTCGGTCGCCCAACCAAAGCTTCCACCATTGCGTTCTTCTCGTTGTGGTCTTCTACAAGCTTCCAATCTAACCGTCGAATGAATTTTTGGTTTTCCTCTGCCATGTTGATCAAGGATTGTAGCATAACTTCTAAAGCCTTTGCGTTCATTTTGTTTACTGACGAGTTGCGTTTGAGAACCAAATGTGTGTTACTTATACTACAACGACATCTAGAACCATCATTAGGGTGCGGTGGATTTGACCGGTGATTAGAGGCCCATTAAATGCAGGTGTAGTTGAAAAGACGGATTCATATCCGTAATCATTTATTACAACTAATGATGGACTGCGAATTAGGAATAAAACTAGGAGGACTTTATTGGTAATTTACAAATTTTTTTGTTATAAACGTAAATATATGGCACGATTTGTTACAAACCACAATGTTACTGAAACACATTGTGTATTTGATGTTTTTCATAATACTAGTTTCAGGTCACTCGAAATTATATTGCTTCATGAAGATTACATTGCTTGATGATGATTACAAAACGGATCAAAAATCATAATTTACTAGAAATGTTAAGTACATTTATCGGAAATATTGAGTAACCCCATAAACTTAAACATCAAAGAACCCCAAAATATGATGTTCTAATACCTCCGTACAATAGCAGTTACCAAGAATTCTTAAAACCAACTAACTACTCAAACATAATAAACATGACGAAGATGATGAAGAACATCCAAGACACAACCAGAACCATCTTGTACCTTTGAGCTACCCTGAGTTCACCTTGAAGTCGACCTATTTCTTCAAGATGCAACCGCCTAGCTTGTAACAAACCTGGAATGATCAATACGGACCTACGACACATCGGAGGGTCCGACCAACCCACAAATCCACATTGGCTGCATCTCCAAAATCGCCTTCCTGGGTTAAGATTTGTCCACGACGTACAAAGAGTCGCTAGCCTTCCACATATGCAACGAACCATACCTGCTTCGCCGAATTTATGAATTCTACCGCACCAAATGTGTCTCGAGAGTGTGTTTGACATTTGGAGTTCATGAGATTTTTTCCCGCTTATATTAACATCCGACACGCACAAATGCAAAAGTACAAAAATACCCTCACTTAAAGTTCTCCTTTGGATGGTTTGACGGAAGGTTAACGATGGAAACGAGCATAGGGACCAATCTGTCGTAATAAAGAAACGAAAGGGACTGCCGAAGTGAAAATTGGATAGTTGGGCACCCTGTGTTAGTTTGGGGAAACCTTAGGGATTGTTTCTGTAATTTACTCTTATAAATAAAGGTGAAAATTCGGGTTAAGATTGTAAAAAAATAAAAGTTTAGGGTTATACTTGATTTATCATTAAAAATAATTACCCAGTTTATTTAACAATGCTAGGATCCATATTTCACTCCATTTAATGAAAAGGGATGTCGTAATCACGCCATGAAGTTATTTAGGTAGGTGTACATTTTGTCAATTTCAATCACTATGAAATTCCTAAATATTTTGAGATTCATTGAGTCTATGAGTTGCATGTTAATCTCATATATGCTACCTTACTTTTGTGGCTGGGATGCCGAGGACCACAAACAAGATTATGAATTAACCATGCAAAACCGCATTGGCACATTCGTTCCATTTACAGTCTTAAATTGACTTGCCGGTTAATCACACACGCTCCATCAATAACCATAAAACCTGAATTGCCACATAATCTTTCACCTACAGTCTCAATTAATGTGCCGGTTAACCACACACGCTCCATTAATAGACCATAAGGAAATGATGTTCATTTTCAAGGACTATCATACATTTTCAAATTTTTCTATTTTTCTAAACGAGATTTTTGTTTGGATAATTGTTAAGTTAATACTTTTAACTTGACATCAACTTTGTTTGGTCCCTTTCGATAACTCCATTAGTCCACACAAATGGTGGTGAGCGAAAATGACCCTCATTCAACGGTCATTTTATAGGTCGTTTCCTTAAACCATTTTAGAGTGCTTGGAACAATTGAGCCTAGGCATGATCAAAGTTGATGTAGGTAATTTTAGTTATACGTATAATATAAACTATTATATTATGTATAAGGTATATTTTAAACTTTTAAAATTTACCAATTATTTGATCATGTTAATTCAATTAACATATGTGTTCAAATGATAATATTAAAGCACCATTTAACTATTATAATCATGTGAGGGTACATGCTAATAATTAACATCAAACAATAAAGGCACACATTTATGATCAAATTTGAATTAACTAATTAATCCTAACTAGTGTTTCGACTGTCCGTGCGATGTTGCGGAAGTCTGGTATATTGAAAAACGCAGCTCGACAAACAACAAATTATGTAACGGACGAAAAATATAACTTTAAAATATAATAAGGAACGGAATCGTAACTTACGAAATACCAATAATATAACTTTATAATAAATAGGGATGAAAATAATTAATTCGAAATTAGTTGAGGGGAAAAATGTAAATATAAAAGTTTACTATAAGAAGAACCAAAATTGCTATTTCCAAACAAAACTTATTTTCATTTTGTATCAAATGCTTTAACAATTATACTATAATCTGAATCTAGTAAACTTGGTTCTGAAAAAAGTGAAAGGAAATGAAGTAAATCATCCTCACAAACGAAAGTTGATAATATATATATATATATATATATATATATATATATATATATATATATATATATATATATATATATATATATATATATATATATATATACATGCATATCAATTGATAATAATTAATAGTCAATTAAATATTCAAATCATATGAGGACACATGCTAATAATTAATTTAATTCAATTATTCTAAACAATTTCAAAATAATTTAAACAATTAAATTATCAATTTCCTTAAAATAAATAAGTTTGAAAAACCGAATAAGGTTAAAATAAATAAATCCATTTGGAGATAATTACCAAAAATATTTTAGAACAATTAAAAAATTCAAAATCTCCAAAATTTCTATTTCCTACCCTTTATGCAATTTTTGCTTTTCAATATACCAATAAAACAAGCATTTAGTGCAAATATCAACTAAGCATAGACTTTGATACCACTGATAGGTTTTACATGCCCTAGATACATTAATCATAACAGCGGAAACAAACAAAAATTCTAAGGCAAGTAACAATTATTAAAACATACAAGGAAATGACTTCTTCGCTATTTACAACTACAATAAGGTTTGAGATTACCAACCTTTAGCAAAACCAATTTGATTGAAGAACCATTGTGTAAATCGAAATCTTCATAGCTAAGGAAGGTAGTACCCAAAAGATAATACATCTAATGGTTCACACCCAATTAGTCCAAACAATTAGGTTATTAAGTATTTTAGAAAAGCTCGCTATAAAACCCTAGAGAGGGATTATAGATTCTGCTTGATAGAGATAAGAGAAAAACTCCAAAAACCCTTCTGAAAGTTGGCGCAAACAAATGAGGAGCCAGGGAGGGTTTTTATAGCTTCCAAGGGTGATTAAAGATAAACATTAGAGATAAACCTTATTTGAATTCAAACTGGATAGACCTTTTATCTTTAAATTCAAAACACCTTCACCTCATATATAGGGTGAACGAATTTTGAAGGATAAGCCCTTCAAAATTTCGTTCCCTATCCTCACCAATTAATACTATCCATTTGCCAACTATTAAATAATTAATATTTAGTCCCTGCATTTTTAATTAATCCCGAATTAATTCCATTAATTCAAATTAATTCTAATTAATTCCAAACTAGTTTATAATTAATTTATCATCACATAATAAATTAATAAACTATTTATTCTTTCTCTCAAATAACTCTATTCCCATTTGGACTACTGATGGCAACCCAAAAAGAACCCTGCTATTAATGAAAAGTCCTTACTAATTTAGTTATAATATTGGACACTATTCCAACAAGAACTTGGTACCTTAAGTTTGCAAAACATCCCCAAACCACCAAGCCAACATTGAAATTTAGTTTGTTTACATAGAGAATATATATAAAGTAAACTTAAAAAAATAATCTTTGTCCTTGATTTGATGTTAGCTAGAGTAACACCCTTTGTAAAATGTTATATATAGAATATGTTGTTAAGATTTAATATGGAATTGAAAACTATCTATAGTACAATTTTTTTTTAATTTGTTAATGATTTGTAACGTACTCATGTCTTTCGTTTCTTTTATGAGTATTTAGTTGTTTTACAAATAACCTATACAAATAAGTTATTATTATTATTATTATTATATATTTATCAATTGATTGTTGACAAAACCTTTGTAAAGTATTGGGAAATTGATTTAGGATGATTATAATGTTCTGAGATTTTACAAAAAATAACGTTCAACTTTGTTTTGTGTACATATATGACATTAAAGTTATCATTTTATTCGAAAAACATATTTATATCATTGACTATATTAGTAGGTTTTGGTCGAGTTTTACTCGGTCAAAATATAAAAAATTAGAAAACTTGACTTTGGAGTGTAACAAAGTTTCAAAATAATACAAAAATAGCAATCAGTTTTGTTTAGTGTAAAAAGTATAAACAAACTATGGTATGTGTACACATATGATAATTAAAATTATCATTTTGCTCAAAAATATATATTAAGCTCCTACTCGAATAGCATTCTTATAGCCTAAAAACGTATCACCAAAATTCTTCATTTATATAAAAGCATCATCATCTTCATGATCCACTGATAATTCATCTAAACTTACTAAGTCCACATCATACTATAATTTGTTATTTGTTGTGATCAATACACACACTAATTCTTTCATCATCATCGTAATCATCATAAAAAGAACCTTACATAATCATTATCATCTCTTATTTCTCTTAACCCAACTGTGAGCACCGATTTCCAACATAGTAGTAAACATCAGCACACATATCTTTAACCAATTTCTAAAGATAATATATGAACTCCTTGAAACCCATGCTTTTAAAATCTACTCTGATGACAGATGTTTTGAGGGGGTTAAGTACATCATAGGTATAGGGCAAAAGCCCCTTCATGGTAAACATCGATGGTGAGGAACTCTTCATTCGAAGCACCTGTCATTCTTGTGGTGTTTGATTCAAATGTGAACACCCTTAAGACAAACCCTAATTTCAGGTGCAAGTGTCCTTATTCATCTAAGTAATGGATAAGCCCCATAAAAAGCCCTTAAAATAAATGTAAATGAGTTTTTTCCTTAATTTATATCTTGATATAGTAAATTTGAACTAAACCAACTATAGTCAAGGAGGTAAAAGGTGTTTTTGAACAAAATTATAATTTTATTTGTCATATGTATACAAATGTTATATTTTGTTGGTATATTTTTGCATTAAACAAAGTTGACTCGTGTTTTGTGTACAATTTAAAGGTTTGTTACCCTCATAAGTTATTTTCTCTAATCTGTATGTTTTGATCGGGTAAAATTAAGCTAAAATCTACTATAGCCGGTGATGTAATTGTGTTTTTAAAACAAAACGATAACTGTAATGGTCATATATGTACAAATGTTATAGTTTGTTGCCATTTTTTGTACTAAATAAAGTTGAATGGTGTTTTTGTATAATTTTAAAAGCATATATTACAAATAATAAAATCCATATGAACAACACATAAAATCCATATGAATAACACATTTAGCCTACTCTATAAAATAATCAACATAATTAATCACTATATCTTGTGTTATTCCAAAACCAAAATCATTATATTTAAATTGAAGAATTCTAGTGATGGCGGCGGATGGATGAAATTCGTAAATCCAACAACAATTGATGATGAAGCGATGTTTGTTGAGCTACATAGTTGTGATTGGTTGTGGAACTCGCTAGAATTGAAATCATAATAATTGTCTGAAATAAAGATGCAAATAATTTTTCAAACTGTTGTAAACCGCATTAACCATTTCTATAATTTTATTTAGTACGTGGTTGTCTAAAATTTACACTCTTAGCCTAATTTTTTTAGAATTATAACGTTCCTAATTTTAGAGGCTAGAGAATCGGAATTATATTGACGTTGATTTAAACTGATTTGAATTACAGGTTATCTCTTTATTGACGTTGCGAACTCTCAACCTTAGCGCCGCGAACAGCTCGATTATTATCTTCTTATTTCCAGCTTATCCTTGTTCTATTTTTGCTTTGATTCATGCATTTTAGCATATTTTCTACCAAATACAACTTACAATAAAAGTGAATATATTCAATCGAGTTATAACAATAATTCAACTAAAACACACCAAATAGCGCGTAAATAATGCAATACAAAAACGCATTATCATATATAACCAATATTAGGCTCATAATAGATTGGGTTGTTATAATCCATTCGTTCAGTCAAATTAATACCAATATACCACAAGATTAAGGTTTTACCTCCATGATGTAGCAAAAGTGTTAAGTCTCGTTTCATAGCGTTCTTCCCCTCGAATCCAGCTACAAAACCACAACACTTTATCCCTCATTCTCTGTTGAAGTAGAGAATGGCCAAAACAAGGCCATATGAGCGACTTAAGGCTTAAAAAGCCTTTCTTTTCAGACGACGTTAGCGTCGCTAACATTACAAGTAGCGTCGCTAAGCAAACTGCCTGCTCATAGCGTCACTATCTACTATTGATAGCGTCACCACCTACTCCTGATAGCGTCGCTATCGACCCAATGTACATTTTCTACATGGCGCTACCTTTCGGCTTAGCATCACTATCTTCTATCAATAGCGTCGTTAACTCTTGAGTTCCTTTGAACTTCATACAACTTTTCTATCCCCTCCCCTGTTTACAAAAGTGGGCATTACAAATGTTGTATTTTTTTTTTAGAAATCTAATAAATGTAAACATAGATTCAAATATGAAGATTAATAGGGTAAAATGACAACCAATAATATGTAATTTATTTTTTAGATAACTTATTTTTTAATTGTATTCAACAAGCCACTAAACTTTCTTTGGTTCCCATTACACCATTTGCGTACAATTAAACCTAATAAAGTTACACTAAATCATACGTGTTGTCTACTTTGACAATCAATATAGTAAAATTTGTTTATGTAGGTCATTTTAATACTGACATTGCGTCCATAATAACATCCAATTTGATAGAATTATGATTGAAATACATTCTAATAATATAATAAAAACATTTAAATTTTTAATACATTATTAAATACAATTAAGATAAATAACTTAAACAACAAATTATGTATGAAGAAATAAATAACCTAATGAATATGATTGATTTAGATTTAAATTGATTTATAATTTAATATTGCTCTAAATTGCAGAACAAAATTGAAAAAGCTTCCATGGTCGCCACCATTAGAGCACAGATCCTTTCTTTAACAATGGTGGCCAAAGCCAACAACCCTATGGAGAAGAAAAAAACCCTAGCATTATTCTTCTTCTTCTTTTTCAAATCTATACACGGCGACGATGACTGCCGCCCGGCTTCCTGCGGCCCCACCGAACCTCAGGTCCGGTTCCCTTTCCATCTCCAGGATCGGCAACCGGCAAGGTGTGGATTCCCCGGTTTCGATCTCTCCTGTAACAAGAAAAATCGAACGCTACTCAAGCTTCCGTCGTCTCAATCATTCATCGTCAAACGAATTTCATACGCTTCACAGGTTCTAATCTCTTCAGTCTTTCGATTTCATTTTGTTTCCGCCATAGAAGTGTTTGTTACGAGTTAAATCAGACTTGAATCCGAAATATAAGATTGAGTAACGCTTCACAGGTCATCAGCATCGATCCTGACTTCTGCCGACATCAGAGAATCGCCGATACCAAACTAACCGACACACCTTTCGATTTCAGCATCGTGGAGAGCTACACTTTTTTTAACTGTTCCTCGCAGAATCTAGGATTCACGTTCCAGACTGTTCCGATGCTTCCGTTTCCTTGCTTAGGAAGCGCGAATCATTCGGTGTTCGCTGTCCGGACTGGATGGATTCCTCTCGGAGACATACCGGCGAGTTGTAAACAGATGACGACGATCTCAGTTCCGATTAGGCGGTACGGCGATATCAGAAACGAATTGACGTTGATGTGGTTTAGGCCGTATTGCAAATCTTGTGAGCTTGACGGTAGAACATGTGGATTGCAAAGTGATGATGGAGAGACTGCTTGCTTCGGTTCTTCGTCCCACGGTGAGTCCCTTTCACTGTACATCTTTTTATGCACAAGGTACCACTCTTAAACCTAGATTGCTTATTGTTGAACTTACCTTTACCTTTTTCAACTTTGTTTCTAAACATTCACCATCCCAACCACCATCAAATCGTAGCAGGTATCTCGTAAATCTTCTTCACCTAAAAACACTCTACCTGCTCGATTTCCACATAAATTTGATCACGAAATCTCAATATTCCACCAAAATTCAATAGAAATTAACACTATCGACCCATCAAATGAATACAATCATACTATATTCAACGCGATAGTCCTATTTGAATGCCAATTCTAGCACTTGATGTTGATCTTGTTATAGAAGATCGACCATAAAAATAAAATCTTTTTACATTATAAGTAACAAGAAAGATTTTCAACATACATCTAAAAATAGGTTGTCCCTTTTTAGAAAAATCACAAAATTACATAAATAAAGGAAGATTTAAACAAATCAACCATTTCTTTCAACTTTTTACACATATCACCATATATTTCGCAATTAAACCCTACTTATTACATCTTATATTGTGTCTAACATGTATTTGACCGATACTAATACTGATACTGATGTATCCTGACAGGTATTCCAAGAAGTGCTAAATACGGGCTAAGTATAGGCATCGGTGTACCCGCATTAATATGCATATTCGGGCTCGCGTGTTACACATTTAGCAGAATGAGAAACTACAACCACCGCCGCCGCCACCGGATCGACCTTTTCTCAATCGCAATCACCCCGCAACCGCCCTCCACCACTGGCCTCGACCGCCCCACAATCGAATCCTACCCAAAAACCCTATGGGGAGAAAATCGTAATTTACAAAATAACGATCCCACATGCGCAATTTGCCTTTCCGATTACGAACCTAAAGAGGCAATTAGAACAATCCCCGAATGTAATCACTATTTCCACTCAGATTGTGTTGACGAGTGGCTTAAGTTGAACGCCACCTGTCCGGTGTGCCGGAACTCGCCGGAAAAATCGTCGTTTGTGACACCATGTTTTTCGGACTCGTCAAATTCGTCACGTGGAATGCAACGGTGAAATTAAAGAATTTTGGTATGTTTATGTGTATATTTGTAACGTATAAAAAAACAATTAGGGTGTAGAGAATTTCCTGTTATGGGATTTAATCGGGTTTTTTTATAGCGTTTTGGGATTTGGATAATTTGTATTACTTGTATTAATAATTTACACGGAAAAGAATTATCATTACTGATGATGTGTTAAATCTTGTAAGTTTGAGATATTTTATAGTCAACTCGATGTTTGACTTGTAATGTGTCTCCAAAGAGGATGAAATTACGGTCGCTTGTTTGTTTATTTATTTATTTATTTTTTAAAATTATTTTCAGTTTTTAGATGTTAAAGTCTAAAAAGAATGAAAATTACGTGTGAATATTATTAATTGGCAGGATTTTTCAAATTAGAGTTGGCAAGATGGATGGATTAACTATTAAGCAATAAGCTCGGTCAGCACCGACTGAGTTTTTTTTAATTATATTTAAAATATTTTATACAAGTTGGGGCTAGCCCATTTGGCTAACAAGGTGATTACTAACAAGGAGGTCATGTGTTCAAACCCTGACACTAACATAACAAGGAGTAGTTTAGGAGTAGGAGTAGGATAGATTTGCCGTTCAAAAAAAAATTAAAATATTTTATAAAAATATAATAATAAGATTATTATTATTATTACTGTTATTATTATTATTATTTTATGGTCTAATTTTGGACAACCTTTGACTTGTTTCATTTTGTTAAATTTTTACTTTTTGTACGTTTGGTACATCAATTAATGTCTCTTTTCTCAATTTTGGTACATCAATTAAGTATGAGTATTTATTTGATTACAACTATTTTCAATACATAGGTTTTAAAAGTTTTTTTTTCTTATTTTAAATTAAATGATTTATCTTCGTCTATTTGACAAAACTATCTAATCCAATTGTTGTTTTTTTTACGTGCTTCGTATTTTGTAAAAATAGATCACATGATATTATAGATAAAAAAATATTACAGTGCAAGGTATTTAGAGAAGTAGGTTTAAGACAATAATATGATTAAGAGTAAAATGAAAATGGCTAATTTTTAAATTGTATATTAAAAATTATAATTTAATTAGTCAAAATAACAGTAATTTGAAATATAAGATATAACTAAAAGAGTAAACATAATTATTGTCAAAATAGAGGGTAATATAAAAAAGGGTTAATAATATAAAAGCCACTGTAGTTTGACCAAAATTCTGGTTTAACCACTATAGTTTTTTTTTTGTTCCATAAAAACCACTCATACTTTCAAAAAATATCACATTGACCATTATTCATTTTATTTTATAACTTCTAAGGATTATTTTAATCGAAAGATTATGTGAAAAGTTCCATATCGATATTTGAAGCAAATATTTGAACTTAATTGCAGTGAAAATGATACATAAAGTTGTCTACATGTGATTTTGGTATTCATAAGTGCAACTTTTTGGCCACGTTGTGAATGCATAGGATGTCCAAATAAATCTATTAAATTTTGAATGTAACGGGGGTAAGAAGTGTTCCGAGTTGGCGGCATACAATCTTGACTTTTATTTGTTATAGTGGTTGTAATGTATCTTTTTGAAAATATGAGTGGTTTTTAGGAATTTTTTTGAAAGTATAAATGGTTTTTTTAGAACAAAAAAAATATAATGCTTAAACCGGATTTTGGTCAAACTATAGTGATTTTTATGTTATTAGCCCTATAAAAAAATGTAAATTAGATAGTAATTTATCTTGTAAAAGTATATTTATCGGTACAAATGTTCACAATTTATTATTTTACTACAAAATATTTTTCCCATCTATGCATGCAACCAAATCAAATTTAATATTCTTGTAGTTTATATGATAGATATTTATTAGAATTGAAAGAAAAAAAAAAGTTAAAACATAACTAATCTTATCTTGTCATGTGATATGTCATCGTTTTGAGATTAGGTTGGCATAAGATTTTTTTCTTCAACCCATCGCCCATTATTATTTATTTTTTTGTTTTTTTGTTTTCTTCATGCCAATGGGTTGGCAAGTCATCCAATAAACATGGTCCAATAAGAGCAATTACATAGCCCTTTTTGATCCTTTCCAAAATAATTTTGCGGATGAGGTGAATTGGTGAAAGGCCATGTCATTGAAATAGATTAAGGGTGTCTTTCATATCTTTTTAACGTGACTGTATTTATCTCTTAATTTTTTTATCTTTTAATTGGTCATAATTTTTTAACGAGTCTCTAAATCATTAAGTTGAAATATATATCTGAACCATTCTTTTTTCAAAAAACTTACATATATGTCTTTTAATCTAAAAACGTCTTCTTACTCAGAACCTATTAATGGTTCAGACCTCCGACTCATCCGACTCATTCAGATATTATCAAACATCCTCTAAATCGATTTCAAACGCTGGAAGGCATTTCATAAAGACAGTCTCTGTATTCTTTTTATATGCTTTTATTACATATTATAGTATACATATCTAAATACTACTACTTGTATTTTTCTATTAAATTAATCTATTATGTTAATATATTTCTATGAACCATTACAACTATAACACACACACACACACACACATGTGTGTGTATATATATATATATATATATATATATATATATATATATATATATATATATATATATATATATATATATATATATATATATATATATATATATATATATATATATATATATATATATATATATATATATATATATATATGTAGGTTCAAATACATTTTCTAAGTATTGTGTGATTGTAGGACTAATTCTGGACCAATCATTTGATAGGGGCAAATTAGTAACTTTACCAAGCAATCGTAACTTACGAACCCTTACGAACCCTAAAGATACAATTCTTAAAACTTTCTCTCTCTACCCTAATTCTCTCTCTCGCTTTTCTAATTTTTTGGAAGCGATTCTTCCGCCGTTCACCATTCCTTCAGTTCGTCGGTCTTCTTCTCCGGCGAGGAGCCCCTCCTCCGTCCCTCTTATGGAACCACGCCCACCGGAATTTCCTCCTGAGCCGACTCCACCTCCTGTGGAAGATGTATCCTCGTCAAGTCTTGATCGAGCGAGAAGAGAAAAGGCAGGCAAGTCCCGTTTTGTAAAATTGAACCCTCGCATGACTGTTAAGAAGCAGTCATGTCTGATTAACCGTCGATCAAACTCATAAGCGGCGATTCTTAAAGATTGGGTTGGAAATCGAGAATCCAATTTGCTGAAATCGAGAATCCAATTTGCATCCATCTGAACTCGATTTTGATGTTGAAGAGATGATGTATACCGATTCATGTAATACCAGTTCCGATTTCATCTTTTTCTGCTCACAATTTCATTCTTTTTTTATATTTACCCAGCGAAGCCATCGTCTTCATCAAATTTTCGTCTTCATCAAACATTCAAGTAACAACGAATTGATTCTCTGAGAATGGGGCATTCTCAGAGAATGGGGTATTCTTAGAGAATGAGGCTTTCCATATAGCAGTTCTCAACCCTCTGTAAACATATATAATTACTGTATTTTTTGAGAATGAGTGTATAATCACACCAAACTCATAGTTATTTTGTAAAAAATGTACAAAATATACTATATTCTCGAAGAATATACAAAAAAAGGGTATAATATTAACTACATTCTTCAAGAATAAATATGTCAAAAGGCCAAACTAAAAATACGTAAATTGTACATTCTTTTCTACTTAGAATTCTCGGAGAATAACAAAAAAGTAACAACATATACATAGTATTCTCAGAGAATAGGAAAAAATAACAACTGTACGTTCTTTTGAGAACGGTAGTCTGTGGGTACGTAACTGAGCATTCTCTGAGAATGGGAGTGTTTTTTTAGAACGGTAGTATGTGGGTACGTAACTGACATCCCTAAAACACGCAACTTCGGAACATCCTTAAAATACGTCAATTAATTAAAACCAAAAAATCTGATTTACCTTTCTGGCTGTTTTAAAATAGAAACTAATTATTTTTTTTCATTTTAATTACCATCATGTCTTTGTTGATCATAATCCTCCATTTTTTTGATCTAATGGTCCAAAATTGGTCCTACATTCACACAATACTTACCAAATGTATTTAATACTATATATATATATATATATATATATATATATATATATATATATATATATATATATATATATATATATATATATATATATATATATATATATATATATATATATATATATATATATATATATATATATATATATATATATATATATATATATATATATATATATATATATATACATACATTAGAAAATAATATAGATTTTGCTAAAATATATAAATTAGTTTTTGATGTTCTTGTAGGGGTCAATTTTGAAATAATATCGATATTATATAATGAAGAGGAGTTTAACTGTAAGACTAACATTACACATTTGAAAAATCAGTGCAATTGTAAATGATCTAATAACTATATTCTATAAAAAAAAAGTTATCTTGATAGTAGTCTTTAGCATGAGTTGGGCAAGACGGGCAAGTGTTTTCCAAATCTTTAATTAAAGATAATCTAACCCGTAAATGGTTTTTTAGCTCAATAGTTTTCTAATCTTTTTAAGCTCATACATCTATAAACATGATGTATCAACATTTATAACCTTTACAAAAATTAATAACACATAAATCTAAAATCTAGTTTGTGACATTGATGTCCCAAGCCTCATCGGCTATGACACTTTTGAGGTTGTACTTTTCATATCTTACGTGTGTATGTTCTTTTACACGTTGGAGCTAGAATGTCACGTGTGAATGTTCTAATAATTTATTAAATAGTTAGATTTGGAAAAAGAAACATGTAAAAGCTTGCTGCAAGAAGTTTGATTTTCAGGATGAATATAAAATTAACTTTATTCAACTTAATTTAGTTAATTTTCTTATTACAATTTTATAAGTTTTAAATTTTTAATCATCACTTTGAAGATGGACATTCAAACACTCCTTTACATAAAGTCAACTCGATACAACCGAGCGCATCAATTATGGTGGTAATTATGCTTGGTTGTTGTTCATATACTCAATTTTATTATATGTTTTACTTGCTTGATGATCAAGGTTGTGTTTTTCTATGTTAATGGAGGACGTAGTTTACGATCGAGATAGCTATGATGATGACGGGTCATGTTTTCAAGATGATGGATTATAAACGTGAACCGGTATTTTAGTCACATCACATATATTTTACTTAAATAATTGATAAGAGATGAATTTCATTTCGTTTTAATATTGTTTGAACTTAAGAAGTAAATGAGAGTGATATGTTTAAAAATACTTTTCAAAATTAATAAGAGATGGTAGAGTGTGATGCACTCATGCACATGCGATTATTTATTTCATAATATAATATTATAATTAGTTCGTATTGTTAAACAAATATGATCCAGTGTCCAACTCGATTAGCAACAGGATGATATTATAAAACAAGTCCATCAAGACGCTAGGCAACAAAAGAGATTTCAAACAGTTAATAGCACGATCTGGATTTTCTAGCCAACCAACACAATTAGTTATAAATTTAGTACTCATATTAAAGATCCAAAAGAAGGAATGACCGAATGAGTACCTATAAAATCAAAAAATATAGCCTTCTTTACTCAACACACCTTTCTTCTATTTGAACAAAGTAAGTTTCATTTTCCTCACCTCAACACCCACAAAGAATTATTACTCGAAGATTCAAAAGTACCGATAATTTTTGAGGTGCATAGAAATAGTCACGTAGTATGTGCAATACTACCAAGGATGGAATTTATAATCGTAAGGCGCCCTCAACAGAAAGAAACTTAACTTTCTAATCGGCAAGTCTCACACTGAACTTATCCACTACTGCTTTCCAGCTTTCTAATCTCGTCATATTTTGACCACCGGGTAAACCAAGATATATGAAAGGTAAACGTAATGTCGCACACCCAATGTCAATAGCCATTTATTTGACCTCATGATAATCAACCCCAATGCCTATCAACCTATTTTTTGTAACTTAATTTTTAATCTCCAAGCCAAGAAAAAATATCTTAGAAGTCAAACAATAATTCTAGCATTCTCTCAAAACCACTCACCTATGGAAATAACATCATCTATGTAAAAGAAATTAGAAACTCTTATCATATCCATACCAATCATCACACTTCTGAAAAGCGATTTTTTGTGGCCTCCTTAATCGTAGCATTAAGACATACCATGGCTAAATGAAGGAGAAAATGAGGGGGCGGATCACCTTGGTGTAAACCGCGAAGAGATTTGAATTCCAATGTAGGGGCCCCATTCACCATTAGTGAAGCCATGACAAAAGATAAGCACCCGTCCACCCATTTTCACCATTTATCGCAAATCCCAATACCCGTAACACGTCATCCAAATACTCCCAACAAAAAGTATCATATGACTTTTCCAAATCTACCCTGAATACTATTAGTTGTTTGTGTTGGAGTAATCTGGAAAATAGGGTAAGGGCATTTCTGTCCATTTCTTGTTTGTGGTGACCGAGTCAAAAGGCCATGTCGGCCATGCTTAGAAACAGGATTATAGGAATATGCATGTTGAGACATTATTGGGAGGGGAGTGGGTCATGCGGGTTTTTAGGACTAAAATAGTAATTTATGGCTTTTTTGTTCCCACTAATGTATTGTGTATGGCTTTATATATAGCCATCTTTTCCTATAAATGTTAGTATGCTTTTTCTGTAACTCTCCCTTTCATTTATATTTCACCGAGTTTATTTCAGTCTCATATACGAGAGCTTTGATTTGGGTGAGGTTTGAAGCTTTAAAACCAACATTTGGGTCGTATTTTTTATGCCAAACAAATATTTCATTTAACATCAAAGAACCATCTAAGATTTGTCTTCCTTTTATAAACGTCGATTGCTCGGGGTTAACAACATCACCAATAACTTCACATAATCGGGAAGCCATTAATTTTCCAATAGTTTTATATTCATAACCAATGACACTAAAGGGCGATAATATTAATCCCTTTAAGATCATCAACATTTGGTAAAAAGAGCAATAAAAGACGGATTATAACCTTTCAATATCGTAAAAGTGTCATGGAATTGTAAAATCACAACCACCTTGACATCTCAGAGAATCCCTAAAACTATTTAATGAACTTAAAAGCGAACTCGTCCAACCTTGATGCTTTATCATTTGTTGGAATCCTAAGCTCCTTAGTGGGCTTCCTGTTCAATCACCAAGATATCAAGGGAAACAAATTGATTGTGGAGAATCAATTTGTCTCTAATTAGCCTGCTTTCTTCCAATATATATATATATGTGTATTCGAGCTATGATTATACACAGTGTGAGATTGTAAGAAACACTATAATTGGTTTTTGAGTTTATATTTCCAATTATAATCAAAGAGTATATTTTGATATTTGTTTGTGTTTACAATTAGTCTGTCTTTAATTGGTATCAGAGCCTGTTAAATTCTACCTGATAATCCGAGAAGAAGATGTCAGATGTAGAAGATGCACCTGCTGCTCCGGTGAGGGAAAAGCATATCGACTCAACCACGATGGCGTGTCCGATGCTCACGTCAACCAATCACACCGTATGGGCCATGAGAATGAAGGTGGTGCTACGGATCCACAAGGTTTGGACAGTGATTGATCCAGGAACCGATAAAAATGAAGAGAAAGACTGCTTCGCCATAGGGCTATTGTATCAAGCAATTCCCGAAACCCTCATCATACAAATCGGCGACACCGATTCGGCAAAGATTTTGTGGGAATCGATCAAGGCTCTCCATGTAGGAGCCGATAGGGTAAAAGAAGCAAGATTGCAAACCTTAACTGCGGAGTTTGACCGATTGAAGATGACGGATTCAGAGACAGTTGACGGCTTCACCGGGAAAATGTCCGAAATCGCTTCCAAGTCATCGGCCCTAGGAGAAACCATTGAAGAATCGAAGATGGTGAAGAAGATCCTCAAATCCCTGCCTCGAAAATTCATTCACATCGTTGCTTCTCTCGAGCAACTACTCGATCTAAACAAAGTGGGCTTCGAGGATGTGGTAGGTCGGATAAAGACATACGAGGAGAGGATGAGAGAGGAAGATGGCGGAGATGGAGGGCAGCAGCGGGTGATGTTCACCCGATCCAGTGGCGCCGGCGGTGGGTCGAGTAGCGGCGGCGGCGGAGGGATGAACGACGGTGGTTGCAGATCGACTCGAGAAGGAGGAGGAGGCGGGGGGAACACTGATCGGGAAGAGAGAAGCGAAGCTGGGAATTGGGGAAGAAACAGACGTCAAAATGGATTTAATCCCAATGGATCCGGGTCGGATGGCGGGTTCGGGTTAGGCGGATCCGGATCCGGGTCCTCTAATGGATCTCAGCCCAAATCAAATGGATCTTGGTCCAATTCATTTAAAAACCAGCCCAAAAACAAGCCCAATTCGAATTCGGACTCGAATCGAAACCCGGAAAGAGATCTGTCAAAAGTTATTTGTTACAGATGCGATAAACCGGGCCATTTCGCGTCTAAATGTCCCGAAAGACTTCAAAAATTCCAAGAAAGCCATTTTATCGAACAAGATGATACCGATGAAGCCGTATTTTTACACGAAGCCGTTCTTTAAACAAATACGTCTCTAGAAGGACTTAGAGATTCGGGGGTGATTGTTGGAATCCTAAGCTCCTTAGTGGGGTTCCTGTTCAATCACCAAGATATCAAGGGAAACAAATTGATTGTGGAGAATTAATTTGTCTCTAATTAGCCTGCTTTCTTCCAATATATATATATATGTGTATCCGAGCTATGAATATACACAGTGTGAGATTGTAAGAAACACTATAATTGGTTTTTGAGTTTATATTTCCAATTATAATCAAAGAGTATATTTTGATATTTGTTTGTGTTTACAATTAGTCTGTCTTTATCATTCACACAATCCCAATTTGATTGCTTGATTTCATCACCAGTAATCAGTCACTCAATGCTCATCTTTTTCTTGAGATAGAGGGTTATAGTCGGAGATACCACTATTGCATTGTGCAAATGAAGAACTCAATAAACTCCATAACTGACATGCCCCATGCATATCTTACTGATGGAATCGACATTGTTTGATGTCATTTAATTATAATGGAGATCATGAAAAAGACCCACATAGGGTAGCCCTAATAAAACATTTACAATTTTCAACAATACATGTTGCATTGAAACCAATCTTTTGTGGATCTTTTAGTTGTCTACTAAAAACCTTATTGAATACTTTTCATTGGAATATATAGTTGAAATTTTTTTTTATGTTTTTGAACATTTGTATGTTTTTATATTTGTTTTTTTTGCTATTGTTTGTATGATTCAGTGGGAATAAACCGAGTCTAAACATGGCATTAAACGAGGCATACCCCAACTACATGTTTATATTCCATTACCATTGTATTCATCCTTCGACCAACCATCCTGAAAATTACTTTTTCAAGGTCAGATAGCCTATAACAATATTCTAATGGCTCATTGGATAACTATATTGGTATCACTAGCAAGGAGAAGTATGCCTCGATAATTATGATCCTTACATGTATCAACATCATCATCATCGATATACTTATAGTTTTTTGAAGAAACATATTGAATATGTTCTACTAGTGTTTCATATATAGTATGTATAGAAACCCTCAAAGAGATCAAAATACTTGTTTGATTATTGCTTTCCACAAGTGATAGATTTCCACCTGAGCCTATTCCAACATATTAGTTTATACCGGCCCTCTTCCTCTTCCACTATATGAGTTTTCCACCTATAATTGATCTAAACTATGTTGGTGATTTTAGTGTCACCAAGTCATTTTATGTAATTGGAACTAACATGTGAGCTAAGGGGCTACTTAGTTTGTACTCTAATACATGTTCGGGTAATGTGCGGAGTGCACGCATGTATAAGATCGAATAAGTAGCCGGTACGACGACTTGTCGGGGGTCCGGGGGCAGCGCCCCTGGGTTCGGGGATTCCAAAAGGGCAGCGCCCCTTTGGCGGGGTCCTAGGGGCAGCGCCCCTAGCGGGGTCCAAGGGGCAGAGCCCCTGGCCTTCGGATTTTTGGATTGGTCACTTAGTGGAAAATCCGAATTCTTAAGGGTTAATATGGTATAATTAACTGATTATCGTTAATTATGGAAACCATCAATTAAACCCTAACCCTAAGGAAATCTTAAGTCGGCCCATGATCCCATAACCCTAATTCGTGGGTTATATAAACGCCTCTTCTAATCAGAAGAGACACACACGAAAATCATTAGCTCTCCAATCGTTCCTCACGAACATAAAAACTTCTGGCAATTTGGCTTACGAGTTTGTGCCTAAATTCGTAGGTGTTCCCTTTGGATTATCCTAGACTGGATTTCCTGTAACCCGGGCATAGGGTGGAAATATCAGTTCGGAAAGTGATCACACGATCCATAGGGCAATCCGGATCTTCTCTAAACCCACCCGTTTTTCCTACAATCGAACTGATACTCCGTTTCTGGAGAAGATGAACGCCTCAATCCAGGAGATGACGAACAAGTTCAACAAGCTGGACAAGTTTGAAGGCGTTGATTTCAGGCGATGGCAGAAGAAGATGCACTTCATGCTGACTACTCTGAAGGTGGCGTATGTGCTGAGCACCCCCAAGCCTAAGGTGGTTGAAAACGAGACACAAGAAGCAACAAGGCTGAGGAACAAGTGGGAAAACGACGACTACATCTGCAGAGGCCACATCTTGAACGGTATGTCTGATTCTCTTTTCGATATCCATGGTGACGCCAAAAGTGCGAAGGATCTGTGGGATCTCCTTGAATCAAAATACATCGCTGAGGATTCTTCTAGTAAGAAGTTTCTGGTGAGCGATTTTAATAGCTACAAGATTGTTGATTCAAGGTCGATCACTGAACAGTATAATGAATTAATTCGCATCTTGGGTCAATTCAAACTACACAACATGAACATGGATGAAACCATTGCTGTGTCTAGTTTGATTGACAAACTGCCACCAAGCTGGAAAGATTTCAAACATAACTTAAAGCATCAAAAGGAGGAACTGTCCTTGGTTCAACTTGCTAGTCATATTCGTATTGAAGAATCTCTTCGTGTGAAGGAAAGTGACAAAACTGATAAACCCAATGGGAAAGTTGAACCTGGACAGCCCTCGGTTCATGTGGTTGAAGACAAACGTAAGAACCCTAATAACAATAAGGGTTATGGCAAGAAATGCAAGCAGGAATATGTCCCAAATAAGTCCAACAAACAGAAAAAGGAACTAGTTTGTTGGAGGTGCCATAGGGTGGGACATTGCAAGCGTGATTGTCGTGTGAATCTGGGTAACAATGGTGCCAATAATTCTGGTGCAAGTGGAAGTGGAAACGGGTCTAAGGACCAGGTTAAAGGAGGTCTGTTTTTGACTAACTTTGATAATTCAATTCAGAATTATGTTCATTATGTTTCCCTAATTCCTGAATCATTCTATGTGCAAGATGATGATGTTGCTTGGTGGATCGACTCTGGAGCAACGAGCCATGTATGCAAGGATAAACGGTTGTTTGAAACATTAACACCGCTTGAAGATGGATCGGTGCTCAAAATGGGAGATGAATCTTTTATTCCTATTTGTAGAGTCGGTGTCGTTTGTCTTGAGTTTACTTCTGGAAAACTAGTTAAACTTTTTGATGTTTTGTTTGTTCCTAAGATTAGAAAGAATCTTGTTAGTTCTAGTTGTTTGAATTCTGAAGGTTATAAACAAGTTATTGAATCTGATAGGTACATTCTATCTCGTGGTGGTATGCTTATTGGTTTTGGATATTTGAATAATAGAATGTTTCGTTTGAATATTGTTGATAAGTTTTTACCTGTTCATAATTCTGCATTTGTTTCGTCTGCTTCTAAAATTGATGAATCTATGCTTTGGCATGTAAGATTGGGTCATGTTAATTTTAGTAGGATGCATGAGATGTCAAACGATGGTTTAATTCCAGGCTTTGACATGAACACTGAAAAGTGTAGGACATGCATGCTTACAAAAGTGACAAAACAACCTTTTCCTAGTGTTACTAGAAAAACGAGTGTTTTAGAACTTGTACACAGTGACCTGTGTGATTTCCACTCTACTCCTTCCTTGGGTGGTAAGCATTATGTAGTCACATTCATTGATGACTATACCCGGTTTTGCTATGTGTATTTGCTTAATGCTAAAAACGAAGCATTGGAAAAGTTCAAAATATACAAAACCGAGGTGGAATTGCAATTGGGCAATTTGGTTAAGTGTCTTCGGACTGATAGGGGAGGTGAATATATGGATCCCATATACTTCCAATCAGTGGGCATCATTCATGAAACCACAGCACCTTACTCGCCCCAACAGAATGGAATCGCGGAACGCAAAAATCGAGTTTTAAAGGAAATGGTAAACTCGATGCTTTCATACTCTGGATTGAGTAATGGATTCTGGGGAGAAGCCATGAAAACGGCTTGCTATTTGCTAAATAGGGTTCCTAACAAAAGGAGCAAAACAGTCCCATATGAACTTTGGTTCAAGAAAAAGCCGATTTTGACATATTTTCGGGTTTGGGGATGTCGGGCGGTTGTAAAACTAACCGAGCCCAAAATGAAAACTTTGGGAGAACGTGGAATTGATTGTATATTCATTGGGTATGCTGAACATTCCAAGGCATATAGGTTCTATGTCATTGAGCCTAATGATTACGTGTCGATTAACACCATTATCGAGTCACGGGATGCAATTTTTGATGAGATGCATTTTTCATCGATTCAAAGGCCTAAGGATCTGACCTTTAGCACTAATGAAGTGCAAAATCCAGAAAGTTCAGATGGTGTTTCTAGTCAAGAAACACAGGAGCTTCGAAGAAGCAAAAGAGGTCACATTGCGAAAAATTTCGGGTCCGACTTCCAACTGTTTTTGGTGGAAGGTTCAAGGGATGAAATTGAGAATCAATACTCATATTGTTATAGTATTGAAGATGATCCAAAAACTTTTCAAGAGGTCATGGAGTCTCGAGATGTAACGTTTTGGAAGGAAGCCATTGATGATGAAATGTCATCAATTCTTGAGAACAATACTTGGGTATTGTCTGATTTGCCTCGAGGTTCTAAACCACTTGGTTGTAAATGGATTTTCAAAAAGAAAATGAATGTTAATGGGACCATTGACAAGTTCAAAGCCCGGTTAGTCATTCAAGGTTTTAGACAAAAACCCGGTATTGACTATTTTGATACGTATGCTCCGGTGGCGCGTATTTCTACCATTAGATTGTTGATTGCCTTGGCAAGTATCCACAATCTGGTTATCCATCAAATGGATGTCAAAACAGCCTTTTTAAATGGTGAACTTGATGAGGAGGTTTACATGAAACAACCTGAAGGTTTTGTTATGCCTGGTAAAGAGCATATGGTTTGTAAACTGGTTAAATCATTGTATGGGTTGAAACAAGCACCCAAACAATGGCATCAAAAGTTTGATAAGGTTATTTTGTCTTCTGGTTTTAAAATAAACCAAGGTGACAAATGTGTTTATAGTAGATTTGATGATGCTACTAAAACAGGGGTGATCATTTGCTTGTATGTAGATGACATGTTGATTTTCGGGACTGACCAAAATCAAGTAGATGAAACAAAGAAATTGTTGTCATCTAAGTTTTCCATGAAAGATTTGGGAGAGGCTGATGTTATCCTTGGTATAAGGATCAAACGGGTGAACAAAGGTCTGGTAATGACTCAAAGTCATTACATTGAGAAAATTCTCAAAAGGTTCAATTTTAGTGATTGTACTCCCGTGAGCACTCCTATGGATGCAAGTGTGAAGTTAATGGTCAATAAAGGCAAACCAATTTCACAGTTGGAATACTCTAAGGCTATTGGTAGCTTGATGTATGCCATGACAAGTACCAGGCCTGATATTGCTTTTGTTGTGGGAAAATTGAGCAGGTATACTAGTAATCCTAGTGCTCAACACTGGCAAGCAATGAATAAAGTGTTTAAGTATCTCAAGGGAACCATGGATTATGGCTTGAGTTACTTGGGATATCCTTCAATTTTGGAAGGACATTCAGATGCAAGCTGGATATCGAACAAAGATGATCATACCTCAACAACTGGTTGTGTATTTTTGCTTGGGGGAGGTGCCATTTCTTGGTCTTCCAAGAAGCAAGCTTGCATTACTTTGTCAACAATGGAATATGAATTTGTTGCATTGTTTGCTGCTAGTAAATAAGCAGAATGGTTAAGGAATCTGGTTTATGAAATTCCTTTGTGGCCAAAGCCGATTGCACCTATTTCTATCCTTTGTGATAATGCAGCTGCCTTGGCTAAGGCATACAGTCAGGTGTACAATGACAAGTGTAGGCACTTAGGTGTTAGACACGACATGGTTAGAGAACTAATCATGAGTGGTGTGATATCGGTTCAGTTTGTAAGGTCACCACAAAATTTGGCGGATCACTTGACTAAAAGTTTGCCAAGAGACTTAGTGCACAAGTCTGCGATCGGGAGGGGATTAAAGTCCATCTAAGTACTATAAAGGTAAGACACCCAATTCCCTTCTAATTTTATTTAGGAGCTGAATTCAATGCGGAAAGCTTACACTTATAGATTGGAACACATAAAGTATTCATCCCAAAGGATGTGTTCGGTTCTACAGTTGACCAGGTTGAAGTTAAACTTCTTAATAACACCTTTGATTAAATGTATGTGCAGATACATGGAAAGGAGTTACCTACGTGATTATGAAATGTAGCCGCATTTCAAGAGGTTGGGGACTTGGCCTTGATACGATCATGAGAGGATTAGGACACACGGCTTAATAATAGTGTCAAGTTGTATTTTGCTAGAAAGTTTGATAAACTAGTATGTATTTTATCTTCTGGTATTCATATGAGTTGATGGGTTCAATTCTTGGAACACCCTGATTATCGAGTATTTGTAAGGATATTATACTAAGGTGGAAATTCAATCGTTTCGATATTTTCATTTATGTACTGGTTTGGTTCGTTTGGATAATTATTATGTTGTTCAAGGGTTACACTAAAATGGGGGAGGATTGTTGGTGATTTTAGTGTCACCAAGTCATTTTATGTAATTGGAACTAACATGTGAGCTAAGGGGCTACTTAGTTTGTACTCTAGTACATGTTCGGGTAATGTGCGGAGTGCACGCATGTATAAGATCGAATAAGTAGCCGGTACGACGACTAGTCGGGGGTCCGGGGGCAGCGCCCTTGGGTTCGGGGATTCCAAAAGGGCAGCGCCCCTTTAGCGGGGTCCTAGGGGCAGCGCCCCTAGCGGGGTCCAAGGGGCAGAGCCCCTGGCCTTCGGATTTTTGGATTGGTCACTTAGTGGAAAATCCGAATTCTTAAGGGTTAATATGGTATAATTAACTGATTATCGTTAATTATGGAAACCATCAATTAAACCCTAACCCTAAGGAAATCTTAAGTCGGCCTATGATCCCATAACCCTAATTCGTGGGTTATATAAACGCCTCTTCTAATCAGAAGAGACACACACGAAAATCATTAGCTCTCCAATCGTTCCTCACGAACATAAAAACTTCTGGCAATTTGGCTTACGAGTTTGTGCCTAAATTCGTAGGTGTTCCCTTTGGATTATCCTAGACTGGATTTCCTGTAACCCGGGCATAGGGTGGAAATATCAGTTCGGAAAGTGATCACACGATCCATAGGGCAATCCGGATCTTCTCTAAACCCACCCGTTTTTCCTACAAACTATAGTAGATCTATATACATAGGCACCCACACCATTTACCAAGTATATATGTACACTATTTGATGTACCCCAGGCAATGTTTATCAAGAGCTTGACATCACTCTCATCAATCATACTTATAACATAGTGCAAATCATGATGTTAGAAAGACACCCTAATAACAGAACTAGTTTATAAATCTATCCTTATTCGATTAAACACCACCGTAACAACATAACAATGTTTATATATGTGGGCAAAATAAACACAATAATAAGAACATTTACCCTGATATATTAACCTTCTCCATTTGTTGTTTCCATAGCCCTCCCCGATGCAAATAACAACAGAAAACTTGTTTGATGAACTCACTTTTTCGAGAAGAAAATATATATTTGACAATTGCTCCAAACTACACTAAATAAGAGCAAGTTGTAGAATTTCACATAAAATGTTCGTCAATTGGCCCGCCATTTCATGGTTTTACATTACGGTAAGAAGAGGAGGAGGATTCCATATTGTGCTTTTGCAATGAAGGAAGATTTTGAAAGGATGGGGATTTTCTACCCAAAATGAGATGCTTAAAATAGCAATGTTTTGAAAGTGCAAATTTGGTGGTTTACGGGAGAACTTCCTTAATTTTTGGCAAATATTGTAAAATTAACTAATACTATGTCAGAAGCTAAAAGAAAAGTAACTATTCTAGTTATTTTATCTTTAGTTTATCAATTTGCTATTTATTATTTAGGTCCGTTTAATTAGTTTAAAAGATATATTATCAAAATTGGATACATAAACCCTATTTTGATACGAGCTTTCTTTTTAACGGATTGTTCTAAAACCCTAGACTCGCAGCCCTTCACTACTTCCCTCGTCTTTACAATCGGATTTCTTCAGCCCCCAGCAGATATTCTAATCTATCATCGATTTCTCCTCCGTTCACGTCTGACCGGCGACATCTCGAGAAGCCAGACGCCGCCGCCGCCGTTCTCCTTTCTGCGCCTGTTATCGCCGGCAGCAACCTCTCTCACCGCGTCACTCTCCTTCTCGCTATTGCTGCATTCAGTTTTTGGTATGTTTTTGCCCTAAAGAACTCTTTTTTTTTTTTTTCGAAATCAGCAGCCGATGGTTTCTACGTTGCTGTTGTTCATCCGGTGAATCCCGTTTTTGCCCTAAATAAGGCGTTTTTCTGATGTTAATTTGCTGAAACATTTATGCTTCTTTAATATAATCAGAATCTGTTGTTCATATGCAATGTTCTTAATTTTTTTCTGCTGAAGTTACAATCCGATATGTGAAATCAGATTCTATTACAATCTGATGCTATGAATGTGTTTTCTGAAATTAGAATGTGGGATGTGATGTTTTTTTTTCCTGAAATCAGAACGTGAAATCGGAATATGAGATTACAAGCTAATGTAAAGAAGTTGTTAATTTGCGGATAGAAAAATCTGATGTAAAGAATTTGTGCTCCCATAGTAAATATGACATATAATTAACAACTGGACACTGATATTAGTTAAGCCATGTTTCTTTTCCTTGTGTTTATCTTCTCTAACATTACAAACTATTATCTTTCATGGTAAAGTTTAAAGCTAAATAGATTCCTGTTTTCAGAAAAGTTTTGAAATCCACACCAAAAAACCATGGCAGGAGGGAAAATCAAGAAAGAAAAGGCCCCACGTGGAGCTGTTGGCTCTTCAAATCACTATCAAGGAGGTATACAGTTCCACAAATCAAAAGGTCAACATATTCTCAAGAACCCTTTACTTGTTGACTCCATAGTCCAGAAAGCAGGCATCAATTCTACAGATGTGATTCTTGAAATTGGTCCTGGTACTGGTAATCTCACCAAGAAACTTCTAGAAGCTGGGAAATCTGTTGTTGCTGTTGAGCTTGACCCACGTATGGTTCTTGAATTACAACGTCGTTTTCAAGGCACCCCTTTTTCTAATCGACTCAAGGTAATTAATTTTTTTTAAGTGATTCCTAATTTGTCAACTTTATTGTCTGTTAGTTGAAGTCTT
Organism: Cichorium intybus; assembly: GCA_023525715.1. Classification (NCBI taxonomy): domain Eukaryota; kingdom Viridiplantae; phylum Streptophyta; class Magnoliopsida; order Asterales; family Asteraceae; genus Cichorium; species Cichorium intybus. The sequence continues at coordinate 28,768,129 of CM042017.1, read as the reverse complement.
ATATGATTCCTAAATGATTCTACTCGACTCAAGAAACTCGTTTTGTTGTTAATTCACCTTTATTTCTAAACAAAAGGGTAAAATCGTCATTTTCCATTTTTCATAGGTTATCCAAGGCGACGTCCTAAAATGCGACCTCCCGTACTTCGACATATGTGTCGCTAACATCCCGTACCAAATATCGTCCCCGTTAACATTTAAATTATTAAACCACAAACCGTCATTTCGATGTGCAATAATAATGTTCCAAAGAGAATTCGCGATGCGGTTAGTAGCCCAACCGAGTGACTCCCTCTATTGCCGCCTCAGTGTCAACACCCAACTTTTAGCCCGCGTGTCCCACCTTCTAAAAGTCGGTAAAAACAACTTCCGTCCACCACCAAAAGTTGACTCATCCGTGGTTAGAATCGAGCCACGTAAACCACCCCCCGCGGTTAACTTCAAAGAATGGGACGGGTTAGTCCGCATTTGCTTCACTAGAAAAAACAAAACCCTAGGCTCGATTTTTCGCCAAAAACGCGTACTTTCGATCATGGAGAAAAACTACAAAACGCTTCAAGCGTTGGGAGTTTCGGCGGCAGGTGACGTGGCGGATGATGTGGCGGTTCTTGGGGAATCCGGCGAGATGGAGGAGGAAAGTGAGGATGTGGATGATGACGAGGATATGGAGGTGGAGATGGAGGATGGCGAGGGAAAAGGGTCGGAGTTTAAAGAAAAAGTTTTGGGGATTTTGAAATTAGGGAAATTTGAGGAAAAAAGATCGGCGAAACTTGCGCAAGCGGATTTTATGCATTTGTTGTCGTTGTTTAATCGCGCGGGGATTCATTTTTCCTGACTGAATGATTGCTGTCAATGTCGGTGTCGGTATTTATTTTTGCTGATTTTGAGTAAGTTGGTAGTAGTTTGTTTTTGGTTTTTTTATATGCTATAAATATTGGATATGGGTATGATTATGTTAAAGGTTTTTGAATGAAGAAGAATGGTGGTAAATTGTGTAAAATGAGTAATCTTGGTTTATGGGTGTTTGGATGTGTTGCGATTTTTTAACTATTGTGATTTGTAGTTTGGTTTTAAAAGATTGGAACAAAGTTGGATATTCATATTTGATAACGTTTTTAGATAATTTTTGAACAATAAATCGTTGACTTGCTATCTAATAGAAGCATTGTCAAGGTTTTTAACCATTTAATTTGGTGGGACAAAAGCTATATTCACATAGACCTTTCTATTCAATAGCATTTATTGATGTAATTAAAAATAAATAAAATTTTAATTAGGTATCTAGTAGAACTGCAGCACTATTGATAGATCATTATATGGCTATGTAATAGAAGCATTGTCAAGGCTTTTAACCATTTATTAAAGTGATTTTCACATAAACCTATCCATTCAATTACATTTATTGATATAATTTAAAAAACAAACCCTTAGCTAGTTATCTAGTAGAACTGTAGAAGCACTGATAAGGAGAATGGAAAATGGTGTTTATGTGTAACGAGAAAATTACTTATTAAAAACTTAAATAAATCAATAAGTAAGAAATAAGTAACTTATTTAGAACTCCTTATTTAAGTCAATAAATGCCTATATAATCTTCTCACCCAAACACTTGCAACTTCTTATTATCGGTGTCAAAGTACAATAAATCAATAAGCATTTCAAATAAACAATCACAAACACCCCATTTATAGGGATAATAAACCCAATGATCTTATTTTCTTGAAATATTTTAGAAAAAGATTGCTTTTGAACAAATGATTAGTTCTATATTAGTTCAAAAGTTTGCATTTTAATTTCTAATTTACCTTAACATTCTTTTTGTTACTGATTTGCCATTAACTCTAAGAAAACGTTTCAAAGTTGAACTTTTGAAAGTCACTAATAGGTTATCACTAATGTGACGGTTTCCGTTGACTTGATATTCTATAAAAGTCTAAAATTTACATCTCAATTTCTAATTTACCCTAATATTTTATTTGTTATTAACTTGCCACTAAATACGTATTTTTGTCACTGATTTACCACTAAACACATATTTGTAAAAATGCATATTTACCTATTTATAAACCATTTTTCCGATATAAAATACATTTTTATTCACGGTTTATCTATAAAAAAAATATTTTTATGTAAGAAAATATGTTTTTTTAAATATACTTATGTGTATTGAATGACCGAATTAACATGCTAAATTGGATTGAATGAGTGACGTGACTTGGTCGCTAGATCACCACGTTAGCATGTCTATTAAAAATCAAAAGCAAAGAAATGAGGGTGTGCAAGACTCGAATTCGAGACTTGTCATCAAATTGCATCAGTCATTCAAAGCACATAAAGGAAAACATATTTTTACATAAAGATATGTTTTTTATACAGATAAACTATGAATAAAAATATATTTTATAAGAAAAATATGTTTTATACATAAGTAAAAATGCATTTTTACAAATCCATATTTAGTAACAAACTAGTAACAAAAATACGTATTTAGTGGCAAATCAGTAACAAAAAAAGTGTTAGGGTTAACTAGAGATCAAAATGTAAACTTTTGAACTTTTATAGAATGTCTTTTACAAATACATATTTAGTAGCAAATTAGTAACAAAAATACGTATTTAGTGGCAAATCAGTAACAAAAAAGTGTTAGGGTAAATTAGAGATCAAAGTGTAAATTTGTGGACTTTTATAGAATGTCAAGTCAGCAATAACCGTTACGCGAGCAGTAACCTTTGTTGGTGGCCTTCTAAATGTTCAATTTTAAAATATTTTTTCATAATTAATGGCAAATGAGTAATAAAAATTGAGGCAAACTTTTGGACTTTTATAATATTAACCCTTGAACAAATAACATAAATGACTAAGAAATTTTGAGAACTATAAATTTTGAAATAAAGATAATATATTTTATTCATTATTTTTGAAAAAAACAAACAACCTTGTTCGAAAAAATGAATTCGAAACATGTCTTTTAGTTCGAAAAACAGTTTTCAAATTTATCTTTTGTCAGAAAAAATGAATTTGGAAATCCATGATAATTCAAGTCATAAGAACATGATGGTTATTTGTTCAAAATGTGGTCGTTTCCTGAAAACTTTTTAAGAAAATAAGGTCATTAAAATGAATAATTCAAATATGTATATATTTGTTTCTATTTATTGTATATATGCTTCCTAGTTTACCGGAATCACAATTTTGTATTGTATACATATATGTTTACGATATCATACCAACTTTTATGGTACGAGAGTCCTAAATTAGAGGTTTACCCTTCTCTTTTGTGTTTGTTTTTGTATAGGAATACTAAATTTAAACTGAATTAAATTGGTTGGCTTCACAACCAAATTACTACAATTTCATCATTCTAATGTTCTCATTTTTGTATCATCTTTCTAATATTAACAATATATCATCGTTTCAATAAAAAGTTTATTTTGTAATCTTTGTTGTATATTATTAATTCAGAGTTGTTAATGATATTAAATGAATGTATTGATTATTGATAATTTAACGAGCTATTCATTAAAATGATGATATTTTTGTTTTACATACATCCCAATAACCAATTTTTTTTTCTGAATTGGCACAAAATTACCATCTAATTAATATATGCACAAATTTTCAAATATTTTTTGTACCCTAAATTTAATATGAAATTTGATGCATACATCAATCCTATGTGCCGAATTGCTATGTACCTCACAAGTGGGATTGGGTACACATGGCCAAACTCACCTTATCCAACCCTTTGACCGAACTCATAAGCAACGGAAGATGGGTGAATATGCCTTTTCAATATGTCACCCAGGTAAAAAAGCTAAATAGAGAATGACATATAACTCTCGTTAAAAAAATACAACTTGTATGTAAAAGTAATATAATTTTATTCCATTTTTATCTAAATATCTAAAAAAGAAATTTAATTATAATAACCATGTCTTTTATTATTATAAAATAATAGCATAGATTCTTGAACCTTAAATGCTAAAATTACATTTTTCCAAATATAAATTGATTGAAAATAATTTGAACTTTTAAACCTAAATATACAACAAATAACTAAACAGTATCCGTTCAAAATGACGCATGCAAGCAATAAATGTGTTATGCAATTTTTACGTTTTTTACGGGCAAATAACGTATTTTCCAAAGCAGGAAACGAATTATGTCATAAGAGTTATCAACACCTATTTATAGTTTTATTTTGTTTTCTTTCGTCCAAATGGTAAATCTGTGAAGCTTCCGATCACCTTGGCTTATTCGGTTATATGGGTGCTGTGGAATGCTTGTAATGTGCTTGTTTTTGTTGGTGTATGTGAAAAATGGATGGATTCTGGTATCACAGAAGAAAATAGTCCAACTATAAACAACTTTAATTCCAGGCACATAATAAAAGTCACAAACTAGATGTTTTGAGAAAGAATTCGAATTCTTAGAGATCTCCAGAAATTCTCGTTAATGAGTTTTAAATACTCATTTTCTTCAAATAATATAAGGATGGCCGTTTTTAGAATTTACATGAAATTTTATCTCAAAACTAAAATATATATGTTGGAAAAATAATGATAAAATGGAAGCGCCTGAGCCACTGCCCCTTAGACCCCGCAAGAGAGCATGACCCCCACCATTTTTGTGGTACCAAGAACAAATTCGTTTTATACAAGTGTGCACTTCCTACTCCCAATTTGTATAAAATCAAAGTTTGAACTCCATTGACGATTAGACAAATTGCATTACACTAAAACGACTTGTCAACACTAAAATTACCAACAGTTTTCTAGAATAGCATGAGCACACCTCCTAAAGCGGTTGATTCGATAGTTAATATTTCTTTTAATTGGACAAAGCATAAATCAAAGATTAATAGCCTTATTTTGGCATCGTTGATGTTGTTCTCCAATATTTTTATGTAATCAGTAACTATTTCTGTAGTCTAGCTTCTTGCTAGTGCTTCCTTGGTAATAAAATTTTATCGTTCTAAAAAAGAGTGGTCTTTCATAATGTGGTGATATCGTGGGTCACTTTTTGTCCCACAATTTCAAAATCAAGTAAAAGAACATTAAATAGAGAGAGTGTGTGTGAGTGAGTGAGCGTGTGTGTTTTTGTGTGAGTGTGTGTATGTGTTTGCATGTGTGTGTGTGTTATACAAAGGAGACCAACTGTCACAGTGAATTTCCGATATTCATGACCTAAATGACTGGCACAAAGTTCATCACAGAATACATGTTAAGTATGTGTCTAATCTAAACCGAGGGAGTCCTTGCGGCCGAAGAAGATCAATTGACCGAAGCAGCCAAGAACCGAGGCAAGCCTGGCATTACGGTTGATGGTTGTGCATCGGTCAGATCCTCATCCGAAGAAGAATTTTTGCCTAGGTTAGATGAACGATGCAGATCGACATTTTTAAAGTAGTATTACGAGTCCGGGGGATTCATCCCATTTTGACATACTACTTTAATGGACCAGCAGCTCGGTTGGAAGCTTAGATCAGGGCCGAGGCAAGCCTCGCTCCAGTCCGGATCAACAGAGTTGGCTTCGGTTGGGCAAAGTGATGTGCAACAATAGCGGTACGAAGGAGAAGCTACTTCAGGAGAAGTGTCTCCTAGGCACAAGTATAACACCCCGATTTTCATGTACCTTAAAAGGTGTAATATTTTATAAAACTAAATGTTGAAAATCTCATATTTCAGAAACCTTGTCTATGGCATTAAGCATAAACTTAAAACTCTTGGTCCCAACAAAAATTAATTACGTTTTAAGAATGTTTGCATGACTTATGGGGTTACTACTTCATATCAAGAATAAACCATAGAAAGCAAAGCAATCACATGCATACATGCCCAAACTAATCATACCAATATACCAAAACTTCGACATGACTCTTGGGCGATTAGATAAAATCCATACTAACTCAATCCAATACAAAAACCCAAAAAAGGAAACTTGGGGCTGAAAGGTTTTCTACAAACCATGAACTAAATAACCTAAGTTCACATGCAACCTATGAGGATCTATGTTTTCTTCTAATTGAACATATAACAAAACCTAAAGACCATAAGAAAATTAACTAAAAGAATAAAATTAGAAAAAACAACCTTTTAGAATTTTCTGGAAGCTAAGCAGCAAAATTATCCTACCTCAAATGAAAGTCACACCCAAGCTTGGAGGTATATGGATCAAAAATTCCAGAGAGAGGGATGAGAGAATTGGCGAATTCATATGGTGACCAGGGAGCCCTATTTATAGTTTCCAGATGATTAACTGATAAGCCTTAGAGATAAACTTTTTTGAATTCAAATAAGATAAACCTTTTATCTTACAATTCAAACTCTTATTTATCTACTAATTATCAATTTCGAAATTATATATATCCATATATAGATTTCGACTTTCAACTGGTCACTCCACACTGTCACTTACTCAACTATTGAATAATTACAGTTTTAGTCCCTGCACCTTTAATTAATTAATTTAATCCCCAAATTAAATCCAATTAATTCTGGATTAATTCCTAATTAATTAATATAGTTTCTAATTAATATATTATCACTTTAATATATTAATAAACCATATATTTAATTCCTGTTGATTTATTAATCCCATAATAAATCAACCTTTCTCTCTACCGAATTTTCTATTAATCCTCCAGCTATGAGAGCAACCCAAATGGACTGTGCTTCTATTAATTAGGTAAATACTAATTATTAGTCATGGCTTAGACACCTAATCCAACAGTCTCCCACTTGGATAAGTCTATGACTATAATTACCGATTTAACCTCTAATTAATCAGCACTTGTAGCTTCCTAGAAACCAATGCCAAACTCTGATCTAATCAGTCCTGTCCATAGATAAGTGATCAGATGATCCTCCGTCCAACAAGATATTTTCAGACTCAAGACATGGATATAATCAATCCTGGTCTGACTCACTGTTTCTCGATTTCCGATTTGCATATGACTCTTAGACTACCAATTTAGTCCCGGTTGGCCAACCATTTTAGTCAACTTCAAATTCATCGAGAGGCCTACAGATATCTGTTTCCCGTTAGGGTCAAGGGACGAATAAAATTTGACTCATATACTTATGTCTTTTACCGGACAAATTACTCACAACAATACGTTTTATAACACCGAGTTACCGATGCGTTTTCGTATTATCAATGAACAACCGTTTAGTAAATCATAACTCATATGTCTTAGCTTAAAGATCAAAAGATATTATCGTCTCAACATTGCTCGTGATAAAATCCATGAAGCAATCCATTGAGCGCGGGTTTATCCAATACTCAAATCTCTATTTCCAAGTACTCATGAATGTTGTAGCAATCTTATTGCAATGTCTAACTCCTTAGACAATCTACAACTAATTCATGACAGCCTTGCTTCATACTTACTCCCTAAAAGCATGAGCGACTGTGGATATTTGAATAATCCAATTATTCAGGAAGTAAAACATGCGAAATGAAACACAATGATATATTATTGACAAAATTAGTAAACCATTACTCATTAATAAATCTCCATTATTAAATCACAAATGTCAAATACAATAACATTGTTACAAGTTTCAAAGCCTATCTAATTACAAAAAAAAAACTTATATCATCTCTTAATCCAATGCTCCTAGCATGCTGATTATGCTTAATCCTACTCAGAGCCTTTGTCAAGGGATCTGCAGGATTATCTTCCGATGATACCCTCTTTACAAGGAGGTGACCTTCTTCTACCCTATGTCTGATGTAGTGGTACTTTTTGTCGATATGTCTGGACTTTCCATGGTCTCGCGGTTCCTTTGTCAAGGCGACCGCACCTTTGTTATCGCAGAACAGTTCCAAGGGCTCCTGAATACTCGGGACTACTCCAAGGTCACCAATAAAGTTCTTCAGCCAAGCCGCTTCCTTTGACGCTTCACTTGCTGCTATGTACTCTGATTCGCACGTAGAATCAGCCACTGTTTCTTGCTTGGAACTTTTCCAAGTAACTGCTCCACCGTTCAAAAGGAATACCCAGCCCGACTGAGACCGACCACTGTCTCTATCCGTCTGAAAACTGGCATCTGTATATCCTTCAACTCTCAAGGTATCACTGCCACCGAGGACTAACACCATGTTCTTTGTCCTTCGCAGATACTTGAGTATATTTTTCACAGCTATCCAATGTGCCCTTCCAGGGTTTCCCTGGTACCGACTGACCATGCTTAAAGCAAAAGCCACGTCAGGGCGAGTACACGTCATAGTGTACATGATCGATCCTACAGCCGAAGCGTAAGGTACCCGAGTCATTTCAGCTATTTCTTCGTCTGTACTCGGACTTTGAGTCTTACTCAATTTTGCATTACTTTGGATAGGTAGCTCTCCCTTCTTGGAATTTTCCATACTAAACCTCTTTAGTACCTTTTCCAAGTATGTACCCTGACTAAGTCCAATTAGTCTCTTCTTCCTATCTCTCAATATTCTTATCCCGAGAATATAGGCAGCCTCTCCTAGGTCCTTCATGGCGAAACATTTCCCAAGCCAAGCCTTGACATATTGCAAGGTTGGAATATCGTTTCCCATGAGCAGTATGTCATCGACATACAGCACTAGAAAGGTGACTATACTCCCACTAGCCTTGCCATATACGCAGGACTCATCCTCACTCCTAGAGAAGCCAAACTCTTTGACTTTCTCATGGAAACAAAGATTCCAGCTGCGAGAAGCTTGCTTCAATCCATAGATTGATCTCTCAAGCTTACACACCTTATTAGGATACTTTGCATCGACAAAACCCTCCGGCTGATTCATGTAAACATCCTCAGTCAACTTTCCATTAAGGAAAGCGGTTTTGACGTCCATCTGCCAAATTTCATAGTCATGAAATGCAGCTATGGCCAGCATAATCCTAATAGACTTTATCTTGGCTACTGGTGAGAAGGTCTCGTCATAGTCAACCCCTGGGGTTTGAGTAAAGCCCTTCGCAACCAGTCTTGCCTTGAAAGTGTGTACCTTTCCGTCCATGTCGGTCTTCTTCTTGAAGATCCATTTGCACCCGACTGTCTTTCGACCCGGTACGTTGTCAACCAAGTTCCAAACTTGATTGTCATACATGGACTTGATCTCGCTATCCATGGCCTCTTTCCACTTGGCAGACTCAGGGCCCGCTACTGCTTCCTGGTAGTTAGCTGGTTCATCCAAATTTATCAGTGTCCTGTCACTGACAAACGTGTCCCCATCCGAAGTTATATGGAACCCATAAAACTCGGGTGGCATGCTAACCCTACCGGAACGCCTAAGAGGTAAGGATACATCTGTCGGACCAACAGGAACTTCTTCCTCATGTTGGTTGCTAGTTTCTCCTAAGGTTGCGTCATCTGATGACTCTTGAATTTCTTCCAGATCAATGGTACTCCCACTGTCCTCTTTGAATATGAGCTCTCTCTCTCGAAAGACCGCTCGTCTAGCTACAAAGACCACGTCCTCGCTCGGTCTGTAGAATAGATATCCAAAGGACTGTTTGGGATAACCAAGGAAGAAACACCTTTCGCTTCTGTCTGCGAGTTTGTCTTGAGTCTCTCGTCTAACGAAAGCCTCACAACCCCAGACTTTGATATGTGCCAACGAGGGAACTCTCCCCGTCCACATCTCAAGAGGTGTTTTAGCAACCTTTTTAGTAGGGACAAGATTGAGGATATGGGCGGCAGTCGTTAAGGCATACCCCCAGAAGTGAATGGGAAGTGAAGCTCGACTCATCATGGAACGAACCATGTCCAACAGGGTTCGGTTGCGCCTCTCCGCAACACCGTTCAACTGTGGTGTCCTGGGAGGTGTCAACTGCGAAACTATTCCGCATTCCTTTAGATAGTCTAGGAACTCGATACTTAGATACTCTCCGCTTCTGTCGGACCTGAGCATCTTTATCTTCCTGCCTAATTGATTCTCTACTTCGTTCTTAAACTCTTTGAACTTTTCAAAGGTGTCCGACTTGTGCTTGATCAAGTAGATATAACCGTATCTACTAAAATCGTCGGTAAAGGTCAGGTAGAACCGCGTGCCATCCTTTGTGGTTGATCTGAATGGACCACACACATCCGTGTGAATGATGTCCAGCAGACCCTCACCTCTTTCAAAAGACCCTTTGAAAGGTGATTTAGTCATCTTGCCCAACAGACAAGATTCACATACATCATCCGACCTGAGGTCGAATGATTCCAACACTCCATCCTTTTGGAGTTGGGCGATGCGTTTCTTGCTGATGTGCCCGAGCCGACTATGCCACATACATGCCTTTTCTACACCACTAGTAGAATCAATGTAATTTACACTATGTCCTAAATTGTCAACACATTCAACAGTTTCATACACACCATCACAAGGATAAGCAGTAAAAATCAAAATACCATTTTTGAAAACAGAAATCGAACCAATTTTATTATCAAAAGAAAATTGAAATCCTTGTCTGAACATTGCGTGAAATGAAATAATGTTTCTTGCCATTTCTGGCGAATAGCAACAATTAATTAACTCTATACTAACATCACTACTAAGCACTAAACTGTAAACTCCAATCTTGGTAACAGGGGACGATCTCCTATTGCCCATGATCAAGTTCAGTCTACCGTGCTCCACCTCCCTGCTTTCCTTTAGGCCCTGCAGATCAGAAGAAATGTGAAAACCACATCCTGTATCAAGGACCCAAGAATTAGAAGATGGTGAGTTTTTAGAGATAGTGTATATACCTGCTGTCGATGGCTTTACTTTCCCATCCTTGACATCCTGCAAGTATTTGGGGCCGCTTCTCTTCCAATGGCCCTTCTCTTTGCAGTAGAAACAGTTGGCTTCATCGGGGTTGGCCACACAAGGAATCTGGGAAGACTTGGTTCTCGAGCCATTGCTTGATGACCCGACCTGAACCTTTTCCCTCCAATTTTGCTTAGGAGGGCCCTTCCTCTTCTTTCCTTTGCCACTTCCAATGGCTAGGACGGGCTGATTAACCGAGGGTACACTTTTACCCTTCATCCCGTCCTCAGCAACTCGAAGCATGCGATGCAACTCAGTCAGGTTAGCCTGATTGTTGTTCAAATGATAAGCCAGCCTGAACTGGTCATAAGAACTCGGTAGGGAGTTAAGCACTATGTCAACGGCCAACTCCTCCGGTACAGGCATCGCAAGCTTTCTAAGCCGCTCCACGTAACCTTGCATTCTTTGCACATGAGCGCAGATGGACTCTCCATCTTTAGGTTTGCTGTTCGTGAAGTCCTTGACCACCTCGCACCTCTCGATGCACTCTTGCTTGCGGAACTTTTCCGCAAGCTCCTTGTGCATCTCAAAGGGCCAGTAGTCTTCGTATATCCTCTGCAATTCGGGGTTCATAGTGGCGATCATGATGTAGGCCACTTTGGTCGCATCATCAGAATGTTTTTGGTACGAGGCAATTTCCTCGGGAGTAGCAGTTTCAGGGTCAACATCGACAAGCTCAGTATCGAGAACATACTCTTTGTTCTCGTACCTCAGAGCCATCTTGATGTTTCTAATCCAGTCATTGTAGTTTGTCCCGTTCAATTGAACCTTGGAACACAGTGAGAGGATAGAGGGAACACTGGAGTTTGAGTGGGGAGCAGATTGATCAGCAGAAGACATCTATAAAAGAAGGTAAGTTTAATTAGATACTTGTCGGTCCTTATAATAACCCAATATAAAATAAGGCTAGGATCCAACTATAACAATTTGCAACATAGAAGAGGGATGCCGTAATCTATAAGCAAATTTTATAAAGGTAGGCGAATGACGATTCAGCCGATTCCACCGCGGAAAAATAATCTTATTATAAATGGAATTCCTAGTTTCTTTTGAGATTTATTGAACTGTTCAATAGCATGTTTAATCTCGGATATGCCCCACCGTTTGTGACTGGGATGCCGAGGATCACAAACCGGGTGTGAATAACCATGCAAATTAGCTTGGTACTCTCGGGGTCCATTATCATCTCAAATTGATGTGCCGGTAAACCACACACGCTCCATCAACAATGATAACACCCGAGACACCCATTGCCACTCTTTATAAACCCCCATTGGTGTGCCGGTAAATCACACACACTCCACCAACGTTTCATAAAGTGCAATGTGCAATTTCATGGGGTAGCATCAAATTCACATTTTTCCTAAAGTAACTAGATTGGGATTTTGTGTAAAGGTTCTAGTACTTTGATCATTATACTTTTAATGATTAAGTGGTTCTGTCAAACCCGTTCGGCTAACGACCCTCCACTGATCAGGCGAGCGGTGGGTGAGAGTGTTCACCCATTAGACTACCATTTTATAGGCAGTCTCCTTATACCCACTTTATAGACCAGCTTCGTGAATGAGGCCTACTATTGATTTGACTAACCAAATTTTATCTTATACATATAGTATTAACAATTAATAACATATATAAGATGTATTTTAAAAAACCCTTTAAAATATTTTAGGTTTATCTTTTAATTTTACCAAATTTAACAATTAAATTTTAAATTAAATTAAACCTTAAAATTCGATTTAATCAATTTTAATTACCAATTAATTAAATTAATTAAATCTAAATATTTTAAACATTTTAAAATATTTTTCCGGATTTTTCCATTAATTTTCAAAAATTTAAAATTAATTAAATCCCTTTTGAATTATCTTTTAATTAACAATTAATTAAATTAATTCAAATGAAGATAGGTTTATCCAAATTAATCAAATTAATTAAAACCTATCCTAAACCCCCTAGATTTCGAATTCAAATAATGGGGTTTAAGGTTATCCATTTAATTAACAAATAAAGTTACCAAAAATAGAAAACCTCCTAAAACCCTAATGCCAGAAATCGAAATTAACAAGGGGGGGATTAGGGTTTCCAAAACCCTAATCCTAGAAATCGATCCACAATATAATTAGGGTTTATAGGCTTTAAACCCTAAAACAGTTATAGCAATTCAACAAGAAAACAAAACAGGCTCTGATACCACTTAAAGGTTTTCTGCAAATCATGAACTAAATAACCTAAGTTCACATGCAACCTATGAGGATCTATGTTTTATTCTAATTGAACATATAACAAAACCTAAAGGCCATAAGAAAATTAACTAAAAGAATAAAATTAGAAAAACCAACCTTTTAGAATTTTCTGGAAGCTAAGCAGCAAAATTATTCTGCCTCAAATGAAAGTCACACCCAAGCTTGGAGGTATATGGATCGAAAATTCCAGAGAGAGGGATGAGAGAATTGGCGAATTCATATGGTGACCAGGGAGCCCTATTTATAGTTTCCAGATGATTAACTGATAAGCCTTAGAGATAAACCTTTTTGAATTCAAATAAGATAAACTTTTTATCTTACAATTCAAACTCTTATTTATCTACTAATTATCAATTTCGAAATTATATATATCCATATATAGATTTCGACTTTCAACTGGTCACTCCACACTGTCACTTACTCAACTATTAAATAATTACAGTTTTAGTCCCTGCACCTTTAATTAATTAATTTAATCCCCAAATTAAATCCAATTAATTCTGGATTAATTCCTAATTAATTAATATAGTTTCTAATTAATATATTATCACTTTAATATATTAATAAACCATATATTTAATTCCTGTTGATTTATTAATCCCATAATAAATCAACCTTTCTCTCTACCGAATTTTCTATTAATCCTCCAGCTATGAGGGCAACCCAAATGGACTGTGCTTCTATTAATTAGGTAAATACTAATTATTAGTCATGGCTTAGACACCTAATCCAACAGGGGCATGGCACAACATCATAACATAATTAAAGGGTAATGCTAATTCATTATACAACTCTCCCTTATCATAATACAATGCCACAGTAGCTAGGGAGGTAATTATAACTCAATCTTCCTTCTACCAATATGACTTTCGTATGACTTCTAAATCCTTCCATCCTACTATCCAATGCTAGACCATCGAATCCTGGAATAAATGGCATCAAAACAAACATACATAAGACTAAAAAGTCTCGTGAGCTACATGGGTTTGAACTTAAAACCTTTGTAAACATAGCTAATTCATTTTCAGAACATTTATAATCAAATCATGTAAGAAACTTGCTATCAAAACCTTTATGGTTAATTTATGTACCGACACTCGTTTTCAAAACCTTTATAATTAAATTATGCAATGACTCTCGTTGTCAAAACCTTTATAATTAAACATGTAATGACATTTTGCTTTCAAATCCTTTCAAAATAATTCAAGTAATAAACTTGTTGTCATAACATTTTTATTTTCTTTTCTTTAGGTTCGACTGTTATTCTAGCATAATTAGATTTTTATACTTAGGGAATTGGTCACTCTTTTAGTGATACCCCAAGTATTTACTAAGATGGTAAGACCATGATCAAACCACCTTAGTATCTGGTCACATGCTTTGATTGACATCATCACATGCTTGATTTTATACTTAGGGTCTACGCCCCAAGTCTTTACTATGATGGAAAAAAGTAACCAGTCTGTCTTAGTATCTGTTGATTTATGATATCTACTTTGCGAAGGGAGGTACCATATTGGTAGATTCCTCATTATTCCCCTCATGGGAATATATCGCCCGGGGCGAAACGTGTTTTATTGCTTTACATTACCGTATATTACTTGCCTCAAATACCAGTAATTCATAATCATAATACGGCTAATCATCAAAACATTCTTTCATAACTCATTAAGGCTTAATTCCAAAACAAACTTTCTTAATATAGTAAGCTTGATGCCAAAACATTCTTTCACAATCATTATAGGCTTGATGCCAAAAAATTCTTTCATAATCATCGTAGGCTTGATGCCAAACCATTCTTTCATAATCAATGTAGGCTTGATGCCAAAACATACTTTCATAATCATTGTAGGCTTGATGCCAAAACATTCTTTCATAATCATTGTAGGCTTGATGCCAAAACATAATTTCATAATCATCGAATAAAACTTTCATAATCATGACATAGGTAGAAAGACTTGCATATCATTTCATATTTGAAAGTCACATAAAAAAATTTATAAACATTTTTCCATGTATCCCATTATGGAAAAATGCCACATGTACTCACCTTAGTAGCTAGGTACGCCTAGTTACACTAATCCACATAACTCTAGCCTTTCGTTGCTTCAAAACGTCTTTTAGTCTCTATTAATTTAATAGAATATTAGAACTTATTACACAACTAAACATACAACATTTTTCTAATCATTCTTAAACGACTTCTGCTCATTATCTAATTCAATTCAAATGGCTAAGTATGATTCTTAAAGCATAATAACTATTTTGGACACTTTTACCCTTTTTGTCCTATTTGGACCCAATATGGTATTTTCGGGTTCTACAATGTTATATTAGCAACTTTCTAATTTTTACATCTTTATGAGTTCACTTCAGTGGTGGAATGGAATCTTGAATTCCAACCGTTTGGGACAATTTTGGTATGTAAAAAAGTAGCACAAAAGTGAACCTAAAGTTTAATTTGAATAATATTATTAAGTGTTGGGAACACATTATATTAAATGAATCGAAAATAACATATTTTGCAACGACTTCTATTTATAGAAACTTTATTGATTGAAGTTTATCAAAATGACATAAATGGGTAAAATAATGGATGTTTTAGCATCTAGCTACTGTAATGAACTTGTATAAATGCAAAAAAAATTTAATGTTGCTAAAATAACCTCGTAAAACCCCAAAAATACCATTTTCGGTCAAAAAGGGTAGAAATGTCCAAAATTGGTATTATACTTTAAGAAACACACTTTGACATTGGAATGGAACTAGATGATGACTAGAAGTAGTTCAAGAAGGATTAGACAATTACTATATGTTTATTTGTTTAATAAGTTCTAATATTCTATTAGATTAATATAGATTGAAGGACGTTTGGAAGCAACGAAAGGCTAGAGAAAGTGGATTAGTGTAGCTAGACGTACCTAGCTACTAAGTGTTGGATTAGGTGTCTAAGCCATGACTTATACATTGTATCTATCTTATTAATTGAAGCAAAGTCCATTTGGGTTGCCCTCAAAGCTAGAGGTTTGGTATAGAGTTCAGTAGAGAGAAAGGTTGATTTATTAAATGTTTAATAAATCAATAGAAATAAAACAAATAGTTTATTAGTATATTAAAGTGATAATATATTAATTAGAAACTATATTAATTAATAAGAAATTAATCTAGAATTAATTAGATTTAATTTAGTGATTAATTTAATTAATTAAAGGTGCAGGGACTAGTTTTGTAATTACTCAAAAGTTGAGTGATGACTAGCCAGGTGGCCAGGCAGTTGGCGAGAATTAGAGTGGGCACACTCTAAATCTCGAAACCCTAATTAGGGTTTTAGAGGCTTAGTCCAAATGGGTAAAAGGCTTGTCCATTAAGGGGCTCCTCTAGGGTTTTGATTGTACCACCTGGAGGCTATAAATAGAAGCACCTGGAGGCTCTATTCTCTGCGCCATCTTGATACCATGTCTCTCTGGAATTTTGTTTTCTCCTCTTGCATTGGGTGTGATCTCATTTGAGGCAGGACAACTGTGCTGCTAGCTTCAAGAAGAAAATCAAAGGTTGGTTTTTCTTATTTTAATTCTTTAGAAATAGTTGTTGGCCTTAGGAATTTTGTTATATGTTCAATTGTAGAAAAACATAGATCCTCATTCTAGGTTGCATGTGAACTTAGGATTATTAGTTCATTGATTGCTAAAAACCTTTCACTAAGGTGAGTACATATGGCATTTTCCCATCTTGGGGTACATGGCAAAAAGTTATAAAGTTTTATGTGACTTACCATTGAAGTGTTATGCAAAGATTTTATTATCTAGTTAAATATGTATGAAAGAATGTTTTGGCATTTAGCCTATAAAAGTTATGAAAGAATGTTTTGGAGTTTAGCCTGTGAAAGTTATGAAGGAATCTTTTGGCCTTTAGCCTATGAAAGTTATGAAAGAATGTTTTGGCGTTTAGCCTATAAAAGTTATGAAAGAATGTTTTGGCGTTTAGCCTATGAAGTTTATGAAATACTGTTTTGGCTTCGAGCCTACGATGTTTATGAAAGAATATTTTGAAATTTAGCCTTATGATGATTATGAATGAATGATTTGACAGTTAGCAGTATCATGTTTATGAATGACTAGTATTTGATGCAAGCAATGTATTGTGATGAAAAGTAATGTAAATGAATGGAAAAATGTTTTGCCCGGGCTATGATGTTCCCGCAAGGGGAATACAGAAGAATCTATTTGAGCGGCGCTACCCCTTCGCAAAGTAGATATCCTAAATATGGAAAGATGCTAGAATGGACTGATTGTGTTCTTTCAATTCTAGTACAGACCGGGGTAAATCATTAATGATCCAGGCCCTCAGTATAAAAATTAAGCATGTTAAGATACCAGTCATCGCATGTGATAAGATGCTGAGGTGGTTGGATATATTCGTACCACCTTAGTACAGACTTGGGGTATCACTAAGAGTGATTAAGACCCTAAGTATAAAAATCAAGTATGCTACAATACCGGTAAAAAAACTAAGGAAATGAAATTGAATGTTTTATGTTAGCAATAACATTACTTGATTTGTTATGAAAGGTAAAAGTCCAAAGACTATTTTTTTAAATAGTTAAAATATTTTAAATGTAAAACCTAAATTACAATGCCAACTTAATTAAAATATTGTCCAATATCTATTTTTTTATAATCATGCAAACTTTTTAAAAATATAGCTTTAAATGTAATTAACAAAAATAATAGTTAAAAGAAACATTAAATTACAATTACATTGTCACATTGCAAACAAAAAACAATATTTGATATTTGAAATAGTCATAACGATCAAAATAAAAAAATTGGACAAATATATTATTCTTAAATTAGTTGACCATAACAATAGTTAAAGTTAATACTAATTAAATATTATTTTTAAATTGATTCACGTACAAGCTGCGTATAAATGTCATTAGAATGTTGTCGTTCTAATATATGTTTATCTTAATTAATTAATCATACATATAATTAAAAATAATACTAAAGTAAACATTATATTCATTTTTTTCACATGCAACATATGGTTACAAACAATTGAGATTAAATGGTTTTAATAAATGTTTATATAATAATATAATTCAAAATATATTTTATATCAAATTAAAATAAAAATTATTATTTTAATGTTAATACCAACAAAATACTTATCTTTAATAACATATATTTATAAATATTTTGACTACATAATTATATACCATATAACAAAGAGGCATTCGTCTTGTACATATATAATTCGACTCATTAGTTTGGATTAAAACGACCTATTCTTTTAGTAAAAAAGAACTTCCATATTCAAACTTCACATGCATTGATTTATTCTAGCCCTTCAAAACGCGTTATGTTGAAACTGTCACACATTTATTAGAGTAAATTACAATTTTGGTCCCTGTGGTTGTCATAAAATTACAGTTTTGGCCATCCTTTTCAAATTTCACGCTGATGGTCTCTGTGGTGGCCAAAATCTTGCACTTTTGGTCCCTTGACCAGGTAAAAAGACTAAAATGCCCTTTTCTATTTTCTTTTTTACTTTTCTTTTAATTTATTAATTATTTAGCTAATTAAAAAAAAAGAAAAAAAAAACAAAATCTCTCATTCTCTCTCTCTCGTTCTCTCATCGATGAACAGAACCACCATGCCAAAGAACGGTGGTCATTGCCTAAAATCAAGGTTTTCAGAGCCGAAAACAATCGATTTTCTGGTGAAATCCCTGATTCGATTTCAACGTCTTCTCAACTAGAACAAGTTCAGATAGATAACAACAGTTTCATCGGCAAAATCCCTCACGGTCTTGGCATGGTCAAAAGCTTGTACAGATTCTCCGCCTCTCTTAATGGCTTATACGGTGAACTCCCACATAACTTCTGCGATTCCCCCGTAATGAGCATCATCAATTTACCCGTTCTAACTTACCTTGATCTTTCTCATAATAATCTCACTGGTGAAATCCCCCTTGAGCTTCAAAACCTAAAACTTGCCCTTTTTAATGTATCTCTGCTGCAAATCGCGAAGCAAGGAGACATAACGCAGGTCTCGATTTCTCTTCTTTCATTTTTGATTTTGGGTGCGTGTTTGTGTTTTTACCAGGAGGAGAATTCGCATCTCAGAAAAAAATACGCCTCCAATTTTCACAAACCGTGTTCTAGGTTTAATTGTACCAAGAGAAGTAGATTGCTTCACGAATCAAATGGGTGAGGCAGGGGTAGATCAGTCAAATCGATTGCAGATTCAATCGATTGCAGCTTCATCATGTAGGTTTCTATGTATCGATTTCTATCTTCTATTAGTGGATCAATCATGTGGTTTTCAATTCTTTGTGTCGTACTCTTGAGTTGGTTCTTCGCGTCTCTCTCGCGTTTCCCGTACACAGTCCATTTGCTTCATCCAAGTAATCACTGTAAGTTTTTTGATTTCGTTCCTTAAAGTCCTTCAATTGCCACACACAAATGCAATACAATTTCGTGGATTTGATCTGAAAAGAGAAGGTTTATTTCATCTCACTGTCGCGACATTTAGGGTTTTGTTAGTAGAATACCTGTTGAAATGTATGTTCGTGTAGTCATTTAGAAATAGAATACTTGTTGAAATTTTCATTTGTACATCCTTGCTGAAAGTTTGTTGACCTTGTTGTGTTTCCAGAGGAATCATGAGCAACGAAGAAGAGAAGATGTGTCCTTTGTGTGCAGATGAGATGGATTGGACTGATCAATTGCTTAAGAAGATAGTTTTCCTTATCGATAACAACCATGGATTCCGACGGTAAATTAGTTCCGACGGTATGAGAGAGAGATTCCCAGACGGTGGAGAGAGAGGGGGGGGGGGGGGTGGGGGGTTTGTGGTATTTTTTTTTAATTCCCAAAATAATAATATCTCAAAAGAAAAAAGAAAAAAATATTAAAAAGGATATATTGGTCTTTTTACTTGTCCAAAGGACCAATATTGTAAGCAAAAATGTAGTTCAGGGACTATGAGCGTGAAAAACCAAAAGAATGACCAAATGTACAATTTCGGGTCAACTACAGGGACCAAAATTGTAATTTACTGCATTTATTATTAGAATTTATGTATATGTTAAAAGAATATTTACCGGTTAGACCATCACCAAAATTGTTAGACCAACACTAAAATAGTTGTTTATCGAAATTCAAAAGACTTTTCGATTCACCATCATACATAATTATAACTACAATGCTAAAAACATTTACAATCTTTAAAACTCTTCAACTTTTACAAACATAACGCCTTTTAAAATCTTTATGACTAAAAGTTTTTTTTTCTATATAAAATTAATGCGATAATGTAAATAACTTATCTATATATATTATAAAAGAAGCACAAATACTAGCACCATATCAATTTGAAACCCCTATGACCTTTCAAATTTCTTCTAATAATGATTACAATTTGGTTAATTAATGTGAGATAAGTGAAAATAAAATAAAAATTCTAAACTTATTTCTTAAACTTACAATTTAACATACTTATTTTATTGGTTTAAATTGGATGTAAAACATTATATTTTTAATGCTACCACATTATAACTATTAATCTAACATATTTGATCTAAAAATGATGTTAAATTTAAAACGTAGTTCGCGGTGTTGAATAAACTTGAAGCAATTGTACGAAAACGACTTTTTTTAAATAGTTAAAAAGTTCAAATAGAATATTAAACGTAAAACCCAAATCGAAATCTCAAACTAATAGAATTTTGACCAAATTTTTTTTTATCTTCAACTTTCAACTTAACATACTTAATTTATTGGTCTAAATTAGATGTAAAACATTATATTTTTTAATGCTACCACATTATAATTATTAATCTGACGTATTTGATCTAAAAGTGATGCTAAATTCAAAACGTAAATCAAAATGTTGAATAAACTTAAAAACAAGTATCCTAAGACTACTTTTTAAATAGTTAAAAAGTTCAAATAGAATGTTAAACGTAAAATCTCAATTGAAATATCAAACTAATAAAATTTTGACCATAACTATATTTTAATACTTCAAATATATAAAATTGGTAGTTATTTTATTAATTAAAATAATAATGGTTGTAAATAACATAAAATTAAACAATATATTAAGTTACCTTGAAAACAATAGTGATATTTGAAATATTAATAATGCTCAAAATAAAAAAGGTCAAATCATCATTTATTTTTAATAATTAAAATATATAAATTTGGTAGTTATTTTATTAATTAAAAATAATAATGGTTGTAAATATCATAAAATTAAACAATATATTAAATTTCCTTGAAAACAATTGTGATATTTGAAATATTAATAATGCTCAAAATAAAAAAGGTCAAATCATCATTTATTAATATTAAATGTATTTATCTAAGTTGATTAACCAAAGTAATGTTGAATGTAAAACCTAAATTAAAATGCTATATTAAAAAATAATTTAACAGAATATATTTTTTATAAATTTTTTCAACAAATAGTTTTTTAATAAATTAAATATAATAATAGTTATCAATAAGGCAAAGTTAAAAATATATATTATGTTTTCTCAAAAAATGATTGATATTTGAAACAAATAATCATGATCGAAAATTAAAACAATGTCCAAATAATTTCTATTGAAATTAAATAACTATAACAATAATCTATAATAATATTAAATAAAATTTATATTAAGTTTTCACATGCAACCTTCAATAGGTAGATTTGAGATAACATGATTGTAAATGATGCATATATAAATTGATTAAATATCATAATAATTAACAATAAAAATACATATATTTTCATTTTCACATTTAATAAACAAATAGAGGCTACGGAGATGTTATTTATATGTGTATCTATTTTATGATGAATTTAAAATAATTATAATATGCCTCTATTTTTATAGGTGTATAGATCAAATTAGCATAAGAATTACTATTTAATAGTTGACGTCAATGATATAATCATTTTCAACAACATATATATTTGACAAAATTTATATTACATCATTTTAACATGCGCAACGCGCGAGCATTCGACTAGTTTTAACATATGAACTATTGACTATATACGAATCAATGATTTTCTTAAATCAATACAAATACACAAATTATTAACATTAATGTGGACAATTAATTTTGGAATAAACTCATTTTGTTGGCGATTATTGCAAGACAGGATCCACATAATCGTAAATATTATCACTCAAGGCGTTTCTTCTATTGATCAAGTTTTTGTTTTCTGTCAAAATGGAGTAGATTCGATCAATTATCTCTTTCTAGATTATTTAATAACAAGTAATATTTTGAATCATATAAAAAACCGGTCTGATTTTTGAATCACAAACAATATGTTCTTCGTAAGTTGTAACTGTTATTTTGATTTGTGTCTTAATATATTGCCTCCTTGCCGTTTAAAAAACATATTATGTATTTGAGCTATATAAGATCTAAAAGTAAATCTTGAACTCTTTCATGTAAGTTAAAACACCAAGAACCTTGGAAAAGAAATATCAACCTCACAATACCAAGTGTTAGGCTGGACTTGTGGGGAATTTCAATGCGTAGTTAAAAATATTGGTGTGGTACAAAAGCTGCCATGTGTATTTGTAAAATACCGTCACAACTATTTTGCATATACAATTTTTTATAACGCTTTCATTAAAAAAATGTCTATTTATAATTTTTTAGAACGGCTATTTATATATCTACGTTTTTTAGCCTTTAGCTATTGGCTAAATGACACCAATCCAACAACACCTAATAGTCTAATACCATTAAATTTCAAATGTCATTTAATCCAATAAAGTTTGTATCATCGTAAACGACTTAGAATTCAATATTGATACATTAAGTATTGTATGGTTAAAAAATAAATCAAATCAATATGAGCAATTTATTTGTGACAATTAGAATGGATAACTGTAGTTATATAATAGGAGCCTAAATAGAGATACGAAACTTTATAAAAGTAATTAGACGTATCCCCGCGCGTTGCGCAGGAATAAAAATATTTGGTAAAACATATTGACATATCATATAAGAATCTAAAAACATTAGATCTAATATAAATACGTAGGTTTAATTATAAACATGTCATCACAATATATATCATGTATCAATTATAAAGTTTTCATCACAAAACTCAAACACAATATCATAATCATATATTTAATATAATTATAATGTTATCAACATGTTTTAACCAACATCAATGAAACATCCAATAGTAATTTTGTATTATATATGGATAGTGTAACTAAAACATAAGAAAATGTCTTAACATGAATTAGCTTAACATCTAAAATAAAATAGAAATAAACATAGTAATAATATTACAAATGTTACCATTGAGATATAATTGTATTATTATGACAATTTTTCTTCATGAGTTTCATCAAAGCTAATGAATAACAACTTTTGCAGATTTTATTATTTAGTTACATTCGAATCATTACATTTCATTGTTTACCCTGTCTATTATAAAAACTAACAATATACTTTGACTTGTAAATAATTTCACAAAATCAAACTTAAAGACCCTCTTTTAACATAACTAACTCTAATTCATAATTAAAGAAAAAAGAATCACTTTTGTCTCTTGAATAATATCGCAGTATGAATTTTTTTTGAATTTGATATACATATAACACCATGCAAAAAAAGTTCTCTATATTTCTCTTATTCATCCGATGAACACATAAATACCTGAAAAAAAAAAGAAATATTGAGGTAAGTTAGTAAATAATGAAACTAAAGCACGAAATCTCAAGGGATGTTAGCACAATATATAAATGTGTTTCAAGTCTTATTTTCCTTCATCTCATTCTTTAAGCCAAGCAAATTGACTTATGTCAATAAACTATATATACATCTATATTAACCATAATCACAGATTAAATATCATAAGTTAGAATAACTCTTAAGTTGTAGTAATTAATTAGTTGAGAATTGAAATGTTTTTATGTATGATTAACCAATATAAATTACTAACCAATTAATTAGATTAAGTTGAAGAGTTTGGTAGTTTCAAAAGAACATGGTTCAAGATAGATGACATATCTTGAACCACGTTGAATTGTAAGGTATTTATGATAATAATTATAAAGATTATAAAGATAAATATAAAAATAAAGAAGGATAACGATTTAATCAATTATAATTAATTTAATTAAATAAAAGTTTCAAATTAATATATAAGAGATAATTATTTTATCAAACCATATGCTTTTATTTCTATATACTACTTAAAAATCAAAAAGTTTAATCAATATAATATATTTCAATTAAAAACATTTCATTAAGTGTTTAATTGATTAATTTAAAAAACTTAAAACCTATTCAACTACCATCATTTGATACCCATAAATTATAACATCTTAAATAGACTACTTAATATTATTATTATGCAAGAAAAAATCTCTTGAATAATTGTACTTAATTAGTGGAAAGTTGAAGAGTTTTGGAAGTTTCAAATGAATATGGTAAGTATGATTTGTGACATCCGCCTAAAATGGATTCGGGTCAACCCAACCCAATTGGAAATTTAATAAACCCTACTCGAGATTTCTTGACGCTAATAGGATCAAAACCCTTACACTACGATATAAATTGACATTAATAGCAATATAGCATAGTATAACGTTATAACTATAATCAAATTAAATTATGATATCATATTAAAATCAAATCAAAGTATGATGCTCTAATTAAATTAAAAAAATCAAACTTGAATGATATAATTAAACTTCAAATCAAAGTAGATTGTTATAATCAAATAATAACCTATTTTTTATAAAACTCTATTTTTATAAACACTACATTAAATTTTATAAAACTCTTAAGATGCTTGTGTTAGTGGGGAATTATGAAGACCACCAAAAGTAAAAGTTTATTCCCATTGTCTCCCACTCACACCTCTCATCATCTTTCCTTTCATTTTTCTCCCAACACATTATTCTCATCACCATTCAAACCATTTCTATTCTTTCTCTCCCTATCAATCTCGAAATTCCTACTAGAAATCTTCATTTTTCAGCCAAGAACACTCCAATATACTCAAATCTCCATCCCTCTTGAAGCATTCATCAAGGTATGTTGTTAAAAGTCTCAAATTCATGAATGAAACAAATTAAATCCACCAAACTATCTAAAACTCATTTTATGCATAAACCTGATTTTTCTCAGGATCCCATCAATAAAATAAGAAGTTCTGGAAATTTTCAGAAAATAACTTATTTTTATTGAATTACTATAATTATTGCAATAAAATAGGGCAATAATTCACATAAAATACTTTTTGCAGTCAATAAATCCTGGGAAAATTTTGGAACAACCCATATATTGAGTAAAGTGGATTTATAAAGTTTCATGCATTTATATTACTTTTTGATGCTTATTTTGTATTTTATTTTGTTGTAGATAAATAAATTGAAAAATATAGTTATGTATGTTAAAAACTAGATTTTATATTTTTCGCACCTTATTAACATTTTAAAGACTCCATGAACAAATTTACAGATTTTTGTAAGAATGTTTGCTTATTTTTCCTGATTTAATGATTATTTAATGGTTTAAATTGATAATAAATAGCTACACAGGTCCAAAAAATTATAAAACCTTATCAGAATATCATATATAACATGTTAATCATAAATAAAAAGTCTAATGAATTTCTCTTAATAGTTTCCTATTATTTATGATTTTATTGATTAGTTAATAATGAAAAACATAAGAAATACTTCCCATAGTCCAAAATATCCAAAACATTTACAGTAGGCTCCATATAATGTTAGAAAACTATGGTTAATTTTCCAGAATTGTTGGGAATCAGTTACTATTTTTCCCGAATTTTGTTGTGTTTAATTATTAAAATACTAAATAAATACTAAAGCAGTTAAGAAAAATATGAAAATTTTACAGTAATTACTATTTTATTAAATAATGATTTTTTGATAATTTCAGAATGTTTCATTACTGTTTAGTATTTAAAACCATTTTCCTAAATATCTAAGCATGTAAAAATGCATTTTTAATGATTATTTCATATAAATAATTGTTTATAATATATAAAATCTGTAAATACTTATAATTTGACTAGTTATTATTTTAATAAGAAATTATTAAAATCTTGCCTAAAGTGAAGATATAAATTAATTAAGCAAAGTAATTAATTCAATTTAAAATTCATTTAACATATGAATACATTAATATTCAAAACCAAATTTGGATTATTGTTAATTCATCTAATATAAGAATATGTGTCTAATTATTTTTATTAATACTATATTCCCGTTTATCGATTCCTAAGCCGAAATTATTAATTATATTAGGTTCTACGACATTTTGACTCGAGCCGTCTATCGTACAACACGCGCATTCCTTATTGGACTAATGTGAGTAATCTATCCCATATTTTATAATTTTCAATACTTTTGGGGTGTATCATGTGGTTTTAACATGTTCCAACTTCATTTTATTATTTTTTCACCATTGAGACATGGTTGAGACATTTATACATGAATCATTATTTGTATAATTATTGTTTGTTTACGCTACATGTACTTGTAGTGCATTATCATTTTTAGTCTAATCTCCATGACTATGCCCGTATTCTTGAGGTACGTTATGGACAATAATAGCGCTATTGGGTTGACCACACCGTCTTGGGACGCTAAGGTGATTGATTGCACGTGGTTGAGTGTGTATGATGATTAGATGCTCCATCCTATATATATATATATATATATATACATATATATGTATATATAGGGTGAGGACTTATTGTTGTTGTTATCATTTGTTAATCAAATTTTGATTTATAAACTGTTATCTCAATAACACTTGCTTGCCAACTTCAAAAGAAAACAAATTTCAAATTATTCAAACTCACAATTTTCTTTAATAAAACTAGATTACTCACCAACTCTCATAGTTGACCTGTTTTTACCCATTATGCAGATTTGAAGAATGAAGTTGATGAAAAGTAGGGTGTACCTTAGAAACCCACAATACTATTTAAATTTGATGTAATAAATGTTGTTGTATTTGGATTTGTATTTGTATGTTGTGGATTTTGTTTGCATACTTAGTACTTAATTGAATCTAATCATATCATAACATAGTTGTCATGAGACTTTGAACAATATATCACGCCTTGATCGATTCCGCCAAGGATCGGGGTGTGACATGATTCATATCTTCAACCATATGCATTTGAATACATCTATTATATTATTTATAATGATAATGATGATAATGATAATGATAATGATATAATGATAGCGATGGTAATGATAATGATAATGTTAACGATGATAGATGATAGATAATTTTGGTCATTTATTTTAGATAACATTTTATAACGAATTCGGTGCATAAAATAACTATAATTATATTTATATCATGTTTTATAAAGTTTTATTATTTTTCCATTATATTTTTATTAATTTTTAGATTAGTAGTTTTTTCTATTATATTATTACTATGTTTTAAATTAGTAGTTTATTTTGCTCAACAATCTTATCCATGCTACATCATTTAATCTAAAAACATCAATCAAACATCATAAAAAATAAATATAAGATTAATGTTAAAAATATAACAATTATCACAATAAAAACAAATAAATTCATAACTGAAGAACGATCAAACAAAGCTAATAATTATTTGATCAGCATGTTGACAAATCAATTAAATAGATAATCTATTGATAATAACATCATTATTCATTCAAATAAACCAACACGTTGCAATATTTCAAAAACTTCAAAATTCAACTCAATCATATTAAGAATCAAGAGAGATGAAATAGAGATAGTACATTTTTCATCATATTGATTGTCAAACTAATAAGAAATACAATCCATCATTATTTCAATCTCGAAAATAAAAATCTAAAAAAGCGAGAATAAAATAGGTATTAATGTCATTCTTAGTTCAAATAAGCCAACACGTTGCAATATTTCAAAAACTTAAAAATCCAACTCAATCACATTAATAATCAAGAGAGATGAAATAGAGATAATACATATTTTCCATCATATTGATAATTAAACTAATAAGATATACAATTCATCATTATTTCAATCTCGAAATAAAAATCTAAAAAAGATAAAATAAAATACGTATTGTACCAAGAGAATATTGAGAGTAAATTTTGATTAAGTTAATCCTAAAATAAGAACAATATTGGGAGTACGATGTGAACTTTGGATTTGAACTAAAATGATTAAAAACATGATATAATATTTGGTTAACTGAATACTTACGTTTGTATTGACATGTAACTCGTAAGGAATCTTCGGCAACTTTAGGATCAAATGACATTAGATTATGAGAGCTCTTGAAACTTGAATAAACATATGTTTTATAAACTATAAAATGAGTTTTTGAAGGAATTTATAGTGAATGAAATAAAATTAGTAATTGTCATTAATTTAGGGGATATGAAAAGTTTGTAGGTTTCAAATCAATATGGTTTGAGATATCAACTTATCTCTAACCACATGATTTTGGATGACCTCTATTATAAGTATAGATAGATAGATAGATAGATAGATTCAATGTTCAAATTAAAAATCATTATTAATCTGCGATTAACCCTAATAAAATGAGCTACACAACTTAAATATTATGCTTACCCCTAAAATAGATAGCTACACAAAGTTAATTATTATACGGAATAGATAAACTGAAAAGTCAATTGATAATTAATTATTATGATCTCGTACGTCACATCACATTTGAAAAGAACATTAAAGTTTTATACATCTCAACCATATATTGCTTAATCCAATTCTCTTAAAACTTATCTCAAATAACAACTTGTAAAATGATATTTATGGGGTTATAATTGACACGAACATAAGTAAATCAGAAGCCAAAGATAAAATAATAATAATAATAATAATAATAATAATAATAAACGAAATTGTAAACTAATTTGACTTAAATGAGTTTGGTGCTTTCTTAAGTTTTGGTAACATCTTGGTTCAAAACTTGTAAAAAAAATAAAAACTTGGCTTTCTGTTTTTAATTTACAGGAACAAAACTACCTCGTTTCAAGTCTCAAGTTTAAAATTGAATTAAATAAGACAACTAATTTGGATTTGATTAGCATCAAAAATTCAAAATACATATGGTCTTTTAAAACAATTTAGAACCAATAATCAATCACGACTTGTATTTGGTATAATTTTCCGTACACATAAATTATAATATAAAAATAAAAAGAATATATATATTAATATATGGATAGAATTCAATATACGTTGGCTTTATCTTTTAATTTAAAATTCAAATTAAATTAATAATTTCTAGAAGGGTAAAATACAGGTTATATATGCTTCATATTGAAGTCAATGTGTTTGGCAAGCGTTACCCACGAGGATCGGAATCTGTCTCGCGTCCTGACTCCTCCGCCACCAATCGCCACCTACTGCCTCCCTGTCATATCTCTCTCCGTCGCCGGTCATTACATTAAGCACTTAGCAAGCTGTCTTGCGTATCGTAGTTGGAAGATATATATAAGCACATCAAGCTACGCGGTTATACTGTATAGATATAAACAGAGACATAGTTAAAAGAGAGATCGGAGAATGGCGTCGAAGAAGTTCATAGTAGAGGTTGAGCCGGCGATAGAGGCAAAAGATGGAAAGCCGTCAATGGGACCTGTTTACCGTAGTGTGTTTGCTAAAGATGGGTTTCCAGCTCCAATTGATGGTCTAGATTCGTGTTGGGATGTTTTCCGGTGAGTGTTTGTTTAGATCTCTTACTTACTTTTTGCTCGTTTGACTTCTCTGTTTGTGAAAACTACTTCGTTATTACGGTCGCCGGATTAAAGTGGTGTTGAGATTTGAAATCGGAATTACTGTTTACTTAGCTTCAATTTTGAGCAGATTTGCTACGCACCGGTTCCGGTTACGATTGTGATTCGATACTGGTGAACTGAATTGACTTCGTCATCTAAATTTTTAACTGTACACAATCTGCTCCCATCATCCTTGATATAAGGAGCAGTCCGATCATGTTTGACTTTTGTTTTGTTTTTACTTTATTTGTCGGTTCTAATTCCTGTTAGCAATTCCTTGGTATCTGTGATTTGTGTTGCGTATGGCATCTTCTTCGAGTTTTGACTTTTTTTGTGGATGATCTATAGTCATGTCATCAAAATTAAACGTTGATTTGAACGATCACTAATCTCTATGTTAAACCTTCTTTCCTATTATCTAAAAACAAACTTCACCAATTCCATTTATTGAAGAACAATTGATGTTCAATTCGGTTTCTCTAAGATGATTAGTATCTTGTTGAGAGCTTGTAACATTAACATCCATGTCCACAGAAATCCATGCCATCTGTTCTTGATCTTGATCTTGATCTGGCTTATTCTTCTTTCATGGGACAAACTAAGAAATCCATTGAAATGTTTAATTGGTTTGTAATTTTGTCACAGCCTCTCAGTGGAAAAGTACCCCAATAATCCAATGCTTGGTACCCGTGAATTCGTAGATGGAAAGGTACACTAACACCTACTATGCATAAAACTTCAACGTTTTTACTTCCTCTTTTCTCTTTGATTATATTTTGACTTTACTTACATCTACCTTGTTAATTATACAGCATGGAAAGTATGTGTGGTTGACTTACAAACAAGTATATGACAAGGTGATATGTCTTGGAAATTCCATCCGTGCATGTGGTGTTGAACCGGTGAGTTACATCATACAATTATAATAAAAGTATATAATCTCTATTTTATGTTTTAACCCTTTGTTGTTTTGTTGTTCTTTGGTGTTTTATAACTTCAATATTCTACAAGATTTTACATTTTTATAAAAATTTATTAATGATGCAGGGAGGAAGATGTGGGATCTATGGAGCCAATTGTGCAGAATGGGTTATGAGCATGGAGGCATGTAATGCTCATGGACTATACTGTGTACCTCTATATGATACCTTAGGTAAGTACTCAATTTTTTATTTTTCTTTTGTAATTTGTAATTTCATTAAGAGTATTTTCTTTTTTTCTTTTTACTTTTACTGATTTTTGTTACAATATATAGGTCATGGGGCAGTAGAATTCATTATTTGCCATGCTGAGGTCACACTTGCTTTTGTAGAAGCAAAAAAGATCCCTGAGGTAATCTTTTACCCTAAAATTATATTTTTTTCTTCCTAACAACTTTGCAATTTTATGATTTTATAATTAAATTTCTGTTGGTCATTCAGTTGTTGAAAACATTTCCAAAAGCTGGAGAATATCTGAAAAGTAAGTTACTCATTGTTTCATCATATCTAATTTCTTAAATATTGAAATCCCATTATTAAATATCAAAAATACTAATTTGTATTCTTTATCTTTTAGGAATTGTGAGTTTTGGAAAAGTTACCCCTGAACAAAAAGAACAAGCTGAAAGTTTTGGTTTGACAATACATTCATGGGATGAGTTCTTGTTGTTGGTATGTATGCTCTTACAATTCTTAAATTGAAATATTAATTTTCGGGATTAAAATGTAATTAATTTTGATGCTATTTTATATATTTGCAGGGTGATAATCAACACTTTGACCTCCCATTGAAGAAAAAGAGTGACATTTGTACAATAATGTACACAAGTGGGACAACTGGTGATCCTAAAGGTGTTTTAATTTCAAATAATAGCATTGTGACACTTATAGCTGGTGTTCATCGTTTGCTAGGGAGTGTGAATGAATCAGTAAGTTTCCATTCAGTTTTTGATTTTTTTTCGAATTAAACTTTGATGTTTTTTATGTATATTATTATATAAAACTTTAAGTTTTTTATATATATTGAATAAAACATTGGAAGTTTTAGTGTATATTGAATAAAACTTTAAGTTTTTGATGTATATTGAATAAAACCTTGAAAATTTTGATGTATATTGAATAAGTTTTAAATTTTTTTTATGTATATTGAATAAAGCATTGAATTGTATGATATATATCAACTAAAGCTTTGAAGATTTTGATGTTATATCGAATAAAGTTTTGAACTTTTTGATGTATATCAAATACAACTTTAAAGTTTTTGATGTATATTAAATACCACTTTAAGTTTTTGATGTGTATCGAATAAAACCTTGAAGTTTTTTATGTATATATCGAATAAAACCTTGAAATTTTTGATGTATATTGAATAAAGCGTTGAATTGTATGATATATATTAAATAAAGCTTTGAAGTTTTTGATGTATATTGAATACCACTTTAAAGTTTTTGATGTATATCGAATAAAAATTTAAATTTTTTAATGTATATCGAATAAAACTTTCAAGTTTTTAATGTTATATCGAATAAAACTTTAAATTTTTTTATATAGAATAAATCATTGAACTTTTTGATGTATATCGAATAAAGTTTTGATGTTTGTGATGTATATTAAATGCAACATTGAAGTTTTTCACGTATATTAAATATAGCTTGGAACTTTATGACGTGTATTGAATTCAACAACTTTGAAGTTTTTAATCTATATCGAATAAATCAACTTTTTGATATATATATCAAATAAAGTTTTAAATTTTAAACTTTTTGATATATATCAAATTTCCAACAGAAACCAATGCTTAAAGTAGGTTGCCCTTTTGTTATTTACATAAAAACATTACTAATTTCTGTCTCTTTATAAATAAATTTGCAGTTGAATACAAACGATGTCTATTTCTCATTTCTACCCCTGGCACATATTTTTGATCGGGTGATTGAAGAATGTTTCATCAATCATGGAGCAGCTATAGGATTTTGGCGTGGGGTAAGACAGTAAATAAATTATTTTTGTACTTCATTATAAATTTATAAATTATATCATATTATAATTTCTATGATTATTATATAATATATATACAGGATGTCAAATTGTTGATTGAAGACATAGGAGAGCTAAAACCTACTATTTTCTGTGCTGTTCCTCGAGTCTTGGACAGGATTTATTCAGGTATTTTTGGTGTTTGTTAATTATTTAATAAAGTGCAAGATTTTATTAAAAATATTAAATTTCTTCCATTTTTTTATTAGGTTTGCAACAGAAAATTTCTTCTGGAGGATTTCTCAAAAGCAAATTGTTTAGCCTAGCGTATTCATAGTAAGTATTATTTTCATCATTTTAAAGTACTCTTTTTAATATTTTTTTCCCATGTAAATAAATCCGTAATAAATTTCTTTTAAAATCATTAATCTTTACAAAAAACTTGTGCAGCAAGTTACATCACATGAAGGGCGGGAAAAAACATTCGGAGGCATCTCCATTAAGTGACAAAATTGTCTTCAGTAAGGTGCGTTACAAAAAGTCATTTCTCATGTACCGTCATTTTCAAACACAAGGGTAAAATGGTCATTTACTCACACCCACACACTTACTCATCCAAAAAAAAAGTAACAAACTTTCCTTATTTCCAATCACTTTCAAAAAAGAAAGTAAGAAACAAACTTTGCATAGTTGTCACTCGTCACTCAACATCACTTCTAAACAGAAGGGTAAAATGGTCATTTACTCACATCCACACATGTACCCATCCAAAAAAAAAAAGTAACAAACTTTCCATACTTCTAATCAATTTTAAAAAAGAAACAAAATTTGCATACTCGTCACTCAACATCACTTCTAAACAGAAGGGTAAATTGGTCATTTACTCACATCCACACATGTACCCATCCAAAAAAAAAAAAGTAACAAACTTTCCATACTTCTAATCAATTTTAAAAAAGAAACAAAATTTGCATACTCGTCACTCAACATCACTTCTAAACAGAAGGGTAAAATGGTCATTTACTCACATCCACACATGTACCCATCCAAAAAAAAAAAGTAACAAACTTTCCATACTTCTAATCAATTTGTAAAAAAGAAACAAACATTGCATACTCATCACTCGTCACTCAACATCACTTCTAAAACAGAAGGGTAAAACGGTCATTTTTACAGGTAAAGCAAGGGCTAGGAGGTAAAGTACGCATCATTCTTTCAGGAGCAGCTCCATTAGCCTCACATGTAGAAGGCTTCCTAAAAGTAGTCACATGCTCTCATGTCCTTCAAGGATACGGTACTAAAATCTTTTCGTTTATTATTTAATTTAAAACATTCTATTTTTTAATAACTTTTTTTAATTACTTGAATATATATAATAGGTTTGACTGAAACATGTGCTGGATCATTTGTCTCACTTCCAAACGAAATAGACATGATTGGAACCGTGGGCCCACCCGTACCAAACTTGGATGCCCGTTTAGAATCGGTTCCCGAAATGAATTATGATGCACTTTCAAGTAAACCGCAAGGAGAAATTTGTATTCGAGGGGACGTTTTATTTGCAGGATATTATAAACGTGAAGATCTTACAAAAGAAGTCCTTGTTGATGGCTGGTTTCATACAGGTATCTAAATAAATAATCTTTTAAAAAAATATAAAAAAGAAATAAACATCTCCATATTTATTTATAAATATAAATATTTTTCAGGTGATATTGGTGAGTGGCAACCAAATGGAAGCATGAAAATCATTGACCGCAAAAAAAACATATTCAAACTCTCACAAGGCGAATATGTTGCGGTTGAAAATCTCGAAAATGTTTTCGGACTTGTTTCCGACATTGATACGGTACGTTTTTTTTAAACAAGGACCAAAATTGAAAAATCAAAAAGTACAAGGACCATTTTGTAATTTACTCTAAGTTAAATTTGGTACTTGTGATTTTTAGATATGGATTTACGGGAACAGTTTTGAGTCGTGTCTTGTTGCGGTTGTGAATCCAAATAAGCAAGCGGTTGAAAATTATGCTGAAAGTCATAATATTTCGGGTGATTTTGAATCTTTATGTGAAAATCCAAAGATTAAAGAATACATATTGGGAGAACTCACTAGAGTTGGAAAAGAAAATAAGGTTCGTTTTTTCTTTCTGACAAATGACTATTTTACCCTTTTGTCTCTCCTTTTATTTACTTATGTTTGATTGTAAATTTTGTAGTTAAAAGGGTTTGAATTTGTGAAAGCGGTTCACCTTGACCCGGTCCCGTTTGACATGGAACGTGACCTTTTGACCCCGACTTTCAAGAAGAAAAGACCACAGTTGCTTAAATACTACCAGGTATGAAATGCTGTTAATAGCAATGTACTTTGATTAATTAAAATTATATTTTGTTTTTTTTTTTTTCTGATGGAAATATTTTGTTTTTTGCAGAGTGTAATTGATAACATGTACAAGAATTTAAACAAGTGAATTGCTGAATAACGGTGGTTTGTCTTTATCTGCTTTAGTATTTTTATGTATTTGTTTGAACCCTAATTTCTTTAAAATGTGATTGTACAGTCGTGGTGTTTTTATTTTGAGATAATTTGTAGACCATATTGAAGTTGGATTTTACTGTTTAATATTTATTTATTTCGACGATTTATATTGTTTTTCTGGTAAACTTTGATATCATGATTAGTAACTACATAAATTCTGACATGCGGTAGCTTAGTTAGCGTTGTAAAATATGTATTTTTGGTGTAAATTTAGTTGGCAAGTAATAGGAATAACAATAAACTCCCGTAATTATCTTCTCATCTCTTGTAATCTCGTCTATCACATGATTACAATTAAACTATCATCGACTAACAACCTTATATAGGTAACTGTTACGTTGTTTTGGGAAATGGCACCTTTTTACCTATTTCACATATAGGTCATTGTCATGTTTTAAACATACCACTTAAAAGATGTTATGGTTGTTCCTAAACTTACCCAAACCTTCTATCTGTCAGCAAATTAACAAGTGATTATCTGATTGATGTTTTATTTTCACAACCTTTATTTAAAATCCAGGACCGACATACGAAACAACCGCTAGCAACGCCCAAATGTGAAGACAGCCTTTATATCCTACGACATGGAAACTTGCTTTGATGACCTCGGTCAGCAACAATAAAGCCTCTTTTGAGCTATGGCATAACCGGTTAGGTCATTTAGGATCTAATACAATTTCCCTTTTAAATAGACTTGGTTGTTTATCAATAACTTCGATATTACCTAAACCTACCATTTGTTCACCATGCCAACTTTTCGAGGCACAAAAATTACCTTTTGATTTGAATGAAAAACGTGCATTACAATTATTGGATGTTGTTCATTGTGCTTTATGGGGTCCGGCACCAATCATGAGCGTTGATTGATATAATAAATATTATGTGGTGTTTGTAGATGCCTTTTCCAAATTTTCTTAAAATCCGAATTTTACTCGGTGCTTAAAGTATTCCTACAATTTGTTCAAACTCAATGTTCGTGTAAAGTTAAGATTTTCCAATCCGATGGTGGAACCGAATTCGTCAATCGGATTTTTGAACAAAATGGCACATTTCATCACATATCATACCAGTATACTCCTCAACAAAATGGACAGGCCCAACGCAAACATCGCCATATTGTTGAAACAGGACTCGGCCTCCCACTGGGTAGACGCTTTCAGCTCCGCAACATATATTATCAATTGGTTGCCATAAAAAATCTTGCAAAACAAGTCCCCCGTTGAACTATTATACTCAATTGCACCCACCTATACCAATTTCCCAGTTTTTGGGTGCCGATTCTACCCATATTTGCGTTATTACTCTTCCCATAAGTTAGCACCACGAAGTATTCGATGCATTTTTATGGGTTATTCATCTCAATATAAGGGTTACAAATGCCTTGATCCTCAGACTTTGCGTACGTATGTAACCCACCATGCAAGATTCAATGAAACTCTTCTTCCCTATGTGCATAATGCTCCATCCCACAATTTATCCAATTTAAAATTATCCACCTTTCTTGAAGATAGCCCCATACATCCTACAATTACTACCCCACCTCCCGCCGAAACTAATTACGCTTCACCACCTTGCTCCTTATGTACAGACGACCACTTGCAACCTACTACACCACATACACCGATGCACAGACCTCTCCGCCCTCTTCTCCTTCGCCAATCCCAAACCCACCTGCTACTCATACCTAGCCAACCCCGCCTCCTAGTCTAATTAATCCCAGTTTGCTTGAAAATGCTAGCACACCTCTCTCTACATATGACCTTGATACTCAAATCAGCCGAGCCATCCCATGGTTACAAGAGCTAAAGAAGGGATTTTTAAACCCAAGCATCGAGTTGATATTACACATATCACCGATCATGCATTATACACAGCTCTGTTCACAGAATCTGTGCCTCGTGGTTTCAAATTGGCTTCCAAAAACTCGAAATGGATGCATGAAATACAAGAAGAAATTGATGCATTACACCACAATAATACGTGGACGTTAGTCCCACGACCTCGACATGCTAATATCATCGACTCCAAATGGGTATTTCATATTAAATATCATGCGGACGATGTCCTTCGGT
Organism: Cichorium intybus; assembly: GCA_023525715.1. Classification (NCBI taxonomy): domain Eukaryota; kingdom Viridiplantae; phylum Streptophyta; class Magnoliopsida; order Asterales; family Asteraceae; genus Cichorium; species Cichorium intybus. Next base: position 28,730,752 of record CM042017.1, on the reverse strand, counting down.
CTCACATTTCAACGACTCCAAACCGTCATTCTCAGTCAGTCAAATGTATCATTTGATATGTCAAAGGAACTATGTCCTTCGGTCTCACATTTCAACGACCCAAAAATGTGTCCATTCTGGGTTATTTGGATGATGCCGACTGGGCACGTTGTATAGAAACAAGACGGTCAACTTATGGTTACTTCATGTTCTTGGGCGGCAATATTGTATCCTAGAGTGCCAAGAAACAACAAACACTGTCAAGATCAAGCTGTGAATCAGAATATTATGGCTATGGCGAATACCGTGGTTGAAATTGTTTGGATCACTCATGTACTTCGTGAACCACATGAGCTTCCACCTGAACAACCAACCCTTTTATGTGACAATCGAAGTGCGTTATTTATGAGTCAGAACCGGTATCTCATAAAAGGGACAAACATAATGACCTTGACTATCATTTGGTACGTGAACTAGTCATGTCGGGTAAGTTGTACACACGGTTTGTTCCTACCAACCTTCAACTGGCTGGTATCTTCACAAAAAGCTTGCCTAAGCCGCAATTCGAACACTTTCGAGACAAGTTATGCCTTGGACCACCGTCGTTTTGGTTGAGGGGGGATAATAGGAATAACAATAAACTCACGTAATTATCTTCTCATTTGTTGTAATCTTGTCTATCTCTCCTAGTTTGTTGTATTTCCATGTTTATCTCTTGTATGTACTTATTATATAATGCAACACATCTCTGTCAAAAATAATTAGAAAGAATTTCACAATTACAACAAGTCACTTGAATGGTGTTTTATGACATTTGGTCGTTCATTTAGTGGTAGAAAGGTAAAAGACATGCATTTTCACTTTTTGTGGCACGATTATTGTTTATGTCAAGGTTAATTCATTTGCTTTATTTTGTACTCAAATTGATCATTTGCCTTGGTGTTTTGGATGATAATGGTATAACTAATATGATTTTTTGATTTATAACGCAATTTATGATGTGAAGAAAAATTAAAAAGGCACAAAATATTTACATGGTTCAAATTAGAGTAATCGTAGATGAATTAAAGATGTTTATTGATTTAGTAACAATGTTTACAATTATATTAGGATCTATATATAGAGCTATGCATTTGATTTTGATCCTAAAATTGCTAGGTGTTTAATTTCCCTTTCAAAAGGTCGATTAATAACAACATCGTCTCCAATGTTTGATTCCTAGGTTTAAAATTGTCACCAATTTTGGAGATTTTAGCTTGTTCTATTTACTTTTTATGCAATGTAAATTGGTTCAAGTATAAGGTGAAAATTAATAATTTATAGGCATATATATGATACAAAAGATTTTTTTTTTTTTTTGACTTTGTAAATAATTACTATAAAAATGATAATCGATTTCATCTTTCTAAACAATTGCAATGTATGGAGAAATTTTCTTTTCAAGCTCCACCAATCAGAGTAGTACATGTAGACACCCATTTCGTAACAAAGCTGAGTCGATAAAAGTTGAAATCCATTCAGGCATTTCGTCGAACACATGCCGTACGTCTTTGAACAAGCAAGAAAATTTCTTCTATTCAAGCATTTCATCGAGCACATGCTGTGCGTCTTTAAACAGGCAAGAAACTTATCAGCCAAAAAAAGAGATTGTTGTCTGTCAGACAACCGTGTAACCATGCCAGAGCACATCAAGATGAGCCGGCAACGATCCTCTACTGAGCCATGGCTGAAGACCAAGATCCGTTAATCACGCTCTAGTTACACGGTCCTGATTCATCAACCAGACATGGGTTTCCGTCTTCTTAGGAATCAAGAATACAGAGGTACGAGCCTATAGAACAGATCCTGTTCAAGTAAGGTCGTGCTGTATCGTATCTCTATGCTCCTTATAAATGCGCTTCGTATGCTATGAGAGCCGATGTGGGACAACCATTTTTATACACAATCAAGAGTTCACATCAGACGCTATATATAACGCAAATGGTTTTCAGTTCGATTTACAATCTTCAACTTCTGTTTGCTAAATAAGATCATAAGTAGTTCCTTTACACGCACACTTGATCGTATTTCTCTATGATTTCAATTATTGATATTTATCCAAACATATTAAACTTTAATTTCAAAATTGGGTGACACTACATGCCTCATGATAACTTATTTATATAACGTATTCATCAATACTTGTTACTAAAACACCTCTAAGCGACTTACACTTAAATCATAAGAACAAAAACACGAAATGTGTTGCATAATGTATATATTCATATCGAAACTTAAGGTGTTACCAAATTTACACCACAAAACACACACCATAAACACCTTCTTAAATCTCAAGCTAACTTAAACTAAAAAGCAAACAAATCTAATATATGTCCGCCATTCTATTCTAATTTCAAAGAGGATGAGAAAGAGGATGAGCACTTCTATTAAATCCTCTCTTCACTCCTTTCTTCCTCCATTCTTACACACATTCAAAACACAAAAATAAAACACAACCCACAAAACTAAAAACACCACTCAAATCTTTTCAAACCCCCAAAAACTTGATCTTGACTTATGCCAATGTGTAGCTTGAAACCAAGACTTCTGCGGGTGATGAAGAATGGATGTATACAAACTCCATGCTTTTGCCAGCTGGCAATGAGCTAACCCATGTTGGGAACCCGTAGGACCCACTTGCACTCTTGGTTAGACCCCATAATGGACCGTAAAGCTTTGAGACTGATAGGTTAAGGTTCTTGATTGTCTTTTGTGATTTGTTGGTTACTGTAGTTGAGTATCTGTAGTATGTTTTCCCATTTACTACCCATGAAGTTGTAGTCTTTTGTTCAATTGAAATTGGAGCTGTACAACAAAAAGAATCTTGAATGAGATTTCTTCAAAATGATTTGCAAATTTTGTTGGTATATATAAAAGAAAGGAAGAATTTTCTGATATGGGTAAGCTTTAAATTTACCTCCAGATGGAGTTTCTTTAACCGGATTAGGCTTTGGTTGAACAGCAATAGGCTTAGCAACAGGAATTTTAACTGCAAACAAAACCAAACACATTTAATTAAAAAAAAAAAAAAACACATAAAAAACATCAAATACACCCAAATTAAAAGCATACCCGGAAGTAATTGATTATATCCACTCTGACCACCATGTAACCTAGCCAAAATACCGAGAAGAGGGGCGTTGTTATACGTAGCAGGCTCTGTTTGCTCATAATTATCCCTTTGATCAGCAAAATTGTCATAAGCATCGGGTCCACCAACAATGGCGCCGGTCAACAGATTCGGGTCACTCGCTTTTCTACTGAACCACGTCGCATAACCGCCTCTGCAGCTTACGAACGACGGGTTGACCTTAACAGAAACAATCGACGAACCTCTATGATGAACTTGTTGCGGGTAATTGTTTCCGTACCCAACCATGTAACTCGTCGCTCTCGGATTGTCTCCAAGAATGTAATCCACCTAAAAAAAGTAAAAATTCGAAGCTTTTAGTCACTTTTAATGGTTATAATCGAGTTCGAGAAGACAAAACCGTCAAAATTCTTATTTATTTACCTGTGATTTAGCGAATTCAAGTAATTCCGATGGGGCGACGGCGCCGGAGGAGCATTGGAGGTTTTTCCGGGCGGACGTGAGGTAATCGGAGTAGACGGTGAGGAGGAACGACGCACTTGTGACGAATTGCAAGTTGTTCCATCGTTGCCGGAAAATCAGGCCGCCGGGAGTCTTCTGAACGTTTTGACTACTCTTTCCAAGGCATGAACACATGAACGACTCCGCCTTTTCTTGGTACTTTCCGAACACCGGAGCATTCCCGCCGGCCTTCCCCGCCATTAGAAATTTCGCGACGAGGGTTTGAACGCCGGCGTACTTAACATCCCACCCGAACTCCGTCATGGCCCACCCAGTCCCACCGAGAGCATCGCCGTTTCTACCGAGGTAATCCAAGTAGTACTCATTGCTTGTTGCCTTGTACATCCAAGCAGCTGCCCAAAGCAATTCATCCTGCCCGTATTAAAAAACATAGGGGTAAATACGTAATTTTAACAAGTGTTGGTAAGACAGTTAAGATTGGTGGTTGGGGGAGATTGTGATCACGTACAGCGTATCCACTGACGGATCGGTAGTACTTCTGGGCCACAGTAATGCTGCTGTCGTATTTGCCCCTGTATTTGTCGGCAAAATCGAACAGCTGAAAAAAAAAAAAAAGATGCAATTAGTTACACAGCATAGGGACAAAATTGGAAAATTGAAGTGGTGGGGTGTGATTCGCTACAAGCACCGACAATATTAATTGAATTACATCTTTCATCTGTTGAGATCTACGGTGTTCAGCAAATCTGTACGGTGCGACCACATTGTCCGTGATGGACAGCAATTATACCTAACTTTTATTACCCTAACATGTGCGCCGAATAAATTTACATTCAAATACCATAGATGCCCCTGCTTTTTCTTTTTGTCCTGCCCTTTACTTTACACGTATGTACCCTATGAATTAAATATTGTACACCTAGATGTTTAAACACTTTTAACAATATTTAAAAGTTTAGTTTGAGTTAATTTTTATTTTTTATAATGACTTATATTAGTTATTTCTTTTAATACAATGTTTATGTTCCATTTGCATAGAAACTTGCACATGACAAAAGTAATTCCTTTCTCCTGAACTAAAATTCATAATGTTAAAAGTAATATTTTAAAACATTTTGCTAACGAAACTTAAAAAGTTACATGTTACTTTGGATTTAAAAATTATAAAATGGCTGCCACCTAGTCAACTATTGTAGCACAAATGCCAATAAACCTGTCACACACTAAAGCTATTAACAGTAACCGTTTTCACACAACCAACCGTTTTACTAACATGCGCCTATCTTTTGCTAACATACGCCTTAGCCATATATTAAAATATACATACAGTCACACATCAGAACAAAAATGCTTCATGAGTTCATGTGATCATGTCCGCATTAAATTTTCATACGTTCACCTCATGCATTAAAACTTGTACTTTATGTTAATTCTTAAAGTCCAAAAATAGAAACAAGTAAAGTAAAAAAGCTATCTAACCTGGTAAGCATGGGTGAGAAGCTCTCGAGAATAAGCGGGGTTAGACCGGCGGAAGATAATGGAGGCGGCGGCCATGGCGGCGGCAGTTTCTCCGGCGAGATCAGACCCAGGGTTATTTTGGTCAATTCTATATGCACTTCTAGAAGTTGTCATGTCCTCCGGCCTTTGCCAACAATAGTGATCCGTATTACCATCTCCAACCTAAAAACATCATCATAAATTCATAATTACAATGAACTTTTTACCATTAAAAACACACTTAAAATAGTCATCACTTTATGTTTCGTATAAATATTGATAGGACCCACAAAATTATAGGTTATAATAATAAATCCATGCATGTTAATTTTAATTCTTGTTGATGGGTCATGTGTTTATTACACTTTTAATAAAAACATGACCCACAAAATCGGTATTTATATTCAAAATCGAACATTGTTCTAGTTCTTTCACGTCATTTTCCATATCTATGTCATGTTTTTTTGGAAAATCGACTTTCTAAATCGTTATACTTAAATTCTGATAACAAGTAACAAATAATCGTTGTTTTTTTTATAAATTTACAACAAAAGTGTACGATACCTCTCCATAGAGAACATGAGGTTCAGGGTGAGCTTTTATGAGATAATCAGTGCCCCATTTCACAGCTTCCATGGCGTGGCTAAGTTCACCACTTGCACCCATTTGGTTTCCGTATTCCATTATACTCCATGACATCATTGTCACTGTAAACGCCATTGGAAGACCGAACTTCACGTTGTCCCCTGCATCGTAATAGCCTCCAACCAGATCCACCTTCAAAATCACAAAATTGGAATGAATTTCGACGATAACCAGTTAGGGGATTCTTAGATTTGTTTTAGTTACTTCGGATAAATGAAATTTGGGAAGTGAAATTACCCCATTGGCTTTGCCGTCGAGGAGGCCGGAATTTCCTCTCCAGTTAACTCTTTGGTTGCCGGGGAGATAACCGGATCTCTGAGCTTCGAAGAACAGAATGCTTTTGCTTAGGGCTTCGGCGTAGTCATGTCCTCTTGCTAACGACAAAGGTAAAACTCCCATAAGCAGAAACAGAGTGGCTGCCATTGAACAGAATCTCGCTAATTTCTCCATCGAAGAAGACCAATTTCAATTGGGGTTTTCGGTTTAGTGTTTGAACAAGAAATCGAAGAAAATGGGTTAGTTCAATTGGCAATGTGGTATGATTCGCCGAGTTTTAGAGGGGGAAAAGGTTGAGTGAGAGAGAGAGTTGGGGAAAAAGATGGAGGAAAAGGGTTGGTATATATGCAGGAGATGGATGGGAAGATGCCAAAAGTTGAGTTCAATAAATACATTTTCTTGAAATAAATAGTTATTTTAAATGTAAATGAAAAAAGTAAATTATTGAAAATTTTGAAGAATGACGGGTTTTGTGGGTATGAACAGGTGAGCAAAAGAGAGCAAGGCATGTGAGTTTGTTGGGTTACATTTACTTGGAAAGTTCGGTGGTTTTTTTAATATATATATATATATATATATATATATATATATATATATATATATATATATATATATATATATATATATATATATATATATATATATATATATATATATATATATATATATAGTTAGAATATAATATCTAAATTTAAAATACTATAATTATGGTATTATCTCAATCACTTCCTAATTTCTCTCATTTCTTCTCTCCTTCACGTACGACTCTTTCTTCCCTCCTTTCTTTTTACCATCACGATTCTCTTCTTCCTGTCATTCTCACGGTATGATTGATCCGCCTAAAGTGCTTGCCGATATTCTCGAGTCGTTAATCGGTGCTATCTTCACCGACACCGATTATTCAATGGATGCCACATGGAAGGTAATATTACATCTTGTTATTTTAGGTCATTTCTTGATTTCAATGTGTGGGTCCCATCAATACGAATAAACGATAATAAGACCCCGAAAGTAATTAGAAGTTCTGGAAAGCTCAATAAACAATAGCAGATGCTTTGATGGGATTATTGTAGAACATTTTTTTCTAAAGACCAGTAATCACACATCACGATTGTACATCTTGTTACTTTAGGTGATTTCTTGATTTCAATGCGTGGTTCTGGAAAGCTCAATACGATACGATGATATAAATCAGAACAAGTCAACGAGTCACATGCAATGGGTGCAAAGGCCTAGGTGGTTAGGTCCTTGGAGAAAGGCTAAGATAAGGTCCACAAGTTCATCAATGAGGCCCACAACAAGCGGGCTACCTCCTAAACCCGTTGACTCTAGGCCGGAAGAGGACTTTATTTTCGAATACATACGGATGCGTAGGATTTGATCATAATACACTTGAAAAGAGGTGTTCAAATGTCATTCTGTAGAATAGATATTTCAGAATGTAATTCTAATTCTGTCAAAAACAAAGTATTTTATGATGTCATTCTGTCAGAATGGATTTTCAGAATGTATTTTATTTTTTTTAATGTATTTTAGTTCAAAGAATGCCATTCTTTTAATGTATTTTAGATCAACGAATGTTATTGTTTTGATGTATTTTCGTTTATAGGATGATTATCTATGACATTCGATCAAGAATAAAGTATTTTATGATGTCATTCTGCCGGAATGGATTTTCAAAATGTTATTTTGTAAGATGTATTGCAGTTCATATGATGTTTTCTACGACATGCTTCCAAGAATATGTTTTTTTAAATATCATTCTACCAAAAATGAATATTTCATAACGTTATTCTATAAGAATTCTATCTTTATTATGTCATTCTGCAAGAATGATGTTCTTTTGAATGATATTCTACTAAGAATGAGTTTTTTGAAAGAAAAAAAAAAGACGATTCTGTAAAAAATGAGAAAAATGACTGATTTTTTTTAAGAAGATAAAATTGATTTTTGTGTTAAGAATGCCCGGTTTTTTTAGAAAAAATTATTTCGTTTTTATATATTTTTATTTATAGATTCTATCAACTTCCATAAAAATTAGTTAGTTTCTTTTTTTTCTAAATAAAATGTCTATTATACCCTTTTGTAACCTTTTTTTTAAAAAATCATTTAATAATGTTATGGATAATTACAATCATGTCATTCTAATCTAGACCATTAATATTTCGAATCCTACACATCAGATTTGGTCTTACGATATATATATATATATATATATATATATATATATATATATATATATATATATATATATATATATATATATATATATATATATATATATATATGACCTGAGTATTATGAATTTCTTAATAACTCACCTTTTTTTTTGAACAACAATGCAATTTTATCAGGAGCACATGCTAGCAAAACACTAGCAACATGCTTGAAAAACAGTTACAAATCAGGCACAATTACAACAGATTATCACTCATACATTCTAAAACTGGATCAGCATGCCAAGCTAGCCATTTCAAGGGGCAACCACGCCTTGTCCTTGCATTAAACCATAAGTCGGACATAATCTAGATTTCAGCAAGAATCTCAAGTTGATTCTTTATCTCCTGCTTGAAAATTACCTTATTCCTAAAAGACCACATTGTCCATATAAATACTAGAATAATCGCCTCATATATATTTGCTAAATTTGCAGGGCCAGCAAAACCCTGTTTAGCTTGAAGCAGTTCCATAACAGAAGTTGGACTTGGATCAAGGTAATGCCACCAACTTCTAAGCTTGAACCAGACATTTGATGCTAAAGGGCACCTTGTGAAAATATGGTCCTCATTTTCCGGGCCAGCACCACAGATTTTACACAATGACACTTGACAATGTGGTCTTTTACGAGGCACGAGGGTGTTCCAATGCCAGCAGAATTGAGATACCGAAAGGATTGACGAGTCAACGTAATTACGACATGAAGAGACCAAATATACACCCAAGTTTTCAAGTACCCAGGACCATTTAGGCAAGCCATTATATTGAGAATTAATTGGTAAATAAAAAACGCATTATAATATGACAGTCAAATTAGAGATTTCAAAAGATTGTTGTGTAGTGGATAGATTCTCGGTTTTGAATAACGATAACCCGAATTGGTGTTGGAATATAAATCCCAGGAGTGGTTTGGAGTCTACGGAGCTAGATTTGATATCAGACATTGTGAAGACGGTGCATTTGGTCTCTGTCCCGGATAATCTGGTTGTGGAAAGAAGATGTTTCGGAAATCTTCTCTGTTCGTTCCTTAAGAACTTTAATGGAGAAAAATAGTTTGATTGGATTTGTTTGCAAAAAGTTTGTTTGGTCTAATTGGGTGCCTCTAAAAGTCAATCAATTGGTTTGGAGAATGATGCAAAATCGTATCCCGGTAGCTATTAATTTGCTTGCTCGTGGTGTGTCTTTAAATTCCAGCAGGTGCGGAATTTGTAATGAGGGTGAAGAAGACGTCGGATGATGTCCAATTATTAGCTTTTAATTGGATCAAGCATAGGTCTTGTTTGTATGTTTTGGATTGGTTTATGTAGATTGTTTCTCCTTTTAATCGCTTGTAATTTGTAATTGTTCTAACATCTTGCTAGTTTTTAATGTTATTCCGCGATTAAAGAAAACTAAAATAACAATAATAATATGTTGCAATTAATGTGCCACGCAATCTCATGAGAGTCTTTCATTCCCTACAATTGACCACTTTAATCATTAATTATAAGTATGTAAAGCTTTTATAATAATTCATAATGTGGTCAGTGGTCACTGGTCTCTAATAAACAGCACGCTCTCAACGATAATCGAGATTATTTAGTTCAAAATTTTCTTTTGATTCAGACTTGAGCTTCTCACTTGAGTTTTTGCTTTTTGCCGTTTTATGCAAATATATTACTTGTCGTTCCAAAAAGAAAATTAATTCAAAACATTTGTTCAAAAAATGAAACATTTACATAAGTGACTATATATATTGAAAATTAAAGTAAATGATATAATTTTATGAGACTTCTTGTATTTCAGATTAAATAAATAACAATTTATGATCCGGATTTATCGAAATGACTTTTTTTTTTTTTTGAGACATGACATTGGCAATTTCAAAACCTAACATTACAAACGTTGCATACAACGCGTTCATATAAGATTTTCTTTATCTCACATAAGTAAAAGATGGAGTCTGGAATTTTAAGAATATATTCGAGATTAGAATAAGGAATCCAAAAAACAATATTTCGGACTCCAAAATGCTTATTTTTTTTAGGGCAAATTACGAAAAAAACACACTATATTTTTGCACTTTTTCTGGTTTAACCATCAACTTTTTATTTTTTCTAATAAAACCACTAATTTTTGGAAAAAAGTTCAACCTGGCCACTATAACCTAAAGAAGCCGGTAACAGTTGTTTCAATGAAACTATTTACCAAAAATGGTGGTTTTTCCAAATCTTAAAAATTGGTGGTTAATCCGATTTTTTTGCAAAATATAGTGTTTTTTTCGTAATTAGACCTAGATAAGGTATACACTTTAATTTATATAATTACGGAAAAAACACTATATTTCATTACTTTTTCTGCTTAAACCATCAATTTTTCATTTGTTCTAATAAACCACCAATTTTTAGAAAAAGTTTTAGTCTAACCATTATGACCGTAAGAACCGGTAATAATGACTTCAATGAAACTTTTTACAAAAAATTGGTGGTTTTTTTCCAAATCTTTTAAAAATTGGTGGTTAAACCGAACTTTTGACAAAATATAATGTTTTTTTTCATAATTAACCCTTTTTTTATTAACATCTAACCAAAAAAAAACTTATCAATAATGAAGTAGATCCCAAGATAAGAACATAAAAGTATGTCGTTTAATTGAATAAATGTTTATTGAAATGTTTTTATATTTAAAAAGCAAGAGTGAATTTTGTGGAAGTATTTGAAGCAAATAAGATCGCATGCCAACTTAAATATATCAGAAGTATATAAATATGTTTGATAGTCATTCCACAAAATGCAAACAATTGCGTCATTTACTTTAATCGTAAGAAATCTTATGTTCATATGGTGAACGTGTTTCTAAATTTTGAATTTAACAAAAGGGATTTTGTCTTGTACACTGTTAGGGTGGAGGGACTTAGGGTCTATTCGAACCGGTCGATCGGACCGGTTGAATTGAAAACCGGAGATGAGAGCGGTTTGATTAAAGCCGATTTTATGATGATTTCCTAATCGGAATGGTCTGGTCAATTTTATTAAAAAGCCGGTTGTAATGAACATGAATGAACCGGTTTTGTCTTGGGCTAAAAACTCTTAAATCTTAACTACTTTAATTAAAATCAACCCACTATTAAATAAAATATGTCGCAAGTGACCTTGCCGTCATACGCCTTCTCAATCTCATACATGATATGATGATACAATTTTTGATTTAAATTTCATGTCCAACTTGTTATTATCTGTACTTTTTGAAATTATTGATGTCAAATTCATGATTTTATATATACATATGTATATGTATGTAGAAAAATAAAAAACACATAAAAATTCTAGAAACCGGTTTGACCAGACAGTTGAACCGGTTGAACAGGAAAAGGTCACCATACAGTGAATTGTCATCTTTTTCGTGTCAAAAGAAATTTTAAATAAGTTATTTAAAATAAATAAAACTTATTAAAATATATATAAATAATTTCTAAAATATTAAATTAAAATTAAAATAAAATTTCAATAAATAAAAATACATACTCCATAATGTAAAAAAAATACAAAACAAAAAACAACTAGCCAATGAAAATTAAAATAAAATTTAATGGAAAGATGACGATCCTACGATAAAACCAAACATATAACCCTAACGTGGTGCGATATCGCATTTGCGAGTGAGTACTGTATTCAACATTGGTCCAATCAAATGATTGTGTGGCTGCAAAAAATGTGAATCTTTATCCATAATTTTTTTTCTTTCATTATGAGCAACTCTTTTTTCAAGTTTTTTCCTTTCCTTTCAGTCTTTGCTTCCATGATACACAACTTCCATTCCTCGATTACCTCTAACTTTGCTCAGTGTTCTATTTTCTCTTATGCTTCGTGTTTGTTGAAATTGGCTAATTCAAGAATATCATAAAAAACGAGTTATTGCAATTGGTCTTCCTTTTGATGTGATTCCGAGGAAGATGATTTTTTTTCATTTGCATTGAGGCCGTTGCGACTCTACAAAACTAACACTCTTCTTCTTCTTCCTTTCCTTTTCCTCGAAATTGCATTGAAATTGAGCATCTGAAGAGGTTGTTTATGTATTTGAGTATGATGACTTGGTCATCTTCGATGATGTGAAGGTGTATCCTTACCCATAAGAGGGTAGGACTCCATTTCTTGTGGGTTCTAACAATGTCCCATGTTGTATCATGAGGAAAATATTTCATTTTGTAAACTTTCCAATACTAGCTGTGTGTGCACTTTAAAATGTTCGTGTTTGATTTACTGTTGGCTCGATTGATAATCTGGTTGTTGTAGATATTGCTAAACTTGATTATCTTTGAATGCATGTCCGTCCAAATGGAGTTCATTTGATGAATATTTATATCTGAACTCCATTTTATCTTTTGAAGCTATCAAGGATTCGTTTCCAAAGTTAGTCAGACCCTTTTCAGGTCTTCCGAAATGTCGATCCAAGCCTTGGGCTAACACGGCTTCTTCTCTCTTAAGCTATGATTTTGGGTTTTCCTTGAAGATGTCAAAAGCAGAGGTGCAGTGGTTTCTTTTGGTGACTTGTCGGATTCCTCCATTTGCATGGCGAGTACAATTTCATCGTCATCTTCAGACTGTTTGACTAGATTGGGTCGGTAGGAGTCACATGGCTGGAATGAATTAAAGGTTAATTATCTTGGGATAAATACAATTATTATAGGAGTATCGGGTCAGCTTTTGCGAATAGTGGGTAAACTGAAATGGACTTTGTGGAAATAGATTTTGTAGAACTAGCGTTTGTAGGATATTCAGATATTGTGAACCGCCGGTGTGACTTTTCTTTCTTCTAGAAGTCGTAGCTTTAGCTTGCCACGACTTGTATCCATTTAGACCGGACGTATGTGGATATTCGGTGAAAAAGTGAGAGTTGTATTTACTTGATTACTTCCTACTTATAGCAACCAAACATGTTTTTTTTGACTTTTTATATCTGAAGCTTTTTTTATTTAAATTTGTGAATCTTTTTTATTGAGTAAATGTCACTTCACTTTTATTTCCTCTTTTTATAATTTATTTAGCATGTTTTAATTTATTTTTAGTTTAATTCTCATACATATTTTCTCTTTTTATTATTTTTATCATTCGGGGATACTTTCTAGTCTTTTGTGTTTAAATGCAGATATTTTTGAAGACTAGCGAGAGCGGAGATAATTTTGCGGAGGCGGAGCGGAGAAGAATTGTGGAGCGCAGAAATTTCGGGATGCTTGGATTATTTTTGGGTTTTGGATTTGGAATAAAGCTTCGGATCAAGAAAGAGTTTTGGTCTAAATTAAAGTTTTCTAGCCCAAATGATGGTCAAAAGAAGTCAAAAGTCGGGTTTAAACAAAAGGAAGGAGACAAATGACCTTTTGCTGAAGTGGACTTGGATCAGGCCCGATTTGGGCTTTCTACGTACACACGCGGCCCGCATGGGTTTCTCTACAACATTTGTGCGCCCCGTGCAAATGGGCCTGAGAGGTAATTATGTCATTTTACGAGATGTTCAGCTATATGGGGTATGAGAAGTGGGTTTTCTCACACATTCATCATCAGTTTTGACAGGGGAGAAAGAACTAGGGCTTGGAACCTCTCTTGGAGCAAGTTTCTTCATTTTTCTTACCTTGGATTTGCTACACTTTGTTACACTTGATGTTTGGTACATTTCTACTCTCATTGCTTGTTGTTCTAGCTATGAGTGGTTAGACTTTTTAATTATCAATATTGGGTGTAATCATGAACAACTAGTTAGGTTTTGAGAAGTTTATGAGTATTCGATTCCTAATCTATGAATTCAACTTGGTTAAATTCTCTAGATTGTTCTTGTGTTCTTATTGATGAGATTGAATATTTTGATAATTATCGTCATTTGTTTTCCTAATTACGTAATTGATTTTTAAAACAAGTTATGTAACGCCTAGTTTCAACACAGAGTATACCCAGAAAATTTTTCGCATTTATAACATAAATAATATAATTGGGTACTCGTGTGTTCTGGAATCTACAAGAAGTTATCATCGAGAATCGTCCCACGATCCGAGCCGGGCGCTACAACTGCTAACCTGCACACAACATAACACAAACACGTAAGCTACAAAGCTTAGTGAGCAACACTACAACTACATGAATAACTTATTTTAAATGTAATACATCACCCAACTCGTGGGTGTAGTTATTCCCTGCAACAATTTATAAGTATTGGTTAATATAAACATATCAAACCAGCTATACTTCATTATTAATAACTACAAGTATTCTTTCCGTAGTTACATTGGTATCTACCGATACCTAAGCTACTAATAAACAAGCACGGTGTAATACATGCAACACAAGTATACACCTAACCGACAACTCGATATCACTATTTGATATCACTACACGTTATTTCATCACACTGGTTTCCAATATGAAACCTTTTCTATAACCTTTTTGATCACAAGCCACACGGATTTATATCCGACTCTTCTTTATTCTCTACGGTTTCGAGTCATCAAATCTCACCACTATCCATATAATAGTATGAGCACAAAAGCTCTATAGGCAATTAAGCCCTATTTATTAGTCACAGAAGCCAATACTGGTTTCACAAAGGTTCTTACCATATGTTAGGTAGTTAAACCCAACCGCATAGCCATAAAGGCTATTATATTTGGATATCAAATCCAAATCTCTATACAAATAAATTCTATGTCTGCTCTACACTTGGGTATTAACCCATCACATGTAAACACAAAAGGCTCACGACATGTCTCAATCTCGTCTAGACTCACGGCTTATCCGGTCTTGTCTTTTCACTGACTCACGGCTTATCCGGTCTTGTCATTTCATTGACTCACGGCTTATCCGGTCTTGTCATTTCATTGACTCACGGGCTTACCACAATCTTGTCCTTTTATGGACTCAAGGGCTTCCCCGATATTGTCTTTTCCCAAAACTATTACAAGTTATAAGAGTTTAACCAATTTTATATTTGGACGATGAGCCCAATCTCCTAGCCACAAGGGCCGTATAGTTGGAACCATACAGGTCCTCACTCGACCAATAAGGTCTGCATGAACCGTACAAGTTCCCACATTATATTTTAGGTAATTTAACCCAATCACTTGGCCATACTCAACACCACGACTGTAAGGTACTCATGCCCAATAGTCCCTGCATACCTGTAAAATCACAAGTATCGTATATATACTACATCATACTATATATATTTCACCATATATATATATATATATATATATATATATATATATATATATATATATATATATATATATATATATATATATATATATATATATATATATATATATATATATATTCATTTTTGCATACTTCTCTATGGTTGCTAAGTACCCTTTAAGCAAACCATTAATATCCTAGTTGTACCTATTCACAAAGTACTCATCTATTGATATATAAACTTTACTCCAAATGAACACGAGGTTCTCATCTTAATGTCGGTTACTTCACATCGTAACCCCAAACTTGTAATACATATAATCACATAGAATTTCCTATGTGTCTACATAATTTACATGTAATTTACTACATGTATCATCTTGTATATAACTACAAAACTCACATGTAATAACAAGTGATTTCTAACACTTGATACACCTGATTTACATAGTAATTTTTACATGTTTGTGAATCATCTAGCATCATAAACATATATAACATATTACAACCAACATGTAAGTAGAGTTACTCACCTTATATTGGTTCAGTATGTGGAAACCCCAAATTTCGCGTACCGGGCTCCTGTTCGCTAGACTTGGTTATAACACCATAGTCTAAATTGTAACGCCAAAACATGTTTATTATGTAATTATAATAAAAAGGGTAAAAAGGTCATTTTACCTTAGAAGGGTAATTTGGTCTTTTTGACAGAAAAGGATTTGTTTTGTAATAATATTTTGAGTTGTGGACTTAAAATGTTATAAAATCTGAATTTTGTCATAAACTTTGTTAGTTGTGGCAAAAGTTTAAGAAATGCAACTTCAAGGACTAAATTGCAATTTCTGGAAGTATAAAAGGATGGAAGCTTCTCCCATTTGTGTGCAGATCTTTAGAGGTTTACGGGAGAGTTTCCTTGTGCGATTTCTGCAAAGTTTTGAAGAGTTCTTGAAGGATTCAACTTGAAAATCGAATTATAGCCTTTGAAGGGTAGAATTGGAAGCTTTTGAGGTAAATATTCCAAGTTCTTGATTGTTTGTTCTTGATGAGTTTTGTAGAACTCAAACTGCATTTGCAGTTATGATTGTCTAGTTAAAATGGTTAGATACTTCCATTAAGTCATGCTAATAAGGGCTTAATTCAAGATAATGGAAGTAGATTGTTATTCTTGATGAATTTGAAGTTTTGGGGTTTTTAGAACTAAGAACCCTAATTCTTCATATGATTGATTGAGTGGGTTTTGAGGGTTGAAAACCTTGTATTAATAGAAGGTTTTAGCCTAGGAACAAACCCCAAACGATTAAGAACAACATTAAGGACTTAAAGGACAAAACTGCGTGCTACAGTGCACATATCGCGACTGGCCAGGAGATCTGCAATGGCGCCAGGCGCAGTGCGCCCAGGATCCTGGCGGGGTGCGCCCAGGCGCAGTGCGCCCTGTCCCTGGCGCAGTGCGCCCCCCAGACAGGGACCTAAAAATGCTAACTTTTGTTTGGCTTGTCCGATTTACCTCAAACTTGAACCGTAGGCTCGTTATGGTCTGAAAAGTTTGGGAAAATTTTTAAATTGAGTTTTCGACATCTCGGGGGCACTGTAGATCAATATGAATGCCTCGGTGATTAGTAAAACTCATGAAAAGGTAGTAAATGGAACATTTATTATCTAGCCATTGTTTATAATGATTTATTATTGAACTCTTATGCATTAGAGTCAATTAGAATGGCTGTTAACCTATAATTATTTTGAAAATGAACGAAATTATAGGTACGGGACAAAGTCTTACGGACTACATTGGAAGGCAAGAAATAACACGAGCTAGTTGTAGCAATCACCAAGGTGAGTAATCTAACTTGTATCCGATGTGATAAATGTTGAATGAGCAGCTGCAGATGGAAATAGTTTTATGGGACGAAAATGACAGATTATATGATGAAATATATGACAATACCAGATAAGCCGTGAGTCTGATATAGACAAGAACGGAGCTGTGAGTCAATAAATATAAATGATACGACAATACCAGATAAGCCGTGAGTCTACGATAGACAAGAACGGAGCTGTGAGTCAGTAATACGACAATACCAGATAAGCCGTGAGTCTACAATAGACAAGAACGGAGCTGTGAGTCAAACTTATATAAGACAATACCGGATAAGCCGTGAGTCATTGCGATGACAAGAACGGAGCCGTGAGTCTATGCCAAAGCGGGAGAAACCCGTGAGACATATATGATCGTATGTTATACGATAATGCTTATTGATTTGTATAGAGAACTTTATTCTTATACATGTTGTATTTGATTTGATTACTCATTGGACTTTATAGCTCACGGTTTATTTGATATGTCCCTGCAGGTGAGCGTGATCCCGCCAAGGGAAAAGATAAAGTCCGTGACTGAGGACTTAGGATTTGAAGTGACATCCCGGCTTGAAGAATGTATAATATTTATGTATTGTACTTCGTGATACACTTGTACTCGTATTATGTTAACTAATACCCCATACTTATGGTTTTGATTGTAAAATATTTTGTTTGAAAAACAAAAATTTTTTTGGGGTGTTTTTGTTAATAAGTCGGGTGTTACATAAATCAATTCTCCAACATACACAATCATCTCAATAACATCTATCTCAAAGATGTATAAATCAAAAGAGGAAAAAGGAGTATAAACGGTAAATATCAACTCAATATTTACCGAAAACCCCCAAATCCGCGGTTTTACTCAATCAACCGTAGAAACTCGACAATAATCACACCAATTACTCTAAAGGCATCTACTAACAATCTACTAGCAACATATATCACAATATATAGCAAAATCACAATATATAAAGTTAGGGTTTCAAAACCCCAAAATCAAGAAATTACTCACCTTGATGATTTAGGAATCGTGAACGTGTTTACGGGGTTATATTGAAGTCTCCATACGTTTCCCCACGCATCCCCTGGCTCAATTTGGTGGAAAATCGCCTTAGGAAGCTCTGGAATGAAGTTTGGGTCTATTTCTCCCGAAATGAGCATTTTCTGCACTTTAAAGGCTCTGCACGCGTAACACGGCCGTGTAAAATTTAACACGCCCGTGTTATGCTACAGTGCCCGTGTAAAATTTAACACGCCCGCGTTTTGCTACAGTAACCAGCAAACACAAAATTACCGAAGGTTACACGACCCTTGTAACATTTACACGACCCGTGTAAGCTATTTTTGGCATTTTTAAGGCTCAAACTTCTTCCAAATGGGTTTCTAATCACCCAAACTCATACATCAACCTAACTAATCTTAATCACACCAAGATTAGTACATAAGAAAGGTTTTAACCTCTTCTCCCAAATCAAACAACTCATCACTCAAAGGTAATCATAAAAGATTGCCACACAACTCTTAATAACTCAAAGCTAGAACCATACTAACTATAAGGTAATAACTCTACTTACCTTAGTAAGCACCCCAAAATGAAAATGGGTCTTACAAAATACTTACCGAAAGTAACGTGGTGTTACAAGTTAGTGACAAATAATTTTAGTGGATGCTTGTATTCATTTTTTAAAATCACGGAGTTGTGTTCTTCAAAGAGAAATGGAAGCTTGCTGATTTCCCATGAGCTTGATGATTCTTAAATCTATATTGCTAGTCATTTTACTTGAGTTGGATGCGTATTTGACTTTTAACTTTGATTAATATGGTTATTAAGAACTTTTCTAATTTCCATACAATTAAGAAGAATCTAGATGTTTCAAGCCTTTGAGATGCTTTAGTCAAGCTAGATTAAGTCAAATACATTGCACCATAATCTTTGATGATAAACTAACTAGTTGGAATTGTGACGAAATCTCAATATTGATTGTTTCTCCAAACTTAATTCACTTCACAAAAAATTTGATTATTTACTCTTGTTTTCATTTTCAACTAAAACAATCAAACACCCATTTTTATTTTATTTTGTTTAAAAATACATCTCGTTTCGAATTGAACGCATAGTTTTACGAATCGAACCAATCTCCATGGATACGATCCCTTTACCATATAGTAGGGTTTATTTTTGTTGGCTTCGACAACCACCAGACACCGAGAAGAATGTCATGTTCATGCATCTTCAGGTGAATTATTTATATAATTATATTTCATATGTTTATTTTTATTGCTTTTTTACTTGCCTAACTTTTTTTTTATTTGTAGCCATATTTTGATATTTAAGGGGCATCATATGATCTCAAGTCTCCTATGTTATGAGTGGGCATTGACTTTTAGATAGGTAGGTGTTACAGAGGTTGCAAATATCAGCAAAAAAGCATTTTAATGAAGTGGGAGGGTATCAAGATGTCAAGAGAGCAAGGGCTACCACCCTCTTTGGTATGAGTGATGAAAATTGGAATAAAGTCGTAAACTATTTCCTTAAGGTTAAGTATATGAAACTTTCTACGCAAAACATCAAAAATCATTCAAAGTAAACAATCAAGAAATGTGCATGGACGAGTACGTACAGTAGAGCTTGTACAAAAAGTAAGTTACGATAAAAATCAATGTGTAGGTATTTATTGCTTAAAGATAGAGGTATATTGTTGTTTAATGCTTAATAGTGAAGTGTATTGCTATTTTTTTGCTTTAAATTAAAAGTATATTAATCTATTTAATCATCTTTGTAAAATACATAATGCTTTAATACATGAGCTTGCTGAACAAACCCAACTCTTAGTCTCCTCAAGAAATCCAACCGAAGTGGACGAGTGAGCCGTGTTTGAAAAATTCTTGGATGCTCTATGCGGACATGTAAAAGGCATTGGGCGTAAAGCTTTTGCGACGACAAATTCTAGTGTTTACTTTGAGGGGCACTCACAATCACAGGCACCACAACATATGGAGGTACTTATTTAGCAAAAGTAGTTTATTTAATCTCATTCAAGGATCGATGAATGCAAATTGTTTAGTAATTTTGGTTTATGTTGATTATTTGTTATACATATTGGTAATTGGTCGTTTGGTTTATGTTGATACTTTGATAGTGTAACAATTTGTTATTTTGATTTATGTTTGATACTTTGGTAGTTTAGTAGTTTGATAATTGTTAATTTGATATTTTAGTTTATGTTGATATTTTGTTAGTTTGACACTTTAGCAATTTGTAGTTTGATAGTTTGCTAGTTTGGTATTTTCGTTTATTTTAGTATGTATTTTTAACTTATTATAAGTATACTAATGGACATAATCATATTGTAGGATGCTCTTGATGTTATGCTTAGTAATCTGATATTTAATAACTCGACGTATAGACCAATACTTGCAAAATTGTTCCAATCTGTTTTGTCAACCCAAAATGATAACGAGGGGTACAACGATTATCAATTTCGTCTAGACCAATACTTGCAAAATTGATCCAATCTTCTTTGTCAACCCAAAATGATAACGAGGGGTACAACAATGATCAATTTCGTCTAAATAGTTCCGTGTTTTATTTAGTGTTTCCTAAATGTTTTTGTAAACCAGTTATATGAATTTTGTAATCAATGCTATTTAGTAACTCGACAAATTGCACTTTATGAATTTGTACTAGTTTTGTCACTTTGTGTACTTTTTTTTTTTTATAAAAAACTTCAATTAATGCATATAGTAGCAATAATTTTAGTTTTATGTATTTTTTTAATTAAAGAACAATAGTGGCAATATCAATGACGGCGAAATCGAATATTATTAAAAAAAGTGTCTAGTGGCAATGTCATTAACAACGACATCAGAGTATAATAACGACGAATTTTAGTGGTGACGTCATTATTCGCCGCTATTTCTTTTAGTGGCGACGTGTGATAGTATTAGTGACGACCTGTATCGCTGCTATTGCTCGTAAATCTTGTAGTTAGACCCCTTAATCGTGCTTCTAAATATATACTTCTAACCACTCTCGGATTTAAACCGTCAATACACTTAGATACTGCTAGACTATAATTACTTTGCTATTAGATTTTTATCTGATTCATTTTCTTTTCGGTGTCTACTATTAGGCAATACACTCTGAAGAACTCACATTATATATTATTGCATGTTATTATTGCATGTTATTGAGTCTTGAAGTCACATGCTCAAACTACCCTTCAACATTCGAGGACCTAGTGATGTTGCATGTTTTTATTTTGGATTTATGCGTTACTTCCAAAATGACAAGCTAGACCACTATTATTTGAAGATACGAACACCCGATTTGGTATCATTCATACTATATATTATTTATATGTATAGCTTCCACATTTTTTCTAGGATACAACCTATTTTTTTGTAAACATACATGTCATCCAAAGGCAAGCCAACAATACATTGGAAAATATGTAGTTCTAGAAGATCAAAATCGTTTTATATGAAACTCTATTAAAACATATTATTATTTTATATTTTTAAACTTCTAGTAAAAATGTTTTAATTACGCATAAAATATATAATAAAACAAAATAAAATATTTCGTGCATCTTTTTGTGTGTACGGAAAGGGTAGAAAATCGACTTTGGAAAAAGGAAAGAAAATGGTCAAAAAGATGGACCACGTTCAAATATTTTTTTTATAACCGCAATTAACGGTTTTCCCGATAAAAATAAACAATAAATAAAAGTGATACAACACGCATTACCTTATTCTTTTTACACTTTTATTGTGAACACAATTATTTATTATTCCATCTGAACAAACTTCGTATTTTAAAAAGTCAAAAACGCCCACACCTCCGTAATGACCGGTTAGCACCGGTTCTGCTACGGCGACCGTCTGTCGGGTCTCCCTCCACATGGTCTCCAACAACTCAATCAAACCGGTTCCCCTTTTCATTTTTGTCATTTTTGTAAATAAAATGTTACAAACAGAAATTTAATCGATCAAATTTTAACGAGAAGAAATACTAAAGCAAGTATAATGCATATAACAATTCTAGTGTTTTCGACTTGATTGCTTATCATGTACTGTGAACCTTATGTATTTTTTAATTATTTATATAGAACTTAGTATATTTTTAGGGTTAATGTTCTAAAATAACAACCAATAATACATAATTTGTTCTTGAGATCATTTATTTTTTTAATTGTATTTAATAGGTCACTAAACTTTTTTTTAGTGCTCTCATTACGAATTAGAATGCATTTAATCTAGTATTCTGTCAAATTTGATGTCATTGTGAATGCAATGACAGTGTCAAAATGACCTAAATAAATAAATTATGTTATATTGAATGTCACAGTGGATAATTCGTAGGATTTAGTATCAGATTTATCTAGATAAAATTTACTTCAATGGTGTAATGAAAACACAGGAAAAAGTTTAGTTACCTATTGAATACAATTAAAAGATAAGTGACCTAAAAAGAAATTATGTATTATTAGTTGTCATTGTATGACATTAACCGTTTTTATTGAGCATAATTATCGTATATATTTTTGGGTGTACTAAGTTTTTGAAGTAAATTTGTTTATTAAACATAGTTTTAATGGATTTTTTCAATATATTTACACTTGATTCTTCGTCAGGCATACATCACAAATTCTAGTGAGGTTATCGAATCAAATACGAGTTTAAAAAAAATAACGAAGTTTTAATTTCTAGTTGATATAGAAAAAGTTTATTACATGTGTTTGCGTTTATATAAATAAAAAATTTAGATGCCGTTTTTGAAAGACTGCACCTGACCCTTTTCAAATACCTCTTATTTTGGTGAAACTTCTTCATACCAAAATTTGTATGCTGAAGTTATTAAAGAAATGCTCTTTTAGGTTTTTACATATACAAGTGCTATGAAACTTTATATTATAAAAAGACACCCTAAATAAATCCACGATGGAAAAAGTAATTGCCTCCAAAACCACAACCCTTTTCCCAGGCACTTCAATGTGTTTTAATCATCTTTTAAATATTCGACCACTCACAAATTTAGCGGATAGTAATGTTATCTTTAATAAAAAGCATTCTTAAAAAATTAACAAAGTAATCTAACATGTAGATTTTTACAGTTAAGTCGTATGATAAAAAGCATTCTCAAATATAAACTTGTATATCGTCTTATTTATTTTGGAAACACTATGATTTACTTCTACATTGATTGTATAACCGGTTGATAATATGTCCATATATGATGTTTACCTTTTTTTTATTCAATGTAATGTAATAAAATATCTGAAATCAAGTTTTTATAGGAAAAGGTGATATTATCATATTAGTTATTCAAAAGAAGTGTTGGTGATCAAAAGTATTCACATCTTCAAGAACTCTTATCTAGGTGGGTGAAGAATATATTTGGGGATTGATATGGACTTTTTTCGTATGAAGACAAATAACAAATTACATCTACTAATCAATGAAATCCACTATATTTTAGTGGCATTTCGATTCTCGAATAAAAACAAACCATCTTTCTAGTATACTTTTTAATTTAAGTTATTTTAAGCGTCATTGGTCGAATTCAAGTGGTTTTGTTCACTAGACATCCATGATAATGCTGAATTTAGTAATTTATCATATGGTTTTGAATATTTTGTTATGACTACGATGATTATGCGTTTTATTTTGTTTTAGTGTCTAGGAATTTGACTTGAAAAGTATAGCATTTGTTGCAAAATTACGAGATGGAATATAATTAGGGCACAATGGTTACCTAAATGCGTCTTAAATTATACGAGTGGGTTATTCACTTCGCTTTTATGAAAAAAAAATGGCATATATTTGTGGGCATACAATTCTTTTTCGAATTCAAGGATGGATAAATATTCAATTTTATTCCTTTGCTATTCTACCACATACCGTATATATATATATATATATTTTTTTTTCTTAAAACAGCAGAAAATTCATCAATATTTAACTTTCCCCACATCAAAGGTACACAAACCTAGTGACACAAGTTTGTGGTAAAGAGCATGTTTTTCGATTCTTCCCACGATAAATTACTAGACCATTATCAAATGTATGTATAATTTTTTATAGGGCGAAACTAATGAGGTGTTTGATAGCCTCTTCATCTGAATGATTAAAAGATCTGAACTACTCAAAACGTTTGTTTTGTAAATTTTTTACCTTTTAATTGGTCATAGCATCTTAATGAGCATCAGAATCATTAAACATAAATATATATTTGAACCATTCTTTTTTCAAAAAAGCTTCCACATATACCTTTAACATAAAAACGTCTTTTTATTCAGAGTTTTTTAATGATTCAGACCTATGAATCATTTATATCTAAATTCTTAAGATGCTAACAAACAACTTCTAAAAAGTTTTTGGATGTAGTTCTCAAATCCAAATTTAGATAATTAGTTGTAAAAAGATTATTAAAGTAAAAAAACTTAGCTAATATTATATTTATCCTTATAAATTAGTTTTGTGCAACAATTTCTTACCTATAAAGTCAAAACACAATCAATACTAAATGCATCAAACACTATCTAAAACCGGATTAATAACGTATATCAATTGTACTTGCAATTAGGGCTTTATGAAAATTTAACTAATTAATTAGGTCAAAAGATGATAAACTAATGTTGATTTTGACTTTTTGACGAGTTGATTGAAATCGAAAACAGGGATGCTGCATGCCAAAACCATTGACTAAAAAGTTTGAGTTGTGTACATTTCTTTGTTCGTACAAGATAATCAATACGAAAATCTACAAATTTTTAGTAATTGTCCATTTTTTTAATTGATTGTTACTTTGTTAATATAATTTTGTCGTTCCAACATAACGGCATTCACAATAAATTTTTAAGTTAATTGGGCCGAATAAGCTATAAAAATTCGAAAAATAAAGATTCTCCTTTCCAATTTTTTTTTTTCAAATTGTTTGTAAATTTACAAACTAACGGACAAAGGCGTTTTCGTATTTTAATTTTGTTTTGTTCATAAAATTATTATGATGCTAAAATTATTTTGAGGGTTCAAATTACATTGTTTCCCCAATCAACCAAACTATTAGGTCGGTCGGAGTCATTCCCTTCGAACCCGAATTCCGTCTAACCCGCTACCTTTCTTTTTCTTCTTTACGTTCAACTCAAATCGGGTTCATGAACCCGACGTCTCACTTGTTTTTGTAATTGTTTATATCTTGATTATAAAGTAGTATTTTTAAGAGAGAAAGATAAATTAGATTAGAATCTTATTTAATACTTGGGAAAAATACTAAAAAAGACCTTAAATTTTTTTTTAAAAAATCAATTTTAAAAATGTGTTATTTTTTTCAATTAAGTCACTAACTTTTCAACTTTTTTCAATTAAATTATTATGTCTTCAATTTTGTTTCACTGTTGACCAGGTGACCGGTCAACCCGGTTGTCAACTGACGTGACACCTATGTGTCAAAATTAAAACAAAATTTAAAACATAATTGCTTGATTGGAAAAAAATTGAAAACTTAGTGACTTAATTGAAAAAATAACATAATGTCAAAATCGAATTTTTCTAAAAACTTAGTGTGTTTTTTGGAATTTGTCATTTATTAAACTTGAAGATTTAATGATTGTTAAAATGTAACTAAGTTTTTTTATTTATTATATTAGTTGTCATTGAATAATTAAAATCTGTATAAAATTTCCTAATTAAATGTAATTACGTTTAGTCAATGCAAATTGTAGTTTTTTATTTTTTATTTATCAATAGTTAGTAAATTTGATCATGTAATTTATATCAAATATGAAATCATAGTCAACTATTGATGCATACATATATTTTTTATGTCATCTAATTTATGTCAAATTTGAAAACAAATTATATTTGTTTCGATACAGTATATATCTAATTTATTACAATATCAAATATATATTAATTTATTAGCTTTTATTTGTTATTGTTTTATTATTTCAATGGGTTATGACTTAATTATTAACTTAGAACTTTCATTTTTTATATTTAACGCTCTATATTTTAATAGAAAATATATAAAATGTAAAAAATGAAAACAAATCATTCTAAGATTAAAAATCAGACATTATTGTTTAAGGTTATTTGAGAATTTTTAAAATTTTATTTTTTCAAATATTAGTATAAATTCTATTTCATCCATTGATTGTGTAAAGTTATCTATAAAATATAAAGATGTTACTATTATAGTGGGAGGTAAAACTACTTTAATAAAAAAAAATCTTACCACCCCCCCCCCCCCCTCAAAATGTTACTCATATAAGCAAAAATAAAAGTTAAAAAAATTTCAAATAACCTTAAATAATAATTGTTGATTTGTAATATTAGAATGATTTGTTTTCATATTTTTATGTTTTATATATTTTCAAACAAAATAAAGAGCGTTAAATATAGAAAACAAAATTGAAAATGGTCAAGTTTATTGTTATTTCATATTTGATATAAATTACATGATAGAATTTACTAATAATTGATAAATAACTAAGGAAAATAAGAAATTTCCATTGACTAAACGTAATTACACTTTACTATAAAATTTTATACACATTTTAATTATACAATAACAACTAATATACTAAAAAAAATTAATTACATTCTAACAATCAATAAATCTTCATATATAATAAATGACAATATCTAAAAAAGAACTAAGTTTTCAGAAAATTTCGATTTTAATATTGTGTTATTTCTTTCGAATTAAGTCACTAAGTTTTTAATTTTTTTCCAATTAAGTCACTATGTTTTCAATTTTGTTTCAAATTTGACACTTAGGTGTCACGTTACCATGTCGTGTCAGCTGGCAACCGGGTTGACTGGTCACGTGGTCAACATTGAAACAAAATTGAAAACATAGTAACTTAATTAAAAAAAAATTGAAAACTTAGTGACTTAATTGGAAAAAAATTAACACAGTATCAAAATTGAAATTTTCTGAAAACTTAATGTCTTTTTTAGAATTTGTCATTAATACTTTTCAAGAAACAATAAAACCCTAATTAAATCTTCAAAATAAATTATCGATTTTACGGATACAATCTGCAAAATGATGACATCGTTTGAGAAATAGTGGTGTGGCAACCAAAAGACATCATTTTGCAAAAAAAAAAAAATCTAATCTTTTTCGCAAAATGTTATATGCATAAAATCAAGTTATATTTGCAAAAAAGAAAAAACAATTATTTGAAGTATTTTGTGTTAGAATATTTAAAAACCATTCTCGCAACAAAATAAAGTTTCATATTATAACTTTTCCATGTGAAAATAATAAATAAGAGATTTTTCACCACTTTTAGAGGTAATATTGGAGATGACATATAAGAATTCCTCATATTCATTTTAGAAATTTTCTAAAATAAGAAATCTTGGTGTTTATTATTATTATTATTTTTTGTTGTAGTACTATTCAAAGACCATTTTCATATCGAAATATACTATAATTTTTATCTGCAAAAAATAAAAATAAAAAGGATTTGTCATCGTTTTTAGAGGATGTCTTTTATGGATATGAAGCACTTACAGATAATGCTAAACATCTGTAAGAACAAGGGGCTGATCCTTTCCCCAACCAAGATGAAATTAGCAGTACCTGAGATTGAATTCTTGGGGGCCATAATAGGGGAAAGTAAGATAAAGCTGTAGCCACATATTATCAAAAAAATATGTGACTTCGATGAAGAAAATCTCAAAACAAAATCAGGACTAAGATCATTCTTAGGAATATTGAACTATGCAAGAAACTATATTCCTAAGCTAAGCTTATTACTTGGCCCTCTTTATGAGAAAACAAATCCACATAGAGACAAAAAAATGAAGCCCTCTGACTATGAAATAGTCAGAACAATCAAGCAGAAGGTACATATGTTACCAGATTTGCAAATACCCCCAGAAGAAGCTTATATTATCATTGAAACCGATGGGTGTATGGAAGGATGGGGAGGAGTTTGTAAATGGAAGAAGAAAAAAGAAGACCCTAGAAAGGATGAGAAAATATGTGCCTACGCCAGTGGAAAGTTCAAAGTCATGCAATCAACAATCGACGCAGAAATCAATGCATGCATCAATTCGCTGGAGAAACTAAAAATATACTACCTTGACAAAAGGGAAATAACCCTAAGAACAGACTGCCAAGCCATCATTAGTTTTTACAATAAAACTAATAGCAACAAAGCATCTAGGGTTAGATGGTTAAAGTTTGCAGACATCATAACTGGAACAGGCGTAAAAGTAAACATAGAGCACATTGATGGGAAACAAAATATACTAGCTGATTCCCTTTCACGATTAGTAAATCTTTGTTTTGCAGGATGTATAGATCAAGTTTAAGCAAAAACAACTGTCCTGATGCTTTATCTTAAAAATGTACATGCAAAAGGATAACGAGTGGAAGCAAGCTATTAAAGATCAGGCTCAGGAGGCAGCTGAATGGAAATTAAAAGAGCAAGAGCTAAAGAATCAAATTGAAAGTGAAAGACGCAGAGCTCAAGAAGAAAAGCAGGCCCTAATAAAGGATCTAAATGAAATGTTAAAAATTACAGATTCTATGAAGATGCAAATCTCAAAACTTCAACAAGAGAACGAATGCTTAAAAAGAAAGGTAAAAGAAAAGGAAGATATAATTCCCCCTTTAGGAAATCAGCTGGTTAAGGCCTTAATTGAAGACGAAGTCCAGACAACTATGAAGGCTGAAGGAAATGCTGACACGCCAAAGACGAAAAGAATTAATAACCAACTCTACAATGTCGAGGTAGAATTTGACATACCCGTCATAAGACTATTCAAGGTAAGGGCTATTATTGATACTGGAGCAACGTCTTGCTGTATCAGTAAATCAGCAATACCAAAAGAAGCATTGGTGGAAATGAATAGGGTTGTTTACTTCAATGGTATCAACTCAAGACAGCCATCAAACCAAAAGGTCAAGGCAGGCAATTTTAGAATAGAAGGAAATAAGTTTCGCATACCATTAATATACGTACTGGACATGAAGACAGGTGATGGTATAGATATGCTGATAGGAACAAATTTTACAAGATCCATGAATAGAGGGATAAGGATAGAAGGAGATGAAGTAACGCTTTATAAGAAGGTCACAAGAATAAAAACAACACCAATAACCGAAATAGCAGCATCAGCCATAGAAGAATTGGAAATTGATGAAGAATTTTACCAGGAACTGCAGCAGAGGGTATTCTTTTCAAAAGAAGACGCAGAAAGACTAAAGGAAAGGTTTAAACCAATCCTAGTAAAATTGAAAGAACAAGGATACATTGGAGAGGAACCTTTGAAACATTGGCAAAAGAATGGTGAAACTTGTAGATTGGATATCATAAACCCTGATATCACAATACAGGATAAACCATTGAAGCATGTGACCCCAGCGTTAGAAGCATCATTTAAAAGACATGTGGATGCGTTACTTCAACTAGGAGTGATCAGGCCTAGTAACAGCATGCATAGAACTATGGCTATGATCGTTAATTCAGGAACAACTATTGACCCAGTTACTGGCAAAGACACAAAAGGAAAAGAAAGAATGGTGTTCAACTACAAAACTTTGAATGATAACACCTACAAAGACCAGTATTCACTTCCAGGGATCAACACGCTCTTGAAGAGAATTGGGAATTCCAAAATCTTTTCAAAATTTGATCTTAAGTCAGGATTCCATCAAGTTGCTATGGCAGAAGAATCAATACCCTGGACAGCATTCCTAGTACCAGGCGGACTTTACGAATGGCTTGTAATGCCATTTGGACTCAAAAATGCACCAGCAGTTTTTCAACGAAAAATGGATAAATATTTTTGAGGTACTGAAGAATTCATTGCATAAATTTGTAGAGGTCATCTACAAAATACTCAACTTCATCCGGGAACGTTTTTAAAAAATGGTGGAAAATATCTCTTTTGTCATTTCGTAGATCTATACTACAATATAAAACTTTTTTTGCTGTAAAAATGTTTTAAATTCTAACATAAAAAATTAAAAAATTTGTTTTTTATTTTCGCGTATAAAACTTGAATTATGCATATCAAACGTAGATTTTCGCATGCATCTACGAAAAAATATTTAGAATTTTCTTTTCGCAAAACAATGTTGTTTTGGTTATTACATCATCATTTCTCATATGTTTTTTGTAAAATTAACATATATTTTGAAGATCGGACTAATTGATGATTTTTTTTTTTCATTTTTTAATGCATAAGATATAAGTACCAAAATCATTATGTCACCGAATATTATGTCTTGATTATAACATGCGTGGAAAATAAAACAAACAAAAAATACACCGACAGTCGATAATAATATATAATAAGTGTTAGAAAAAGACTTGTTATAAGTCGTTTTCCACAATGACACTACCTAGTTGTTCTTTCAATTGGGACGGGCCAAAAGAACAAACATAAGTTTCTATGGGCACACGATTGTTGTTGTTGCCAATATTTGAAATGCATATGGATATTTTAAATGAATCATGCAAGCAGTTAATTTTTATTTGTTACACCAAAAAAATGAGTTTAAATAAATATTTTCGTATCATTTAAGCATTATTATTGAAGCACTTATAAATAGTTACTCTCGCCATCATAAAATTACTGTTTCACATCCCTAGTGGCCGTAATTTATCACAAATAAAACGACATCAATACAAATTGTCAATCAAGTTCAGCAATTAATGTAGGAGATTAACTAAAAATGGCATTCGCTCCAAAATTTTAAACCGTCTTAACCTTCATAGCACAATGGTTTCTAACAAATTAATACAATATAGAGATAATAACATAATAATCACTGTAGTTTGACCAAAATCTGGTTTATACACTATATTTTCTTGTCCTATAAAACCACTCAACTTTAAAAAATTCACAAAAACCACTCTATTCATTGCAACCACTATAACAAATTAGAGTCATTATTGTATGTCGTTAACTCGGAAAACTCATTAACCTCTTCGCATTCAAAATTTAGTGCATTCACTTGTACATCCTATGCACTCACAACATGGTCAAAGAGCTGCACTTACGAAGACAAAATACACATGTAGACAACTTTATGTATAATTTTGATTGCAATGGAGTTCCAATATTTGTTTCAAATGTTGATATGAAAGTTTTCACATAATCTTCAATGAAAATAACCCTTAAAAGTTATAAAATAAAATGAACTGACTTTTAATTTAGAGAAAAGCCAAATTTAGAACGTAAAAAATAAAAGCCAAAAGTAAGTTGATATGATCAACAAATCGGTCAAAGTACATTGCTATACATGTTGGCTGTTAGAGACCCTCAATTTGAAGATTTCTTAAATGCATGACACACTTTAAACTCTACTGTTATTAGTGGGGACTACCTCGTACATCGAGTCGCACACAGGACAAAATAACCAGAGTCATGTACATGTCAAAAGTTCGCAAGTCCATCCAAGTCGCTATCAATCTGCACTATATAAACAATTAATCCAGTAAGCTTTATATGAGTGTTGTTTTGCTTGATACAAAAAGTCAGGTTAAAGAAAATTACTTTCATAGTATACCAAATTCTAGCATTGTACTTTCAGAGTACAACGCTCTATAGTAAAATAAACTTTCTAATAAGACATACAGATTAATTAGAAGCTTCTTCAAATGTAAATGAGGTTGAAACTCAGAATATATCAGACAACATAATATAAGCTGATCCCAGATTTTTGTACCAGGGTGACCTTGACAAATCTGCTATTAGTTACACATAAATATATAACTTTGATTAGGACATGAATTCAGATGAAGTAACCAAATTTCCATCTGGTGCTTTTGAAACCAACTTAAATGCTTTTGAAACCAACTGCTCCCAGATTTTTGTACCACTTGATTGCTTTTACCTACAAGACCACTCAATTGCTTTTACCTACAAGATCACACAGGAAAATGCATGATATATTTTTAGTAAGATCGTCAAGGATATGCATGCTCTCTTTAGTAAGATCGTCAAGGATATGGAACACGACTTTCACATGACGTTCAGGCAGAAAGCGGTATTGGAGTGTCTTCAAGCTCCTAATGCACAGGATTTTTTGCTAGCTATCCCCATTGACGGCCTCGGTCTTCATATGTCCCCTGTGGAATATCGCGCTATTCTACGGTACCGCCTTATGATTCCTCTTTTTCCGAGCGACGAAATATGTCCGGTTTGTCGCAAAGCGTGCTTGGACTCTTTTGGGGATCATGCTGTTCATTGTCGGGAACTCCCAGGTTTCAAATACCGTCATGATATGGTTAGGGATGTTCTTTTTGACGTCTGCCGACGTGCCGGGGTTTCGGTACGTAAAGAAGCTCCTGTTAACTTTTTGACTGACCCTTCAGACGGGAGATCTACTCTCAGGCCTGCTGACATTTTGGTCTTCGGATGGATGGGAGGTAAACATGCATGTGTGGACCTTACCGGGGTTTCCCCTCTTGTCAACTTGAGGAGTGGAGGTTTCACAGGGAGGCAAGCGGCTTTGAAAGCAGCTGCATGCAAAGTGGATAAACACGATAAGGCATGTCGTGAAAATCAACATGTGTTTATCCCTTTCGCTTTTGATACCTTCGATTTTTTCGCACCTGAAGCTGTGGAGCTACTCAACAGAGTTCAACAGGTTATGCAAAGTACCATCATGTCCCTTAGATCTTTGGATTTTGTTTTTAGGGAAAATGTCATAATATGGAAACTAATAACATGAAATTTGCTATTTTAGTCATTAAACTTTTAATTGGACTCGATTAACCAAGGAACTTTTTTAGTTTGATTGATTCAGTCCTTGCTTGCCTTTTTTACCGGATATCACCGGTTCCTATATTTGGATTCCAGGTCGCTTACAGATAAGAAAGATAAAACCCATTTTCCTTTCCTCAAACTAAAACCCATAAAGATAAGAAAAGATAAAAACCCCTTTTTCCTCAAAACTAAAACCCAGTTCGTACCCAACAACAGTTATCGATGGTGTGGCCTCCTGGTAGATACTCTGGAGAACATCTCTACCACTCTAATAGTTCTGATGCTGCCAATCTTATACACGTTCAGAAGTGAAAGGCAGAGGGGCGTCGGAAGGTCACTTGGGTTCGTTAATGGCGTCAATAGCTTCGAGAAGGGTTGGACCTTTGTACCTGTCCAAGTTGGTGGATCTTTCGATCATGTTGTCACCTTCGAAACCAGATGTCGGAACAAATATGATATTATCCCTGCACCATATACTATCGCCCAGACGCCTCGTACCTCTGCACCGCCTGCGATGCTCGGATCCATGCCGCCAACAAGCTCCAATCTTCCCAGCACGAGCTTGTGTGGGTATGTGAAGCGTGTGAGCAACCTACGACAGCGCACTCTATGGACCTCAGGCTGCTGATCTAAGGATTGTCATGGAGCTAGGAGTTGAATCTCAAAGTGTGTTTTTGTCACATGACGGTACTGAGGACGCCATTGACGATGAGAATGAAGACGAAACAGCTTCATGGTTGTTGTTTGATGGCCCACCTCCTAAGAACAGCCAAAGTCAAAATGGTAAAGATAACCTGTTTTTATTTAATGGAGAAGGAGGTGATGATGAGTACTTGGAGTTCATGGAATTTGGTGATTATCAGCAACAATGTTATAAGGTGACAGAGAAGATGTATGGCGGTGGCAACGCCGATAGTTTGGTGCCCGTTCAGAAGAATCATCATCAATTTCAACACCAGGAATTCCAGAACCAGAAGATTCAGTTGGGAATGGAATATGAGACTTCTAATGGCGGTGGTTCGTGTAGTTTCTTTGGGTTTCTAAGTGTGTGGTTCGTGTAATTTTTTAGTTCAGTTTTGTGGTCACAATAAAGAAGCAAAGTAAGAAGTAGGAGACGGAGGATCGAGAAGATGAGACATGGAAAATATGACTTGGACTACACGTGGAAATATAACCGGTGATACCCGGTAAAAACACCTCCAATGGGGTAATTGAACAAAAGGAAAGAGGATGATGGGTAAATAAGTCCAATTAAAAGTTTAATGACCTAAAGAGCAAATTTGATGTAATTAATTACCTTTTTATGACATTTTCCCTTGTTTTTAAGCGTATCAGCTTTGCTATTCAAAAAGGGCTAGCGGCGCAGCTTGTTGCCCGTTTGCCCAACGTCTCTATGTAATACTAACCTTTGTTAATCATTATGATTGATGAATTTTATAATTAATATAGGTGTTATTCATGTATTTTGCACCTTGGCATCAAAAGACTCCATTTCTGCCCAAAAAAAATTAAAATCAAGGAAGAAAGATTCAAAAACAAAGTAATCTCAACAAAAAATGAAATCAATTCAAGAAGGCGTGCCTCTATATGATCTATAAATTGAAAGAAAACACAAAGCACATCATAGAAATAGGGAAATTAGACATCATGGTATGGACGCATAACCGACGGAGAAATATTCACACCGTTCTCTTCATCCTAATAATCAACAACAAAATCAGAAAAAAGAGACGTTGAATATTAGTATAAAAACAAGTTTTTTTTATAAAAATAGTAAAAAAGAGAAGACAATGAATATTGCATCAGAACTCATACGATTATTATTACATCAGGCGCTAAATACTAACTTAAATCAAATAAGTTTACCTCAATCAAATACGATTGTTCATTTGAATTCAGTTAATTTAAATAACTAGTTTTAGCTACTTTATTAAATCTAAAATCATATAAGTAAATTCGCTTACACAAGTAAAGATTCATTTTACTAGTAAATGCCTTAATGGTCCATAACGTCCTTATTCTATTTTGTCGATTTCAATAAAACTAATTATCATATATAAATATTAAAATTATATATTATTTAAATTTTATAGGTGAAACTCAACGGGTCTTTTTCGCTTGTCACTATACAATCGTCGAATAAACGTCTATACTAATAGGAACGATTATATGTAGAGGTAAGACAACTAATTTGAAATCAACATTTAAAGTTGAACAAGACAAGAGTTCTGATAGCTTAAAATAAAACTAACTTCATGTTAATAGGATAACTTTTTTATTTTTTGTTGGAAACGGCGATCTATTAATTAAAAGCAAAGCTTGATTAGCTAGACGCAGGACCATACAACCAAAGAACATGCCTTTAAACACAATTGAAAGGCGAACTAACCCAGCTAGGCCAAGAACAAGAAAAACATTTACCTCTAAATTTAAATCATTCAAGCACCACAACAATAATATCATTAACCGTTATATTAGGGGGAGGTCGACATATGTTAAAGACCTTGTCGTTTCTCACCTACCAATTGCTTCAAAGATAACCATAGACAATAGCAATGACAAATTTCTTTTTCTTCGGGCAATTACCCCAGACAGCTGCAAAATCGATCATGTCACTCACTTGGGAGAAGGAGACAGCTAGAATGTCGCAACACTTAAGAATCCACAGCAAAACCTCATTAGCGTAGGAGCAACTCACAAGAACGTGAACCACGGATTCCAATCCACGTCCCAGATAGGCAAAGGAGGGAGGACATATGAACACCCCTATCCATAAGAACAGTAAAAGCTGGGATACAACAAAGTTTTGCTCTCCATACAAAAGAACCCACTTTAAAATATACCTTATACATTATATAATAGTTTATATTATCTTTATAACTAAGATTAAATACATCAATTTGAATCAACACTAGGCTCATCCATTCTAAGTACTCTAAGATGGTTTAAGGATACAACCTATAAAATGATTGTTGAATGAGCATCCTTTTTCGCTCACCGCCATTTGTGTGGACCAATGAAGTTACTGAAAGGGTCCAAACAATGTTAATGTCAAGTTAAATGTATTAACTTAAAAATTATACAAACAAAGTTCTCTTTTAGATAAATAGGAAAATGTGAAAATGTATGCTAATCCATGAAAACGCACATCATTTCCTTGTGGTCTGTTAATGGAGCGTGTGTGGTTAACCGACACGTTAATTTGAGATTTGTAGGTGAAAGATGATGTGACAATTTGGGTTTATGGTTGTTGATGGAGCGTGTGTGGTTTACTGGCACATCAATTTGAGACTATAAATAGATAGGATGTGCAAAACGTAGTTTTGCATGGTTAATTCACAATCTTGTTTGTGGTCCTCAGTATCCCAGCCACAATTAAAGGTAAGATAGCATATCCGGGATTAACATGCCATTGATAAACTCAATGAATCTCAAAAGATCTATGAAATTCATAGTGATTGAAATTGACAAAGTGTATGCCTACCTAAAATAAGTTCATTTATGATTACGACATCCCTTTTCATAGAATGAATGGTAAAATACGAATCCTAGACTTAAACATAAATTGGATAATTATTTTAAGGAATGTATATAAGTCAACTAACTAGAACTTATCTCTATCGTAGATGCCTGCAATCAATGGTGATCTCCCTCCCCCTCGTCCTCTCCCTCACCTCCACCCGTCAATTCAAATATCACCCTGCTCTCGATTCTCTCAAAGGAAAATATGACCGGTCCAAACTATATGGACTGGATGCGGAATCTAAAGATGACGCTACTTTATGAGGGAAAAGAGTTGTTGGTAATTATATATTACCAATGTGTATTTAAGTGTAATAGATTAATTTGTTGACCAAATGTAATCTTGGCAAACGTTAAACAAGTAATGAAGGTGCGGGGTGCACACTTGTTTGAATTTGATCAATATTTGAAGTACATTGTCTTAACGGGGATCCGGGGGCTGCCCCTAGTAGCGGCGTCTAAGGGGCGGCAACCCCTCGCTGGGGTTGATTTCTGAACTTTGTGGTCACATGACCCGTGTGGGATCACACGATCCGTCTGAGCACAAAGCTAAATGAAAACAGATTGTTTTTTGACATCACACGAACCGTGTGGGATCACACGACCCGTGTGAATGTCAAGGCAATTTGTAACATAAATATTTCAGAGAAAGTACACGACCTGTTTATATCTACACGACCAGTGTGCGGGACAAAACAATTTAAACCAGGAACATCACACGACGTGTGTGGAATCACACGACCTGTATGACACGCCCAGTGACAGTTTTTGATAGGTTTTATAGCCGTTTTTTGGTCATTTTCTGGGTACGAAAACTTCATCTTTTTCACATTCTCTGGTCTAGAACATACGTTGAATCTTATCCGATCAAAGATTTGATTGTACCATCGAAATACTTTGATTTGAAAGTGTTTTACACGATTTTCAAAAGGATCAATCCATTGTTTATCCCCAATTTCTAAAAAGAGTATGTTCTCGATAACTAGATTTCTGATATCGATAAGGAATTCGCTACCCTCGAAGAACTAGCCAAATACCAAAAACATGTCGATGACGCTACTAAGATGTCCTACATCATGATAGTGACCATATCCCTGAAGCTCTAAAAGACCTTCGAGGATAGTTGGCCGTTTGAGATAAGCTTGCAGCTTGCTGAAATGCTTCATAAGAAATCAAGGCAGGAGCGCTGTGAGGTTGTCAAATCTTTAATGACGTGCATAATGAAAGAAGGAGAGTCTGTATATGCCCATGTGCAGAAGATGCAACGGTACTTTAAAAGTCTTAGGAAAATTAACGTAAACTTTGACGAAGAGCTAGCCGTTGGCATGGTCTTGAGCTCTCTTCCTAGTTGTTATGATAAATTCATGATGACCTATATTTGAATAACATGGAGACCACACTGATGCAAATGCATAGTTTACTACAAACCGCCAAGGCGAGCATGAGAAAGTCTCAAGGCCCGAATACCTCTACTGTTTCTGTCATGACCATTCGACATGGTAAGGGAAAGAAAAGAAAGGCTTCTGTCAACTCAGTTAGAAAGGGAAAGCCCAGGATGGAGAGTCTAGCCATGGGTCAAAGAGAAAGGCAAAGTATGAGATTCCTCCAACCAGTGATCCGAAAGAGGTTACTTGCTTTTACTACACCCAAAAGGGCCATTGGAAAAGAAGCTGCACAAAGTACCTGTAGGACATAAAAGATGGTAAAGTCAAGGTGTCTGGCTCCACCTCATGTATGTATATGATCCAACTGAATAAAACTAATACTTCTAATTCGTGGGCTCCTTGATATAGGATGTGGTTTTCACATTTGCTCTGGTATGCAGGGTTTAAGGGAAAGTAAGGAGCTGAAGCAAGGAGAGTTGAACCTGATCATGGGGAATAGACGCATCGCAGCTGTTACAAGATCGGGATTTATGAGCTCATACTTGATAGGGGAGTTAAGATAGATTTATTAGATTGCTGTTATTCATCAGAAATTTCTAGAAACATAAGTTCTTTCCATGCACTATTTAGACAAGGATACAATTATTTATTTGATAATAATAATTGTGATATTTTGGTATACAAAGATGGTTCTTTTATATTCAAAGCTTATCCTTGTAATGGTGTGTATGAAATTGTTTTGTGTGTGAATAACTTGAGTAATATAATATTAAATATTGATTCTTCTAATGATTTAGATAAAGCATGCTTGTGGCATTGTCGTCTTGGGCATATAAACAAGAAACGCATTGCCCAACTCCAAAGGGATGGAGTCTTGGAATCATTTGAGTTAAAATTAGATGATGTATGCGAATCTTATTTATTAGGCAAGATGACACAATCACCATTCTCAGGGACTTTTGAGAGAGGTGAAGGATTGTTGGACATAATCCACACGGATGCATGTGGACCCTTCAAATCCACCACAAGGGACACAAATCGCTACTACATGACATTTATTGATGATTTCAGTAGATACAGTTATTTTTATTTGATTAAATATAAGTCGGACACTTTTGAAAAGTTCAAAGGTTCAAGCATGAAGTAGAGAATCAATTGGGAAAGAAGATAAAGATACTCCGCTCCGATAGGGGAAGGGTATCTTAGTATTGAGTTCAACTATCTAAAAGAATGTGGAATAGTTTCACAATTATCTCCTCCTAAAACACCCCAACTTAATGGTGTTGCTGAGAGAAGAAATCAAACATTGTTAGACATGGTTCGCTCCATGATGAGTCAAGTTTCTCTTCCGATATGTTTCTGGGGATATGCCTTGGAGACAGCCGCTCATATCCTAAACCTTGTGCCAACTAAAAGGTTTCCAAGACACCTCATGAAATGTGGAGTAGGAAGCGTCATTCACTCGCGCATATCAAGCTCTAGGGTTGTGAGGTTTTCGTTCGGCACAAAACTCAAGGTAAACTTGAAGCCAGAGGTGAGAAGTGTCTGTTCATTGGTTACCCACATAAGTCCTTTGGATATTTGTTTTATAGGCCTAGTGAAAACGTGGTGTTTGTAGCTCGACGATGTGTCTTTCGATAAAGAGAAGTTATATCCAAAGAGGATAATGGGAGCACAATTGACGTTGAAGAGATTCAAGAGTCAGCCAATGAGGAACCTGTAGTTAACACTAGCACTCAACCAGAGGCTGAAACGCCTATTATGCCGGTTGACAATTCATTGCCTGTTCGCAGATTTAGTAGAGTTAGCATGTCTTCCGAGTTCTATGGTTTCCATATTCCTGCCGAATGGGACACGTTTATTAGTGATAAAACACTGGTAAATTTGGAAGGGCCGGCTAACTACAAGGAAGCAATGAAAGGCCCTGAGTGGACCCTTAAAACATGTGCATGTGGAAGCTATCCCTTGAGTGGACCCTTAAAACCTATGCATTTGGAAGCTTCCCGGAAGCCACACTTGTCAATTTGGAAAGTTTTCGATTTTGGGATGAGAAGTCATGTATTATGTGCATTTTAGTGTTGTTCTACGGATGCATTCATCTTAATAATTTATTCTAAACTATCATTATGTTGCATGCTTTTAAGTATTAAGCCATATCACATATGTATCTTATTTTGCCAAAAAAAGCCTAACACATGTATTTTGGGTCATATATCTTCGGTACAAGAAAGTGAAAGTTGTAAGCTATGTCGACAAGAATGCAAGTTGTTTACGAAAGAAGTGGAAAGGGTTAGGAATTAGCAATCCAAACGTATGTAGTTTATTTGCTTATGTTTTACCTCTGGTTATTGTGGTCGTTAATATTTGCATGTATGAAATAATGGGGTGGTAATTGCTAAACAAAAACTTATTTAATTGCATGCAATCTTTTGAACCGTTTTTATTAGAAATAATATAATATTCTTGTAGTGATATATTTTTTATAATCATATTTAGGGGAGACCTTTCCCGAAAACTACATCGTAGATTCGTATTTATATTAGAAATAATATAATATTCGTGTAGTGATATATTTTTTATAATCATATTTAGGGGAGAATCATGAAAACATGACTATCAGTTTTCTTCAAATTTAAATTGGAACCAGAGTTTGAAAATTTTCAAATATGATCCAAGTTAGTTGTTATATTTGAAAAAAAAAAATTCAAGAATATAAAGAATCAACCAACTTTGGTCACATTACTTCAAATGATAATATGAAAGTACTATAGTCAGTTTGGTTCGAAGAAGGTTTTTCTAGAGGTCTGAAATTTTGACAGAGAAATATAAAATTATAAACAAACTGAAAATTAAAAAAAAAAAAAAAAAAGTTATAGTATGTCAAACATTTAACAAACAATGATAGATAAACCTGAAGCCATAATAGAGATCATGAACCAACGATGTAAATAAGGAAGAAAGTATTTTTGTTTTAATATGGATTTGAAAGGATCTTCTAAAATTCAAGGGTTACCTTTTGCATTTAACCCTTTCATTATAAAACACAAAGTTCAAAGTGTGATTATTTATTTCCGTAACACGAACCAATTTTTAATCTGTAAAAATTACACGGTTCAATATCACTGGCGGAATTAGAAATTTGGAGCAGTAGTGATACCAATTTTTTTTATATTAAGGTTTGGATAGAGCTCAAAATCGGTTTGGAGAGATGATATCTCTTGCGTTTTCGACTTTCACAAAATTGCATAAAGAGATTTATTACATTTTGGAGAGATACACTATATGAAAGAATACACATGAAATTTCCCTACGAGGTGTTGTTAAAGTCAACATTTTTTAGGGGTGAGCAAAACCGAAACCGAAAAACCGAAAAAAATGAGAAAACCGAAACCAAAAACCCGAAAAAAACTTGAGAAAACCAAAACCAAAACAAAACCGACGGTTTGGGTTTGTATTTTTTAAAAACCGAAAATTTGAGTTCAGTCTCGGTGTTTCGGTAGAATGTAAAAACCGAAAGAAAACTGAATCGAACCGATTTCTTTGAATTTTATATATATATATATATATATATATATATATATATATATATATATATATATATATATATATATATATATATATATATATATATATATATATATGGATAAGTTATATTGCGGACAACAGTTATTGTGAGACCGTACGGACTGTGCTATTTTGTAAAAAAATAACGAATAAAATATGTTTTTTTGGTAATGTGAATACGAGAAAAACATATTCTCGTAAAATTATCGTCATTAAATCTTTTATATGAGTTATATGGAGTTTTGATGATTCTCATTCTGTAAGAATAATCGTATGTCTGTCAGAAAGAGAATGAGTGGATCAGAATGTGTGAAATTCAAGAACGAATGATAATGACTGAAATTGCGTTATAATAACAATAATTCTATAATAATATGTTTGCTTAGTATTAATATAACTAAACAAACATATTTTAACCACCATTTCTCACAGAATAGCACTGTCTGTACGGTCTCACAATAACTGTTGTCCGCAATATTATCTAGTTCAATATATATATATATATATATATATATATATATATATATATATATATATATATATATATATATATATATATATATATATATATATATATATATATATATATATATATATATATATATATATATATATATATATATATATATATATATATATATATATATACATACGGAAAGGTTCAAATGAGAACCATTAAAAGATTGAGAACCGTGAGAACCAATCTCGGCCCTTGATGCAATTTATCGGAGGGTTATATATATATGGAGGTTAACTAGTGTGAACGTGTTATAGACGATGAAACCCACAACCCTTGGATCAAAATAATGTGTGGCTTACATTAGTTATTTTGGTTCTCAATCTTTTAATGGTTCTTATTTGAACCTATTCATATATATATATATATATATATATATATATATATATATATATATATATATATATATATATATATATATATATATATATATATATAAAAGTAGGTTTTGCATAATAAGAACAAAAAATTCAGCTAGCTTAGTTGGTTAGCGTGCTTTTTATAAATTGATAGACTTTTAAATGGTTCAAATTCGTTTCGTGTTTTCAATCATTATTATTTGTATTAAAATAAAGAAATTTTTGTAATACATTAATCATAAAAATATATTTTCAATTTAAAAAATAAAATTCGATTTAATCCAGTAATATGTCAACAAATGTTTGGAGGTGATGGGGAAGTCCAGCCCATTTGAAATTGGATAATCAAAGCCTAACGAACGTATAGGCCTTTTTAGTTCAAAGCCTATTAATTAGCCATATGATATTTTCTATTTTTTACATCAAATTAGTAGAGATGCATAACGAAATCATCATTTCGGTCCGGATTCAAAACTGGTTAGACCGGATTTTTGAGAAATTGGATCAGTTGGAACCGGTCCAAACAAATTTAAGTGAATCACATAATATTTTCTCATATTCCCTATAAATATTTTGTGAGCACAAATACGCCTTTCTCACATCATCAAATCAAATCATAGCGAACCTCTGTTTCTCAAAATTACCCCCAAAATCCAAAACCATGCAAGAGCACACAACAAATTCTTTCTGTACAGATTCGAAAAACAATACCTTTCCATTTCCCTTATCTAATGTCATCCGAACAAGTGTAAATGCGAACACCGTGGACTCAACTTTCTCAAATCCTTCATCGTCATCATCCCCTGTTCTTCCGAAACATTTTGGTTCTTCAGTTTACCTCAAACAGAGGGATCGATTCTTTAAATTCTCTGAAGATTTGAATTCAGCAAACCAAACTACAACAAACCCAGATGAATTTCATCAACATTTGATCACCCCATACAAAAATAAGAAGTCGTACAGAGGCGTGAGGCAACGGCAATCGGGAAAATGGGTGGCGGAAATCAGATTGCCCCAAAACGGAATGAGGGTGTGGTTAGGGACTTATGAAATGCCGGAGATAGCAGCGTATGCTTATGATCAAGCTGCATATACACTTCGTGGACAACATGCC
Source organism: Cichorium intybus (assembly GCA_023525715.1). Taxonomy (NCBI): domain Eukaryota; kingdom Viridiplantae; phylum Streptophyta; class Magnoliopsida; order Asterales; family Asteraceae; genus Cichorium; species Cichorium intybus. The sequence goes on along the minus strand of CM042017.1, from coordinate 28,687,324 downwards.
CGTTTAAATTTTCAGGATCCGACTATGGTGAGGTTTATCGGAGATTTTCATATTTTGAATGCTTTGAAGACGGCTGTGCAAAACAAGATTCGTCAGAAGATGAAAAGAGAGAGTAGTAAGGTGAGGGAGGTGAAAGTGAGCGGCCCTGTGGTGGCTTCCGGCGGCAATGATGAGAATTTTAGTGGTTGTCGTTTGGTGTCGCAGGAGGATCAATTTTCAGGTGAGATAGAGACCGATGCCGCCATGGCTGAGTTGGAGGATGATGTTTGTTCATTGGGGATGATGCCTTCTCACGATCTTGATCATTTGATATGGGAAATGCTTGCTAGCTAAATATTTGGACATTAGTTTGGTTTAAAATGAACGAAATGTTGTTGATTAGTTATGATATAATGATATTATAATTCATTTGTTCATCAAGAATAAGTTCGTATGATGAAACTGTCATGGAAGTGATGTTGTGTATGTTTTCTATAACATTTTAAATTGTTACATGTTTGTTTGTATGATAATATTTTAGAAGTATTAATTATAATCCCATGCAGTTGGTTGCACTTACGTATATGCAATGCATAAACATAAAGCAATATTGTTTTGAATTAGTGTTATAATAAGAATGCAATCCAATTTCATTCTATTTTTGGCCAACTAGTAACTAAAAGATTATAATTCCTTTAGATTCCAATTTTGTTTCCTTTGAAACGTTTTACATAACATTCCTTTTAAACATTGTTAGAATTGACATGATAACAAACTCATAAAAGATCATTTATTCGGAAAGTTACAGGTTTTGTTGTGGGGGAAATAAGAAACCAATAAATATAGAAAGATAAGGACAATGCAAGAGGTTCCTATAATATAAATTTTAGCTTTTAGTTGACATTATTTTTGAAAAGTTTGTGATATGCAGTATTGTTGTGACAAAAAAGTTGCTACAGATTTCATATGACTGTCTCATTAATCTATCAGTTTTATTTGTAAAACATAATGTTTAGAAACATATTAAAGCTTAATTTGTTGCACTAAAGATGTATCATGTATGCAATGCACAAATCAACATCCTATTAAACATGTTGTTATTAGATCATTACAACATTTGCAATGGATGTTTTTTTCTTCTTTTTCTTATTTGAAATGATCACATTTGGCAAAATTTAACCAAGTATTTGATGTATGTAAAAACCCCATACTCTTAATAACACTTCCACTTTATCTCGGTTAAATCATATTTAAAATCTAATCATTTGTTATTTATAGACTAACCTAAATTATTGGAAGAGCATAATAAAAAAGACAAAAAAAAAAAAAAAAATGTTTAGCTGAATTTTTAAATCATTTTCCAAAATTTAATAAAAAAAATAGTGTGTGGACCTAAATAACTATGAATATTGCATGTCATTATCTGCAAAATTCTAGGTGCTCTGCGAAAATCTCAAACGTCGTCGTTTTGACAATCAAAAATATTCATTTTCAGTGGTAGATTTTCGCAAATGAATCTGCAAAAATATTGGATGCTCTTTAATGCCAGCTGCTAAAATGTGATTTTCGCAGATGATCATATGTAAAAACCAAAATCACATTTTTGTAAGGGGCATGTGCGAAAATCATGTTTATATTCAAAAATCTGACAAACACCTATATTTTCTTATAAAATAACAATTCAATGCACTGTTACATGTAATAAACAAAGGGTCCAAGCATTATGTTACCAGGAAAATTATACTTGCCATATATCGTCGTGAGAGTGGAAAATGTTGAAATGTTCATGGTCAGGAAAGGAAACTTATGGACCAACACACTTGTTCTTTTAACGCATATGAACTCAAACCACCGTCAACAAAACAAAAATATATTGGGTTATTTAATTGTCGAATGTATTGAGTAGTGATCATAACAGAGTGTACCGTGGAACCAACATCCAATAGGAGTTCAATTCGCAATGCAAAATTAATATCTTATACAAACAATAATGGCCTGCAAAATAGCATGCACTTATACTCCTGTGGGAGCCCTAAAAGGATTAATTTTCTAGACTCAATTTGTATTGTTACAACCCGGAGAAGCATAATCCCAAAATAGTGACATACATTCAAACAGAAGAACCTAATTTGTGTTCTTTTTCGTTTTCGATTGGTTGCACGATAATCTTATTTATTTAGGATTTTAAATGTTTATATAGCAGCGTAAAAAAATTATGATTGTTATGTTGCTACAGGTCTTCCTCAACTGTTATAGACGTACCCTTGTTATAGACGCGACCCATCTAAAGAGTGACTTCAAGGGCACCATGTTATGGGTTGTTGCTATAGACAAGAACAACCAAATTTTACCTGTAACATATGGAATATACAAGAGTGAATGCACATAGAAGTGGTCCTGGTTCCTAAAAAACCTACATGACAATATAGTGAGTTGGATCATTTAACTATCATTTGTGATAGGGCGCCATCGATTGATGTGTCCATTTTGATATATTCCCAAATGTGTATCATGGTGTTTGTTGTCGTCATATTTATCAACCCTACAAGCTAGGTTTAATAAAAGTAAGTAGAAAAAAGTTGTTTCGGAAGGTTGCCAAAGCATACAAAGAGTCAGACTTTGATTATTATTTTGAAATGATATGTTATACAAAACACAAAGAAAAGGAATACTTGAAGGGCGCAGGACCAACAATGTGGTCAGTGGTATATTTTTTGGGTTTTGTTATAATCTTATGACCTCAAACAACACTGAGTCTATCAACATATTATCGAAGATATGCATTGTAACGACCCAAACTAATAATATAAATAAGATGTGTGTAATTTAAAGTTTTATGTGTATTTTTATGAGAAAGTGTGTTTGCAAGGGTAGTTTAGTCATTTTACCATGAGAAGGGTAATTTGGTCATTTGACCATATACAAGATTTATTATAAAAGTATGATTCTTGTTTGGACCAAAAATGTAAGAAAGATGGTTATATGTGGTAAAAATCTAATGTTGGTGCCTAAAGTCCAAGGAAGAGGACTTCAAGGACTAAAGTGCAAAATGACAAATATTAAATGGGAGAAATATCTCCCATAATTCCAGAAACCTGTGGAGAATTCTAGAGAGAACGAGAGAGGGCACGGGAAGGAGAAGAAGCCTTGATCAACTTGCAAGAATTGAAGCTACACACTTGGAATTAGTGATTTCCAAGCTTCAAAAGGTAAGACTACTAAGTTCTAAACTCAAAATTTGGAACGAGAGTTATGTTCTTGACTTTTGATTTTCCAGAAACTTTGATTTCAATGGAATCATCTTTTTCAAAATCATCAATTTAACATGTTTAGTTACTAAATATGTTGAAATACAAGAAAAATGATGATTTTGGTTCAAGAGCATTAAGTCACGGGTTTAGATGAACAAGTGATTTTGATGAATCTAATGTGTTAGAAAAGGTGAAAGAAACATGTAGTAGTTATTAATTCAAAGGAATTGAAGTTTTGATGCAAAGATGATGAAATGAGTTTTCAGCCCATGAACCCTAGAAATGGGTTTATGAGTTGGAACTGATTTCATATGATTCTAATGGTTTTGTTAAACCAAAAATGTCATAAGTGAAGTAAGAAATCAGTTTCAAGCCTTAAATTTCCATAAAACGATTTTTGGTAAAAAATGGTGTTTTCGGAAGAATTTCAAAGTTTATAAAGAAGAATTGATGATTTTGTAGTTTAAAGTTAAGTATAAGTTGGTATTTAGGGCCTGGAAATGACCCTAAACTAATTAAGTCAAGTATTAAGAGCTTAATGGGGTGAATAGTGAAACTGCAGTTTGGAAAATCGTCAATTAAGGCAATATAATCAGCCTTCGAGTCGCGACCACACCCTGGTCGAGTCGAGAGGCGGCGCCAGCAGAGCCTTCGAGTCGCGAGGCCTCGCCGGCAGAAACATGCAGTTTTTGCATTGAGTCTCCTGCCAAGTGATTTTGAGTTTTTAGATTTTGACCAATACTTGTCCGTTTGACCCCAAATTTTAAACATAGGTCTATTATGGCCCAAAACTTCATGGAAAATTGTCGGAACCGAAATACGACCCTCCGAGGGTACTGTAGTAAAATACGTATAATATACGATTTATTTAAAGTTGGTCATTTAAAAGTTATAGACTTGTTATGACCCAAGATAGTATTATAAGGACTCTAATGAGTTATAGAGTCAATTAGCATGAATGTTAATGTATAACATGTTAAATATAGGTCCATGCCAAGTGATTAATGGATCAAAAGAGTATAAATACAAGGAACGTGTAGCCAATTTTCTAGCAATACGTGAGGTGAGTACATGCAGTATTTTTACCCATTCTGGGGTACATGGCAAGTAAGTATTTTCAAGATTTCTTATAAAATTTCTATATGTGAAATTATATGCAAGAGTATTATTTCTAACTTGTTGTGAAAGTATAATGCTATATTTGAAGTTATGTTTTAAACTACAAGTTAAATTAAAGGAAGGTATGTTGGTCTATGAACCAAGTATGTGAAAGTATATTTTGATTACAAGTGATATATGTTTTCAAGTATGAATGGCATATAGCCACAAGATGTTTAAGAAGTATGTTTTGGTTACAAACTGTATATATTTTCGAGTATAAATGGCATATAGCCATAAGATGTTGGAAAGTATGTTTTGGCATAAAGCTTAGCATGTTAGAAAAATATGTTTTAAACATATGATTATTATGTGATGAAAGCTATATTTGGCATCTAGCCATAAAGACATAAAATGATGTAGTTTGGCACCTAGCCACAAGTTATATGAATATGAGAAATGTTCAAGCAAGCAGCAAGTATTTTGTATGACTGGTAATTGTAGCAAGCAGCGTTAGTAAGGGAACTATGTTCCAACCTACCTGGGTTAGGTAAGGGGTCTACTGGGGAAAAAGCCCCATCGCGAAGTAGATTGCCTAAGCACTTCTATGGTGAGGATTGATCCGTTCTTTCTAGCCATAGAGACTTGGGGTATCACTTATAGTGATTAAAGCCCTAAGTATAAAAATCCAGCAAGCTTATAAAACCAGTCAAAGAAAGTAAGGAAGAAGCTATTTTTGAAAAGTATATTATGAAGTGAATTTGAAAAGTAAAGAGTTATAGTATGATACTACTATAAGTTTTGAAAGATGTTATTTTTGTAAAGTATGTTATGAAATGATTTCAAGAAGTAAAGAGTTATAGTATGTTATTACTATAAATTTTTGACAAAAGTTTTATGTTATAAGTTTTATAAAAAGTTGGAAAAGAAGTTAAAGGTTTGAGTCTAAAACTCATGTAACTCACGAGACATTATTGTCTTACGTATTTTATGTTTTGCCATGTATTCCAGGTTAAATGCTATGCTATAATTGGATGAAGTTTAGCCGGAGTGGAGCCCATAGCTCCTATCTTGGACATAAGGTTGAATCATTTCTTGCTTACTATGGTTAGATTTGGTATGGATTTGTAACACCCAAAGTTTTAAACATGTAAATTATCGGTTTTTGATAAACCGTATTTTTGTATTCATGTATTTCTGAAAAAACCATAGTATTTACAAACAGTAGAAATGGGGTGTCACATGCATGGAAGATGCCGATCATGATGCTTGTAAAGTTCTTTTGCATGTCGATGCAACAATGATATTTTCAATGTCAGAACCAATGAGGTATAAATTAGAGGCCATTAATAATTCTTAAATAATTCTTCCATTTAAAATACATAGACTTAACAATGTTATTTAGGTATAAAATGGAAGCAACAATAAAACTTACACCATGGGTTGATAAGAAGTTTAGCTGAATATCAATGAAAAGTAATAACTGGCAACTCCGTATGATTTCAAATTCAATATTTGAGGTCTTAGACTTATTTTTGATTTCGAGGAAAAAACTGTTCATGTCAAAAGTGGAAGTTATCAAGCCTACATTATAGGTATGTGTTATGTGTCTTAAAATATTAAGAAATGATGATTGTTCTGATATGGCTATCACATCCTTTGATATATACTTTGGTATCACCAAATGTATGAGGAGTTAGTCAATCCTACATATACCCATTGTGAATGAGAGAAATCAGATGATTTGATTGTTGTTAAAGCACTAATAATAGACTAGCATCAATCGGTTAGGCCCAACACCAAATATTGTATTCCGTACCAAGGGTAGGGTCAATCATAAAGGAGTGTTCTCGATGCCACTAGTGATCGTATTTCATTTTGCAAGTGTGGCAACTTAATAATACATGAAAAATAATAGTTGTGACATGATAAATATTGCTTTATTAGGAATTGTGTGTGCTTCATTATTTTGCATGAATGTGCCTTAACCATATTCAGTGAGGCAGTAAAACCAACAATAATATTTGACATATTACCTTTAATTTTGTTATATTTAGGTCATAATAACATGACAATATGATCTTAAATGTTATCAGAAATGGGAATATCAGGGTTCTACGTTTGTTGACCGAACTATACAAAATCACAGATAAGATTATTCTATATTGTTATTGTTAAGCAGTACCTTAAATATTTGATTAATAGTTAAAGGGTTTTATAAAACTCTATTTTAAATTATGTGTTTCTTTTAGAAAAGAAAAAATCTTAGAAAACCCAATGTATTGTATGTAGATGCTTAAAAACATCATTATGTTATTTTTGTGTATATTAAAATGATTATATGCTCAGATATTTTGTTTAGTTTTATGCTTTGCAAACGAACAATCCAAGAAAGTTGGTTACATAGCCTACATGGACCTAAAAATATTACATGTCATTATTAATTTCCAAAAAAATCAATTGTTGGTTTTGAAAACTGTTGTCATTTTGTTAGAAACTGTGGTGCAGTTAATTTCTAGAAAATATAATTGTTAATTTGTATAAGTTTTATAATTCACATCAATCATGTCATGAAATGTTTTTAACACCATGTAGGATATACTCAATTTCGTCAAAATGTGGCTCTTATTACAAAGTGGGTGTGACAGCTTAAAAGAGAGGCAAATTCATTGTGGTTGAAAGTTATTAATTGTATCCATAATCTACACAAAACCATTTCTATGTTGTGTCAGAAGATCCCATCTTGGTGTGTGATATGATATTGTGAATGCAGTCTCCAACTTACAAAAGTCTGGTACCATTCCTAATAATCTGTTTAAAGTGGTAATTGTTGACGGTAATGACACGCTATTCTAGAAGAATTTCTTGTTTGGGGATTCATGTTTCTAATCGCGATTCCCGAATTTTTATTTGTTGGACAAAACAAAACTGTGTACCATTTCAAATAGACTTTTGCATACAGGTTTTTCTAGGAACTAGTTGGGATTGGGTCTGGTTGAAAGCTTGGTGGGATTAGCCAGTCGTGGCCTAATTCGCGATTCAATATCTTTCCCATTTGATCCTTATGGTGACATCTGTGTTGACGCTATCGTGTGTTTGTTGTAGAAAAATCTATTCCCCAAAGGTGTGTCACAAGTTTGTTGGTTAAAAATCGTCCCATTAAACATGTTGTGTTTTGTGTGAAGAGATGGTTTGGGTAGAATCCTAGTAGTAGACATGCTTAGCAAGAGAGGTATTGTTCTCAATTCCTACTATTGTAGAATATGTCAATGTGAATTATAGACTACGGATCATGTCCTATTGGACAGTATGTTTGCTTATGAAGTTCGACAGTAGGTGTTCAAATGGTGTGATATCACACCTCAATCTTTTTTTTTTGGTGTGATTGATTTCTTGAATTTTGGTGCTAGCAGGGGTAATTGTCCTAGAAAGCGTAAGCGTTTTATTGAGATTTTCTGTTATCTTCTGTAGAGCATATAAAAAGCTAGGATCAATAGGGCGTTAAAAATGTTTTCATCTCCTCGGATGTGATTGCTGATAAAGTTACTTCTTTGGTGTTTACGTGGTTAATATATCGGGGAAATCATAAAAATATAAATTGGGTTGTTTGGGGTTGTTCCCTGTTTATTCGTGTGTAATTCGGTTGTACTCTTTTTTTTCGTCCTTGTGACACGCGCAGAGGTCGTCGTGCGGTCAAAATAAAAGAAATACCTAACACACACTAGTATAGCGGTAGTCAGGGTCGATCCACAGGAGCTTCGTGGTTAGACTAGATGAGAGATTACCAACTAATAGTGTCACAGCTATAGTCGGAGGATCTGGTTTCTATTTTCCTAATCACTAGCAAATGAGACAATAATCAAACACTCAAGCCAAGCTAAGCTATGTCCAAATGACCTAGTTACTTTCTGAAATCAGAAGTACATCTCTGAATCAGAAGCAATCAAAAGCATCCAAACTAACCCAACCAAGCAAAGCATAAACTAACCACTAGTTAAAGTTCTATTGAACAGTTACTAGCCAAGGTTTAATGCTTACCAAATAACCTAATTAGCTACTGATTTCAGCTAAGAAAACAGTCCTAACAAGGTCCAAAACAATATCCAAAACACAATCAATCAAACAAACCAAACACAAACATCCAAAAACACCGAAATGTTAACATAAAATGTAACCGAATGATTCCATTCACCAAATCCGAATTCCAAATACAAAATCAGTAACCAAATGTTTCTAAAACAGAAACCTAAGTGCTCAAAGTCAGTGGTTGTCACTCCCAAAGACTTTAGCTACAAAACTACTTATTACTAAAAGGAAATTAAATCCAAAAACATGAAATACCAATTGTGAGCTTGCTGAAATGAAATCCTGGAGTCAAAGAGCTTCAAGGTCGATGTTTACACCCGGTCTTTTCTGGGGTTTTCGGCTGGAAATGCATCTATTTATACTTGCAAATTTCCCGCAACCGCGCCGCGCAGAAGTGAAATCCGCGGCGCGCGTACTTATCTTTTCCCGTTTTCTTCGGCATTTGAATGTGTTCCACCGCCTTAAGCCCGCGTCGCGCATAATTGATTCCCGCGGCGCGCGTACGAGTTCTCTTGATTTTTCATTCCTTCCCAACTTCTTCCTTTTGCACGCTTTTAGTCCCTGTTTCCATTCTTTTTCTCCAAACAAGTCCTGGCACGAAAAATGAGAATACCCAGACATATTTGATATAATTTTATCAAGAACAGGGCTCAACAACGCCTAAAATACTTGATATCACTAGGCGTTGTCACCTTCTCTAGCTCCTTGCTAGTCAGGGTTGTATGTATTTTATTTATTTGCCATTTCCAAAAAAATAACAGGATATTCAATCGATACTCTGAGATTATCCGGTTGCAAACATCAATTTAACCAAAATCAAGCATTAACACATTGGTTTTTTTAATATAATGTAATAATATATTAAGTTTTTATGGGATTTTCCTTAAAAATAACATAAAACAAACAAGTTAAATTCTAATGTTGTATTATAGTACAATTTTTTCCATGAATTATTTATCAATTTGAAGGTGTAGTTTATTGATATTTTTATAATTTTGATCGAGAATATTCAATTTCAAGTCAATTTGGCTTTTAATCTTACACTATTAGGCTGGAGGGAGTGGTTAGCATGTGCTGAACATGCTAAACTTGCCACATCAGCTTAGCACATGCTGACCAAATTTGGTGGGAGCAGTCAGCATGTGTTAACCATGCTAAAATGTACAACTCTCATGCTAAAATGTACAAGTCATGTTGGTATGGTTGTTGATGGCGAGCTCGTCGAAATCTTGGCGAGGAACGGCTTGGCGAGGGCGAGAGCGATGATGGCAGTGTGGTTTGGCGAGGGGATGGGATGTTTGGCGAGGAGTTTGGCGAGAGCCACTCCCCCCAGCCTTAGTGTCATATTGTGATGAAATTGACTAATCTTAAACCAAAGATGCATAGAACTTTTGAAGAATAAAACATAATTGCAATTATGGTTCTACCAAACAACTTTATAGGCGTGTAACACAAGCATTTTAGCAATAAGTGTAAGTACCTATACAACTTTACTTAATCATACATCACAACAAACCCAAATAATACCAAACCCATAAAAAACGGTTAACACAATAATTGAAGAAATTCAAAAACTATCATAGAAACTGAAAAGAGCCAAAATATTTCAAAACTAGCAAGAGGACGAGAGATGTGAGGTGGGATGCTAGGGACCAACCAAAAGTTTATTTAATTTTAACTTTTATTTCTCTTTATTATTATTATTATTATTATTGTTGTTATTATTATTATTATTATTATTATTATTTTCAAATTAGGTTCAATTATAACGTCGTAAAAAATGTTTGTCTTATTTAAACTTAAGTTAAAAACCTAGAAATAAAGACAACCACCAACATACTTAAGTCTTGGTACTTGATTATTTAAAAGTGTAACGTATATTATTGCGATGATTGCGGAAAAACTCCAATAATCACTCAACTAGAAGGAATGGACCTACATTATTCATTATAAAAACTCTACCAAATTTTATAAATTTGTCTTATGTTAATGTAAATGAAATTAAGCTAATAAGTGAGTGTTTGTCACACATACTAAATACTCTAGTAACCGACGGTCTCTTTTTGGTATTTTAACAACGTTTTAGGTTTAATTTCATAGTTATAAAAACCGAAAAAAAAAATTGTCTTTTTGTGCACACATTTCATATTTAATTATTTTTTCAAATTTTATTTGCATCTTAAATTCTTATATCTTATCATTTGTTTTGCTTTTATCATTTGCTACATTATATTGAACAACGACCTGGCAAATCAATGGATATAATGTACATAAAGTTGTAAAGTGCAAAAGAGTGATTAATCTTTAAGGCATGTTACTTAACTTTCGGTTTAAAATTGTTATATTCGTAAATACATAATTTAAGTTCATATTTTTGTCAAAGAAACTAGATATCATTTGATTCATAGATCGAGAAATTGTTTAAGCTTTCATCGGATCTAGTGACAACATGTGATTTGATGTTATAATCGATTTTGATTTGAACATAAACATTTGATTGAATCAATTAATTAGCTAAATATGCTACTACATCTCAAATCGGATGCATTAAACTTGAATACAAGAACAATTAGAACGACATAATTCAAAACTGCTTAAAGAACAGTTTCATGTACATACATTACGTGATACGTCGATCGATTGATCGAATGAATAGCCATCAGTCAAAAGTGTGCTTCAAAAATTTGCGGATACCTTTCATGAAACTGGCTTCATGTTCTCTCTGGCTCTTTTTCTCCTTGTGTTGACGCGCCAAACTCTTCGGCTTCTCTCGACCGGACATATGTTTCGGCATGGAAACGTCTTTGTTATCATGGTGGAGGTGATGGCGGTACTGGTGGCGGTGGTGACGGTGTCCGTAATCATGCTTAGACCTCAACCGCTTCCATTGAGGCTGGCGGTGGGAATTTCCCGCATCAACGTTACTCGTTTCACCAAACAATACCACTTTGTTTTCGTGCAAGAACTCGGACCTAGGAACCACGAATGGATTTACAGAATGCCGGTTAGGACGGCGGTTGACGGGACGGACCGGAATTCGAGGTTGATTGAAGAAATGACGGTTGATCGCATGAAATCTAGCGAAATCCGAACGCGGCGTCAAATCAACTTTAAACATCCGATCCTTATTCGATTCCGGCATTTGACGTGTTTCATCAGAGCTCGATTTCGGCGTCTCGCTGGGGAGAATGATATTTGAATCTTCGGTTGTGTCAGGTCCAGGGAGAGACTTCATACTCTTGGATTCAACATCGCTACTCTGTACAGCAGGCAAATTCGTTGCCGGTGGATTTAAGGAGATACGAGCGGTGGAGACGGCGAAGAATAAGAAGGTGATAATGGTGAAGGAGGCGAAGCTTTTCTCCATGATTTTCGAGTTGTGTGATACGAAATTGGGAATTGGTGTGTTTAAAGAAGGGAAGAGTGGCTATAACGGGCAGCGGGCAATTCGGAGCACCCTCCACGTGATGGGATTTTGGCGTGGATGGAATCTCAGTGCCGTTGGAACATTTGGTTGATAAAAAAGCAATGTAAAAAGAGGCACACATTCAAATTTGTATGGATAATATAAATTAAATAAAATTACAAGTAAAATGTATTTTTGCATACTCTTTAACTTTATAAAATGGAAAATAGCAAAAAATTCTTAAGTTTGTTATTTTTTTGATTTTTTTCAATATAAATTTTTTTTGGAAGCCTGGAACTTATAATGTTTTTTTTCGCATAAATGATATTTAGCTAATTAACAATGTCTTAGTCGATTACTATTTGATGATGTGGTTTGTGTAAACAGAGTTGGATGATATATAGTAGACTACACTCCTTACTACATTTTCTAAATAAATGAGATATATAATGTACATGAAAGTGCGAAAACTCATGATTTATCTTTCTCTCTCGGCAGAATGTCGACTTCTTTAATCAAATTCAAGCTTTAATGTATGTTCATAGTCAAAGAAGAAGGTTGTTAAATGCAAGTGTAGTGATGTTAGTCCAATTTCGATCTTAAGAATATGAGAGAACTCAAGAAGAAGGTTTGGGGTTGTCCTAACTATAAGGTAAATTTCGTTAATTTTTTCTATGTTTTGAAGATTTTTCACTAAAAAAGCTTACTCACTTGGCAGGATCCTTAAGAAAATTACGATTTTTTCAAATGGGTTGATAAAGGAGAAGAAGGGAAAAGTCAAAGAAGTTATGTGATTGACCTGCAACACGGGCAAATAGTTGCATTGTTATAGATGAGTGTAGGATTGTTGGTCGTTATTTTAATGACCCTTGTATTTGTGCCTTTTAAGTTGTTTTAGGAAATTGACTAGATGAAAATCCTTTTTTTCATTTCACTTTAGATGGGATTGAATTGTAGTTTGAAAGTTATGGATGAATTTGAAATTTGTTTTTTTGTATTTATAATGTACTTTGTTTTGTAAATCTGAGTTGATATTGTACTTTATATAATTAGATAAAATGATATAGTAGTTTATGAATTGGTATGTACTTTTATTATTAAGTTCGAAATAGTAATGTACTTAGGTTGTAATGGATAAAATGGTATGTTATTGAGACTATGGTAATTAATTAAGCAAATGGTACGTACTTTATCAAGTAATTGAGCAAACAGTAAGCAATTAGGCTGTAATGCATCAAATGGTTTGTAATAGACCAAACGTCAAGTAATTGAGCAAATGGTAAGTACTTTGGCAAGTAACTAATGCCAATGCAAAATTTACTAAACAAGGGAATAACATTACTAGGGCGACCATTACAAAATCTTCAATGTTACTAACATGTAGCAGCTATCCAATTGTACCAAATTTCTAAAAAATTTTCCAGAAAAGGCAACCACAATGTTTACAAAAAAAAAAAAAAAAAACAAGTGGATGAATGTTGCAACTAGTAGGTGTATTAAAAAGATGATCCAAAAAAGGATAGCTAAACATACGCCCAATTACAGTATCCTTACTACAACCCCCCTTCAACATCCTAACTACTTCAATTTGACTGGATTTGAAGCAATAAAACTACCACCATCTTTGTCAAAAACTGCTTTTTTTAGTTTAAAATTGACAATTCTCTCACAAGCTTTGGCTAAATGTTGTTTCTCATGGCCTTCATTGTGCCTTCACCGTAACCTTCATTCACTGGATCATCAACTCTAATCTATCAACATTTTATTCTTTTAATTGGTCATTACCATCTCCCTTATCCACAACACCTTTACCATCAAATACATCTCACTCATCATCCTCATTATGTAGTTCATCGTCCTTATATAATTTGTGTTTTTTACAAAAATATATAGGTTAAATAATGGTATGAATATAAAAATATGCTACCACCTACAATTTGATAATATGCAAGGATGTTGATATTACCATCTCAACTAGTGATATGTTGTCATCTATAATTTGTATCCTTCTATTACTTTTAATTTTATTCCATTGTATAGTTAGTCTCTAGTAATATGATAAGCCCATCATGATCGATTTTGACCATGTCACGGACAATATCATCTGCATTACCCTTGTTAAAGTTAGTTTATACAATAGCAACTCTACTTTCATCACCCTTAGATTGACTTGCATTAGGAGTAGTTTGACTCCCTTTTTTACTTTCATCAACAACTTGATTGTCTTCAATATGACCTTCAGCAAGAATTTCAGTTATAGTTTTATACCATTCAAACCAGTGACTCTCTTACAACATCTATTTATCCATTACTAAATGCTTTAAACATGTATAAAATGTTTGAAAATAATTTTCTCTTCATGCACATTCAACGTCCCTAAAAAAGTTCGAAGCAATTTCTCATCTTTTCATGCAATTATCACTCTAATATTGATTGTCGAGTAGAAATGGCCCCAATTGAACCTCAAAGTTTTCACCAATAACATTTTATATAAATGGTAGGGGACTATACTCTTCTTATGTTCATATTTTGAGGATTTCCACAAGTTAATTCTTGAATAATAATAAAATGTTTATACATATAGAATCATAGTAATCATTCTAATAAAGCCAAATAAATTATTTTGTTAACTAATATTCCATATATACTAAGGCTATTTCACATAGTATCTTAACTTTAGCTGCTAGAACCCAAGGCATAAAAGTAAGATGTAAGACCCGATTTCCAGATTAAACCTTTGGGACTTAAGGAAAATGTAGATAAAGGAAAATTAGGTATTAGCGCTGCTATTTGAAGAATTTAGCGTCGCTAATGGGTAATAAGTGGGTTCACGGATTGCTACAGTAGCACCTCTAACTTCTAAGGTTAACGCCGCTAATCGCCGCTATTGCAAAACCATAGGTTTCGGGCTTTGTGCTCTATTTAAAGCATATAACCGTAGGAGATTCCCATTTTATCAGACTCCTTGCTCTGTGGAAACCCTAGTTCGTCATTTCAAGCCTCTTTCAGTGTCCTAGCTCAAGTTCTTGGATTTTGAAGATTTCTTGTGGGAGAATAGAAGAAGTATTGGTGCCATAGAGACTCTTCCAACCTAGATCTACCTCTTGCATCATCTTTTTTACTCTTGTAAGTATTAAAGCTCCTTGCTGTCAAGATTATATTTTTCACATTTATCATTTCTTACATCTTTTTATTGAATACCAATAAATAAAAAGTGTTATTACTGTAGGTGAAGCTTTGAAAAAGATGGAGGCTGAAAGGGGATGCGGGGGGTGTAAATTCATGTAATACAACATGTGATTTTGTGGTATATGGTTGTATTTTAATATTTTAAGTAATTTTTTTGTAAATATTTATGTCAAATAGTTTATGAATTTTTTGTTATATTTGCGAGTTATTTTTACATCTATAGACTATAATTTATGAAAAATAACTTTTATGTTTGTCAAATTTTGAAGTCTATGTAAGTTGATGATATGAAGATCGTCCCTTACATGACATTGCTAAATTTGTGGATTTTTTGATATGTGAGTTTGTTGTATAAATAAAAAAAGAATTAAGAAAGGAACAACTCATGTTTTCAAGAACAAATGTTGCAGGATAAGACAGAACAACCCATGTTCTCAACGATGTAGAGCAATTGTTTGTCTACTGGTCAAGTCGGGTCAATGTAACAATATATTGATCAAATTAGTTTTGAATTAATTTTATAAGAATATTATTATTATTATTATTATTATTATTATTATTATTATTATTATTATTATTAATGTGTTATAAGTACAAATATTTTAACTTATGTAATTGATTTAAGGTTGTTATATTCTATTCAAGTTAATAAAGTAATAATTTGTATACAGGTAATTTACTAAAAGCTTTACAATACGTTATAAAGTATTTTGTGACACACGACTTAGTTACCTTTACCGAATGTTTTATAGCAAGGATGTATTAAAAATACATTTCGGCACAATTTAGTTAGAATTTTTTTTGAGATTATAAGATTATTTTTATTACGACGACTTGAATTTATAAGAGTTGAAATGACGTAAATGAAATTACAAGTGTAATAATTTCCATTAAAAATTTATCGAAATTTTTATCAAATTGTTTATAAAATATATTGTTATTTATTTATATTTAACAAAATCATTATATGTAGTCAAAGATAGTTTTTTCTAAATTTAATTAACTTTGATATTTTAATAAGATTATGGCAAAAATGAGAAAAATATTGGTGTTTATCTACCAGATTTTGTATTACGTTTTTTTAAATATGACATGTCTTAGTAAAAAAATCAATCATCAAAAAGAAGTTATTCGTCGATTGCCAACAGAAACTAATCATCGAAAAAAATTTGTCTCTGGTTTGATTCAAAGAAAAATGTACATGCTCACTTATTTTTTAGTGGAATCCTTAGTTATGTATCCATTATTTTATTCATGATTCTCTTTCTTTATGCAAGCTCCTAATCTTCACTTGGCATTAATATGCATTTGTCAGATTTCAAAGTCAAATCAGATAAATATGCACAACGATTTAGATACATATTATGATGTATCCTTTGAATGTTGATGTTAATGAGAATGTGGATTTGTTGCCCGGGTGTGAGATTTTTCTGGATCTTGGTGGGAAGATAATTTGAGCTCACTCGACTAAGTTTCCTGATATTTTGACAACGTGACTGGAGGTTTTATTATTTTTTGTTTATATGATTTAGTATTATTTTAAAGAAACGATATTATGGCTTGGTTTGTTGAAGTAATAGATATTGGATAGATGATACGTTTTGTTGTACATTCAGCAAGTAGTGACATGGTTATTGTTTTCGTTTTTATTGCTATTGAGAAAAAAATTACCAAAAAAAGAATGACTTTTTTTTTTTTTTTAGAACAGCAAAGAATATATTGAACTCAAAAAACGCAGCTAGCAAGAAGCTAGACAAAAGTACAACGAAACAATTACATAACAGAAATTGCTAAATTGGGATCTAAAAGCCAAGCATCCCATCTAAGACACATCTTTTTGCAACGACTCCTAATCCACAAGAACGAGTAATAAACAACATTATCCCAGCACATGCACTTCTTAGGCTTTTCAGAAGAGAAAATAGAAGCATTCCTGAAGTTCCACACACACCACCAAACTGTCATAAAAACCACTTGAAGACAATTTTTCGTATGTTTCAACATGCAAAGATTGTCAAACCAAAAGGACCAATCTGCATGATTCGCAAAAAAAGGAATATTTATCCCCCACCACTTAGCTACACCCGTAACAAGATCTGTCACAAAAGAGCATCCAAAGAAGAGATGGTCATTCGATTCACCACCTTTATCACACACAACACAAGCAATGGACTGGATATCAAAACCTCTTTTCGCCAAATTCCATCTAATAGGAAGCCCATTAACCGCTATCTTCCAAGCTAGCACATTCACCTTAATCGGAGCAAGAGAACACCATTTAACCACCGAAACCCCACTCGGAAGACATACCTCATCAATAGCTTCCCTAGCCGAGGCCACCGAAAAACATCCCGACCCCTCCTTCGTCCACCTCCATCTATCTTGCGAGTTACTAAGCACCACTTGGTTTACAACATCTATGAGCTCACACCATTGTAAAGCCTCAACACCCCCCCTAGGAAGTCTCCGAAAAGTGGTAACCCATCCTTCTTGCGCTAACTTTTCGCACACCGTAACCTCCTTGCAATCTTCCAAAGCAAAAATTCTGTTGAATCTATCTTGAAAAGGAACATCCCCACACCAAACATCCGTCCAAAACTTAGTATGCTTACCATTACCCACCCTAATAGCACAGTATTGAAAGAGATCAACTCCTTTTTTCCTCAAATCTTCAACCGCACAAATTAAGTATTTCCAAATTGAATTATGCGTTGACCTAGGCAAATTAACTCCAATTCTAGGACCATGAATCGCAGAAATTACCTTGGCCCACAAAGAGTCTGGTTCAGTCAAGAAACGCCATATCCATTTAAAAAGAAGAGCTCGATTCAAAGCAAACAAACTATTAACACCCAAACCACCCTGAGATCTTGAAGCCAGCACTTTATTCCAAGCAACCCATGACATTTTCTTCTCATTTACATCCGCCCCAATAAAGAATTTGTTTCTAATCGCCTCTATCTTCTTTAAGATACCATCAGGCACCTTAAAAACAGACATGAAAAATGTAGGAATAGCGCCCAGGACCGACTTAATTAAAGTAAGTCGACCCCCAACAGATAAGGTTCTAAGTTTCCACTTTGAGAGTTTAGAATCAACCTTATCAACCACCTTTTTCCATGAGGTCAAACGAGTCATATTACCTCCCACCAATAGACCAAGATAGTCCAACGGTAATTTAATCGGCTCACATCCTGTACTAGTCGCCATATGTTGCACCTCCTCAAACGTAACACCCATCCCCAAAAGTTTACTCTTCTGCAGATTTATAGAAAGACCCGACACAAGATGGAAAACATGCAAAAGAGAGACTAACGAATCCACATTTTCCTTATACCATGACCCAATAAAGATAGCATCATCTGCATAGAAAAGATGAGAAATAGAAATTTGATTTGACCTGCCAAACGTGAATCCACTCATCAATCCTCTCTCCATAACCCGTTCCACCATAATATGAAGACTCTCCATCACCAAAATGAAAAGAAACGGAGATAAATGATCTCCCTGTCTGAGACCTCTGGCGATTTGGAACTGATCCGTAGGGGAACCATTAACTAACACCGAAGAAGTGGCAGATTGTAAACAACCAGAAATCCAACCTCGCCACCGCTCACCAAAACCAAGTTGCAACATAACTTCAATCAAATGATCCCACCGCACTGAATCATACGCCTTTTGAAAATCAACCTTAAACACAAAAGCTTTCTCCCTTTTATACTTACACCATGACGCCAACTCATTAAGAATGAACGGACCATCCAAAATCTGCCTACCTTTAATAAAAGCAGACTGCTCTTTACTAACAATACCATCAATCACAGTTGCTAACCTATTAGCTAAAAGTTTGCCAATAATTTTATATTGGCAACCAATCAGGCTAATAGGTCTATAAT
This sequence comes from Cichorium intybus, assembly GCA_023525715.1. Lineage (NCBI taxonomy): Eukaryota > Viridiplantae > Streptophyta > Magnoliopsida > Asterales > Asteraceae > Cichorium > Cichorium intybus. The sequence goes on along the minus strand of CM042017.1, from coordinate 28,668,419 downwards.
CTTTAACAAATTTAGGCTGCTGCACTTTAGGAAGCAAGGCAATAAAAGACGCGTTACAACCACCAGGAAAATACCCCATATTAAAAAAGCACTTGACCGCATCAACCACCTCAGACTTAACCAAATACCAAAACCTTTTGAAAAATTCAAAAGTAAAGCCATCCGGCCCCGGTGCTTTGTCAGAACCACAATCCCAGACCGCCCTTTTAACCTCCTCCATCGTAACCTCAGACTCCAATTCCTCCGACTGCTCTACCGATAAAACACAAGAAAAAGGTTGATCCACCTGAGGTTTAACCCAGTCTGGTTTAGCAAATCTCTCCGCAAAGTGCTTTCTAAATTCTTCTTTCACCATCTTAGGCTCTTCAATCCAACGCCCATCAGAAAAAACACCACGAACAGCCGTGTTCCTTCTTCTTTTATTAAGAATGCCATGAAAAAATTTACTATTTTCATCCCCTTCAATAGCCCACCTCACTTTGGCTTTTTGAGCCACATCAAGAGTTTCAATTCTATTTATATCCGCCAATTCCTTAGCCAAAAACATTCTATTCTCCATATTCCCACTCACGCCACCCCCAATATCAACTTTCTTATCTATCTCCAACATCTCTTTTTGAATCTCATTCTTCCTTTTATTTCGTTTTTGCAACTTATCATAATTCCATAACTTTAAATTTTTCTTCAAGATCTTTAGCTTTTCCTTCAACTTCACCATGTCATTCGCATGATTACAACCATCATTACTCCAAGAATCCTCTACCACCTGCACAAAGTCTTCCTCCAAAAACCACGAATGAAAAAGACGAAACGGAGTAGGGCCATAATCAAGATCACACTCTTTTAGAAAAATCGGTCTATGATCTGAAAGATGCTTATCAAGAATAACTCCCGATAGATTAGGAAATAAAGACAACAAGCCTTGTGAGACCAAAAATCTATCCAGTTTACTCATCTTCCCCGCCACCTTATCCGACCAAGTAAAAGAATATCCCCCTAGTTGAACATCCACCAAACTACCCGAACGAAGAAAATCATTAAAATCCTCAGCTTGTCTTTTATTAAAACACGAACCATGTCGCTCAAACTCCCATCGAACAACATTAAAATCACCCATGACGATGACCTCACCTTCCCATGAATCCAAGAACCCACCAATAGTAATCCATAACTGTTTTTTATCATTAGCACTTTGAGGAGCATAAACAGTAATAATCAAAATAGGGAAATCATCTCCTCCCCAACAGCCTTCCAACATCAAAAAAGCATCCTGTATCACTTGTTTTTTACACCTGAAAACCCCTTTATCCCAAATACAAAGAATTCCGCCTGAAGCTCCCCTTGAAGGACTCACCGAATAATCAAAAAACGAATTACCCCACAACCTTTTAGCCAACAAAGGAGAAATTTGACCCTTTTTCGTCTCTTGAATAGCCAGAAAATTCAGCTTATGAACACTACATAAATCATAAACCCACTGTTTTTTCCTTTTGCCTCCCAAGCCTTGAACATTTAGCGACAAAATATTCATTAAAAAGCGTTACCAACTCCAATTCTTTTGAGAAAAATCTTCAAATCTTTTTCACAACCCTTCATACGAAGACCGCTCGCCTGACCCAATTCAATAAACCTGTTAAATTGATCCATAATCGACAAAGCATTAACCGGAGGTTTCGGATGACTCATTGAGTCAACATTTTCAGATTGTGTACCAAAAACTTCATCTACTGGACCAATTACCGAGTTAGAATCATCTTCATGATCACCCTCTCTAAAATTTATCGATCTACCTGGAACGTGTGATTTTGTTCGCATACCACCAACTGAGTCCTGCCAAGAAGCTTCCCTCCTTACCCCACATTCTTGCTCATCATCAGACGCGAAGTCCTGAATGGAACGCATGTCGGAGAGCTTGGAAAAATTCACCGGGGAAGGAACAGCATGTGGAGAATGTAGTTGATAGTCAACATGCACAACCCCCTCCCTTGCCACAAAAGGCGGAGTGAAACCAGGTGGGAAAGAACTGTCATTAGCCATCTCCTTTGAACAAAAATTATTAACAACTCCATCCTTTCGAATTAAATCATCCAAACCAAATGGGTCTTCATCCAACGGGCTTTTAACACCTTCCCTGTTATCATTATCAAACGAATCAGGAACATGAACGGACTCGCCATCATCATCTTCTGATCTTCCATCTTTCGTAAAATTGTCTCCATCTTTATTTATGAAAACATCATCTTCACCTTCAGCATCATCCTTTTCATTTAATACATAGTCCTTTACCACAAAATCTGGAACCCAACCCGTGATTTCTTTAGCCCGTATCTCTGTCACCTTCCCTTCAAATACCACTTTGCAAGATTCGGAAATAAGGTTTGTTAAAATCGTTTTAACACACATGCGCACACTATATCTATTAGTACCCTTCGCATCCTCAAAATAAACAAGGTCACCCCATTGCCTGGCCACTCTCACAAACGTATTTGTGGTCCACAACAATAACGGTATCCCCTCAACATCAATCCATACCACTCTCTCCTTGACTTCAAAATCATCAGACCAATATTTCACTTCAACAAACCACGAAGCAATACCTTGATGAGATTTGAAGCTATCACATGCATGCAAAGACTTGAATGTAATAGCAATCCAAAAACCACCCAAATATTTGAACTGTAGCCCATCAAAACCTTCATTTGAACATATTGACTGAATATTTGGGATAGACCCAAATTGTTTTACGCAAGCCACTAAAGTAAACAAATTAGATTGATCATTGACACACTCCTTATCCAACACAATCACAGGTTTAGATCCTCCCTCATTTTTCTGCACCACAGTTTGAGACGCCCCTCGAAGGACATCAGCATAATTCCTAACTCCATTGTTACGCACAATTGGACCCACATTTTTCCCATATGCAAAATTATTTGGCGAAACATTCTGCCTATTAGCATAACCCACATTCCTATCAAACCTTGCAACCTTGGCAAACAATTTAATTTTCCCAATCCAAATAGAATTAAGATTATTAACAAGGTTTTGCACATCACCATTTTTGACAAATCTAACAAAAGCAAAATGCTTACCGGCTTTTGAAAGTTTTTTCGGAATGAATACATCATTGACTGCTCCATACTTCTCACATGTATTCCTCAGTTCTCGTACAGAAAAATGGGACGAGAAATTCGTGATAAAAATGTTGTGAGACACCTTAACATTAAGAGTTTCATCCGAAACCTTACCTCCATTCCTTCCACTCGGTCCAATCCTATCAAAAACACTCCTGCGTACATCCATCTACCCTCAAAAAAGCACCGATCACACTCGTGCTACTCTTTTTAAATGTAAAACCACCCGGTTCGGGTTTTGTGTTCGGTATTGACCCGTGGCTTGAGACTTGCTAACTGAAAGTGGATACCCGAAGCGGACCGTGAAAAGGACCCACTGAAATAACCCAACTGTGTGACTCGATCAGGACTCGGGTGACTCGCCGAGTCAACTCGATGAGTTGACACGACAGGCGGCGGATCGGAGAAGATGACCGGAGGGGTTTGCTGCGGACGGGCTCCTGAGCTCGGAACCGGTGGAGATTTAGCGAGAACCGGCCGATTGGTTGGTTAAAATGTCAGTTGCAGGTTGGTCGTTCGGTGAAGGAGGAGAGCGAGTGTGGCGTAAGGGTGGAGTGAGAGCGCCTGCGCTGAAGCAGTCGCGATGATGATGAGCGGAGGAGAGTTACCTTTCCGGCGGAGGATTAGATCTCGATTGAATTCTTGAGCAACAGGTCATCTTCGATGATTAGTCGCGATGATGATGAGCGGAGGAGAGTTACCTTTTCGATGACTTAACGACTTTATAGGCTAAACACTTAATATGGATAACTATACATTGCTGTTTCTTTTGGACTTAATATGAACAAAATGACTTAACGTGTTAAGCAAAATAAACATGGCTTAATGTATTAAAACACCAACTCATTTAAATGTATATAGGAAGTACAATGGTATTTCATGGGACTAAAATCACAATACATTGCTCTTTGACATAGAAAATCATAGCATGTCAGTATTATCAATTGCAAATCAACGTATATTGTCTTATTATGAAAAATTACATACCAAGTGATTGAAAAAACCAAAATAATCAAATTAAAATTTTATTTTACCTAAAACTTTATAAGTTTGAACACGTATTATCCACGAATAAATAACCTAGTATATATAATATCCACGTCAACGAAAATATGCATATCATAGTCATGTCGTCTCGAGAAGGTTTTATTTAAGTAAATGTTGAAACTATAGTTATATAGATTTAATAATCAGAGAAACTTCATAATAAATGAAAAACTTATTTTGAATTGTTTCTTGGGTTTTTAACCTTTTGTTTTGATTAGTAAACGTCTTCTAAACATCTTCCCTATTTTTTAAATGTTGTATTTGTTTTGAAAGTGAACATTTATTCCAATTTAAAAAAGCTTGGTGGCAAAAACATAGGTGGGGAAAGCGACGTTGCCGAAGGCCGAAGCCCCTTTGGCCATTGTCGATACAATATTCGATCAACATTTTTTATTTTATTTTAAATATTGGTTTCTAAACTGAAAATATATACAATCCATTAAAATACAATATAAATAAAATTGTTTTCAATTCAATAATTAACTTTACAGATGAATGCATTTTCGTTGTAATCATATTTGATAAGTTAATAGAATCAATAATCATATATAACGCTTTAAGCCTTTAAAAGAATCTTCTGTGCAAGAAAATTTTTTTTTTTTTTTTTTTGAACGGCAAGTTGCAAGAAAAATATATAAAACCTTTTGTCATTTTCTTATTATCCCTTTGTGAGATTGTGAGATTAACTTATTAAGGGTGTTTTGTTGGGTTTTATGGAGCCATGATCAAAATTGTGAAATATTTCAAAAGTGACAAGTTCTTTCAAGTTGAAGGACCATAGTTGTAACTTGGTTGGTAAATATCACTTTCAAGAGATTTCAACACATCATAATCTCTAGCTTGACAAATTTCATGTGAATTGAAAAGGACGGCAACTCCTTTTGGTTTTTTTTGTGAGAGTGAAGGTCGAATGCTCATTTGTTTTCATACGTCTTCAACTCATATAAATATGCATATCCTTTTGTGAGATCTGTGTGCAGCTCCGAGAGTAATTACAAATTGTAATCTTATAGTGAATGAATATAAGAAAACTCAGTTGCAGCCCGTGGATGTAGGATTGACACTGAATCCGAACCACGAAAAAATCCTTGTGTTACCTTCTTGCTTTATTTTCGTGAGTTTATGTGTGTGTGATAATGTGTTTCCGCTGCGTGTACCCTGTCCGATTCCTAAAAACTGGTATCAGAGCTTCGGGTTTTGGAGGAGGTATCAGTTTTAGAAAATAGAGTATGCTCTGTGGTTGCAGTTTTGTCTGATCTTCCACATCAGAAACTAATTTCTATTAATCGTATTAAAGGTGTCTTGGTACTTTGAAGGGTACTGTTTTGTCACACACGAGTACACTGAACGAACCGGTCAGGTCCGTGCCATTGTTGTGTCTGTTTCGTTGTCTCAATTTGTTTCCTGTTTGTCGTAATGGCTGAAGACAATGTTGTAATCGAGAAGTTCAACGGTTCTGACTTTATCTGGTGGAAAATGCAATTAGAAGCATTGCTATGTCAGAAAGATTTGGAGATGGTACTTGGAGACAAACCGGAGAAAATGGAAAAAGCTGCTGAAGATGCGTGGAACTCAAAGGACAAGAAAGCTAAGGCGGTTATTACGTTGTCGTTGGAAAGGAGCGTTGCTTTCAACATCATGAAGGAAACCACGGCGCGTGGTATGATGGATGCTCTGACGAACATGTATGAGAAACCGTCGGCGGCTAACAAGGTGTTCTTGATGAGGGAGTTGTTCACGACAAGGATGAATGAAGACAGCTCAGTTACGGTTCATATTAACAATCTAAATTCAATTCTGTCCAGATTATCATATGTAGGAATTAAATTTGATAATGAGACTCAAGCTTCACTGCTACTAGCTTCACTACGTGATAGCTGGTCTGGAACAGTAACCGCTGTTACAAGTTCAGTGGGGACCAGTGGTATGACTTTTGAAGGGGTTAGAGATTTGGTTCTTGGCGAGGATGTCAGACGCAAGAATCAAGGTGGATCTTCTTCTTCTGAGTTATTAAATATCGGAAGAGGTAGAGGGAATAGCAGGAATAGTGGGAGCAGTGGGAGTCGGGGAAGAAGTTCATCTAAAACTTGGAAGAATGTGAAGTGCTGGAACTGCCAAGAGGTGGGACATGTTAAGAGTCAATGTCCAAAGAAAGAATTAAACAGTGTTGGTGCTGAGAATGTTTATCAGGAAGATGCATTGATACTCAGTATGGAAAACTGTATAGACTCTTGGGTCATGGATTCAGGGGCTTCGTTTCACGCCATGGACAACGGAGAAACGATGGTGAATCTAAAAGAAGGAGATTTTGGGAAGGTACGGTTAGCAAATGATGAGATGCTTCAAGTAACGGGCATAGGAGATATTGATCTGGTTACTTCATTAGGAACTACATGGAACCTAAAGAATGTCAGGGTGATTCCGGAGCTGAAGAAGAAATTGATTTCTGTTGGTCAGCTGGATAAACAATGACTGGAAGTAAGGTTTGGTGGTGGTAAATGGAGGGTGGTGAATGGTAATTCGATGATTGCTCAAGGTATGAAGCATGGGTCATTGTATATGGTTGAGGTACCTGCTGAGGGAAGTATGACCGTCCCCATTAAGCATGACAAAATCTGGTTCGCTAAATCTAGTGCTAAGAGAGTTCATTTTGCAAACATGAATTCTGGAGCCAAGGGGATGTTAGCTGAACGAGTCAGAAAGTCTAAACCATTCAGGAGATTTTGTGACAGTGGGAGCACGGGGTGTGTTCCGGGTACAGTTACAAAGAGCCGTTGGGTTTTGAAGACTAAGACTAAAAAATTCTCTCCTGTTGGAAGTTTGCAAAGTTTGGAGAGTGTTAGTGGTCCTTGGTGTATCTCTGGATCCGGTGGAGTGTCCAAGCCGGTTGAGACAGGGGATGAGTCGGTGGCGGTATTGACCACGACTGAGTTGGAGCTTGTAGGAGCTTCAACTAGCCCTTCTAGTACTTGATGATGAGGGGCGGCTGCAACTAGGAAATCGACTGAGTCTTAGCTTGTTCTTGGGAACTGGAAGCTTGAAAGACTGATTTGGTTGAAGATTACTGGAGTTACTGTATTGTTCATGTCTCCAAGTGGGAGATTGTTGGGTTTTATGGAGCCATGATCAAAATTGTGAAATATTTCAAAAGTGACAAGTTCTTTCAAGTTGAAGGACCATAGTTGTAACTTGGTTGGTAAATATCACTTTCAAGAGATTTCAACACAGCATAATCTCTAGCTTGACAAATTTCATGTGAATTGGAAAAGGACGGCAACTCCTTTTGGTTTTTTTTTTGTGAGAGTGAAGGTTGAACGCTCATTTGTTTTCATACGTCTTCAACTCATATAAATATGCATATCCTTTTGTGAGATCTGTGTGCAGCTCCGAGAGTAATTACAAATTGTAATCTTATAGTGAATGAATATAAGAAAACTCAGTTGCAGCCCGTGGATGTAGGATTGACACCGAATCCGAACCACGAAAAAATCCTTGTGTTACCTTCTTGCTTTATTTTCGTGAGTTTATGTGTGTGTGATAATGTGTTTCCGCTGCGTGTACCTTGTCCGATTCCTAAAATGTTTGATATTGCTTATTAAATCTCCATATTGCTTTATTGATTTTTAAAAAGTTATAAAGTAAATAAGTGTGTTTGGCAAATGCAAACTAGTGTTTTATTCGTCTGGAGGCCGGGTTACACCGACCAGTGAAATCAACATAACATCTTTTACTTCGTGCATTCTTATGTTCACGTTATGTCACCTGCCACAAGAAGTATATAATATGTACCTATTAATATCACATTAATTATGCATATTAAACCATTACCACCACCGGCGCACTGCTATGTCGCTGACTCGCAGGCTTAGAACCACCGTTTAATTGAAACCGCTATGTACCGCCACCATTGCACCGCTGAGCAGCACTAGGCCGTTGACTCAGCGAGGCCTAAACATTGAGCAGGCTGAGAATCACCGCTTCAACGAAACCGATACGTACCACCATCGTTGCACTGTTGAGCATCGATACGCCGCTGACTTGCTGAGGCCTAAACATTGAACGGGCTGAGAAATATCGCTTCAACGAAACCACTATGTACCACCGTCACTGAGCACGACTACGCTGCTAACTCGCCAAGGCTTAACCATTGAGCAGGCTGAGAACCACCTCTTCAACAAAGTTGCTACGTACCGCCACCGGCGCACCACTACGCCGCTGACTTGCTACGATCTGAACATTGAGTGGGCTGAGAACCACTGCTTCATCGAAACCGCTACGTACCCCCGCCCGTTGCACCGCCTGTTTGTTGACTTACTAAGGCCAGAACATTGAGTAGGATGAGATCAACCGCTTTAACAGAACCACTATGTACTGTCACCGTTACACCACTGACTCGCTGAGGCCTAAAGATTGAGCAAGCTAAACCACCGTTTTAACGAAACCGTTATGTACTGCCACCATTGCGCCGCTAAAAAAACGCTGAGGCCGAACATTGAGTAGATTAAGATAGAGTTATTATACCATTAGACATATATTTGATAAAATTTAGTGCAAACTACAAAAAAGTAATTATACTTCAGGATTGTATCGTGTAGTGGTTAAGCCATTTTACCTTTTTAAGTTTAAAAATTCATTTTTCTAGTTACTTGGTTTTTATATTAGAGAAAAATACAAAAAAGCACAACATGCTTTCGCCATTTTATCAGTTTAGTTATTGTATTATCATAATAATAATAATAATAAATTTAGTAAAATCGGGTAACCGGAAAAAATAAGTATTTTAATTTGTCTAGAAAAATATACCAGTACGCTACATAAAATAGTTAAGTGGCAAATTTAGTAAAATGGTGAAATTACATTGTGGTTTTCTATATCATATGAATCCAAAAAGGATTTGATGCCATAAAATGATTAAATAGAACTAATGATTATGGGTTGTGCTATACGTACCCCATATATACATTCACACTTGGTCCTGCAAAAGCAGCCAAAATCTGAAACATGGCTGCAACATAAAGAACCCGTTTGATAAAAAAACTATTAGTAAAAATAAGAGATGAACCCGAAAGTATATTAAGAATGAGAACTTGTTCTTAATAGTTAATCACAAGTACATATGAAGGCCAAGGCACACTATATATAGACAAATCTGCATTTAAACCTAAAGATTGTATTAGGGATCTAGATTAGGCATGTGAAGTTTGTTAAAATTAATACATAATTAGAAATCTACTGACATGTACACATTGAAAGATGAGTCCAATTGAAAGCTTTTTTTTTCTTCATTGATTACTCTAGCGAAAAGAGGCATAAGAACCATCTACAATAACTGGATACAAGATTAGTTAGAATGTTTGTACATGAAAGCAGGCCTGGACCCAAATTTAAAATGCAACTTGAAATATGATCCCTACGACACCGTTGATGATCAAGAAATCAACAAAATGGTTTTATATCAATGAAATTGGGCCTTCAAATAGTACTTCATGATATAGAAAGGAATGCATAATGGAATGTTTCAAAGTACGATGTATCCAGTCCGTCACTCACTTGGTATTAAATTAGAAATTTATGATGTTTTTACCTCCTGCTCTCAAGAGAAACCTTCCGTAAACCTGAATCGGATCGACATCTTGGGTCTGTGTGCAACTCGAGTTGTTGCTTCAACTCCAAATCGTCCTCTCTCGATAAATTTTAAAATCAAAAATCAAAATTTTCCAATACCATGCATTAACCTATAAACATATATCCCGAGAAGCAAATGATTTAAGAAATTGATGTTTTTTCTTGCCTTATAATAGGTGTCGTAGTTATGGTTAGTGTTCGTGGGTAGCAGTTCATCGAATCAAACATGGGAGTAAAATTGTCAAACGCTTGATCGTGGATGGGATAAAGCAGAGCGTAGGAAGATGAAGATCTGAGTTCGTGCCATCAAAATCGTAAACTTCAGTTAACTACCTCCAATAACTGTATAGTGAATTAAAGCGTCTGTAATTGAAAATTGAGACATCCAACTGTGGAAAATACTTCAGCAAAAATAGGACTCACCAGGAACCATATAAGTATAATAAGTCAATAAGTCATTTTTAAAACTCCATTTCAATATAAGCATATAAGTCAAAATACGTAAATAATGTCACTCTTACTTATTAGATCTCCTTATACTTATTGGAACAGAATATCATTTTCTAGAGAAATCAATCCAAACAATTTTTAACTTATCAACTTATAACTTTTTCCACCAAATAAGTTAATCCAAACACTTTTTAAAAACTTTTTTTTTCGTCACCATATAAGTCAATAAACATTTATACCTAAAAATGCTTATTGAGTTAAATAAACAATCTCACACACCCCTAAGTATAGCAATAGTTGATCATCTTACCATCTGGTAAAATCAATTGATTGGATAGGTAACTCGTGAAAACATATATGGTTAGTACAAAATGCAAAAGTAGTTAAGGCCTAGGTAGAGGTTCTAATGAATTTGTGTGTGAACCAAAATATATTGTTTGGTTAGGTATTTGAATAGATGTATTGAATGATAAAAATGATTATTTTATTTTTTTGACTTATTTTTTGCCGGATAAAATATTTATATTTTATAAAATATCTGAATCAACTTGCTGAATAATTATAAAAATATAAACATTATACAAAATCCAAATTAAACATAAATATTTTCAAATCCATAATAACATACTAAAATCCAAATTAATAATAAATCTTTTCATATCCATGACAACACTAAACATACCAAATGCTTTATGTTTGAGATGTTATTCCCCTAAAGGCTTGTAGGTTATTGGAAAGTTAGGAACCGGTTGTTGTGTGTTCTTTTTCTTTCTAAGTTGGAAGAAACGTCCAATTCCTATTAATAGTTCAATATTATTTAATCACGTATACCTACACAAAAAGAAACAAACTGCACTATGTGTACCTCTATGAAACATTATAGTACATAAAAATCTACCATCTATTTTTATCCATATAAACATATAATATGACAACATCGACAGCAAAATTGATCCGTTGAAGATTAATAAAAACTCCAAACACTATGTATAAATTGCAAAATGAAAAAAAGAAAATATCGGTGAAGTAAAAAGAAAAACGTTTGAGGGCATTGGGAAAAAGGTGATGGTTCAGCATCTAATTTTTCGTCAAGGGTCTCTCTTACGTTAAGAGTCTTGTTGATCCATTCAGAAGCAGAAAAATGGTGAACGAAACACTCTGATTGATAGCTTTTAATGAAACCATTAAAAGGTTTATCAAATAGCCTCTTAATTTGGTTGAATTGTATATTTTTTTCGTCTATTTTTAAGCAAAACTAATTTATTTAATACAGTTACAATAATTATGTTGTTATGATAATAATTTTTCTATTAATAAGAAAAATCCAATATATATATATATATATATATATATATATATATATATATATATATATATATATATATATATATATATATATATATATATATATATATATATATATATATATATATATTAGATTTTTCTTGGCCACCTTGGATAGAAAAATAATGAACTAAACACTCTCATCTAAAGTTTTTTTAATAAAATTAGAGTAAATTACAATTTTGGTCCCTGTGGTTGACCCAAAATTTCAATCCTAGTCATCATTTTTAATTCCCACTCTCTTGGTCCTGCAGTGGAAAAAAAAAACCATATTTGGTCCCTGTGGTGCCTTGTCCACATGAAAAGACCAAACTGCCCTTTATAATTTATTTTTCAATTTTCTTTTAATAGATTATTTATTAAATTAATTTAAAAAAAGAATAATACCCCATCCCACCCCACTACCCTCTCTGTCCGTCTGTCTGTCTCTCTCTCTCTCTCTGTCTCTCTCTGGTGGATCCGATGATCCCTTTACCGTCTCACGATCTGGGGAAGAGTTGGACTCGCAATCAAAAAACTGGAAATGAAAGCCTGATCATCAACAATGGTGGTTCTGGTAATGTCTGGCGATGATCATGGCAATGTTTTCTTCTCGATTACAGACAGCTTCTTGAAGTACGCTCCATCCGTTTTCGTTTTGGAGCTCCAATCTGCTCCGGCCGCCATTAAAATCTTGACTGAAATTGGATCTTTGAGACAAACAACTAAATGAAGAGGTGTTTCGTGACCTGGAACATCGCGCCGATCAATTACGGCGGACACAACATCGGCATCTGAGTCGGCGGCGTTTGATTCGGACTCGGTTGTAAGAACCCAAAAATATTGGTAAAAGTATAAAATGAACATATGTGAAGTTTTGGTTGAATTATGTCTTAATAATAGAATTTTGTATAAAAATAGCAAAAAGGGCATTTTCGTCATTTTGAACTATTTAACCTCATAACAAGATTTTTATGTGTTAAAATGTTCTTAATATGCAAAATAAGTTTATAAGTGGGGCAAAACTATAAAATTTAGAAGTTCCTACAATTTAAGCAAGTTATGTGCTATTTTGAGAGAAATGGAACTTAAAGGGGTAATTTGTCATTTGGGCAAAGTTAAGTGGTATAAATAGGAGAAATATCTTCTCCCATAATATAGAATACGGGAATTCAGTTCTAGAGTGATCTAGAGAGAGAAATCGAGAGAAGTCTAGGAGGAGAAGCAGTGGAAGTGAGGATTAAGCATTTAGTTCAAGGTTTCCAAACCAAATCAAGGTAAGAATCTGTCCGATGTTGTATAATTCGTAGAAAAATCATACGATGTCCAAATCAGGCGATTCCAGTGCCCATGGTTTCGTCTCGATGTCTTTTTCAGTTAATCAGTTGGGGTCCAGACGTCATTCGGTCGTTTTCTAGGGTTTTGAACCCGATTTCCATGAGTATGATATATGTATCCAGTTGTGTTGTGAAATTCTTGTAAAATCGTGTGTTCACTGGATTGTTCTGAAATTTTGTGTGGAGAAGAACCTTTTCATGATCCATACTCGACCAAAAGGGATTGACTCAGTTCATTGTTTTGGTTTAGACTTTGGTATGTGCAATCCGACCTCCACAGATTGGTTGCTGCACACCTAGGTCAACTTGTGGGATTTTTAATTCCCAAATGGTTCATAGTTTATGTCTGAAAATTTTATGGGAAGTTCATCCTCATATCTAGTATGTTACATCCAGAGGGCTTGATCCAATTCCATTAGGAAGCTAGGGTTCCAATGCCTTCTCTTTGACTGAACCACAATTGTCGCTGTGCACATTGTCCTTGTTGCACGATTTTTAATTCTCAGTTGGCTTATGCTTTGAGTTTGATTTTTGGATGAGAGCTTTATCTTCGTGTCTAGTGTAACTCATCCAAAAGGCTTGACTTATTCCTTTCAGAAGTCAGGTTGTTGGACAAATCTTGTCAACCTATGCTGAGTTGTGACATAAATGTTGCTGCTCATTTCCTTCATATTGTATGATTTTTAATTCTGAATTGGTTTGTCTTTTGGGTCTGAATTTCGGAGGGTAGTCTCTTGGTTATATCTAGTATGCCTATGTAAGAGGGTTTCCCTTGATTCCATTCCCAAGTGGAATGGAATTGGTGATTCCTCCGTTAATCCAGATTTGTGACAGATTGCACTGTCAATCTTGTTACTTATTTTCTAAGGTCTTAGAGTGTGATTCAAGTATCGGTACCTTCTCGAGACTTGTCATGTATTGTGTCTACTTTTCAGAATGTTTGAGTTTGTGCCATTCGGGTTTCTGAGTTGGGAGTTATGGTCAATTCTTTGACCATGCGTCTTAGATGTCAAAATCTAAAAATGAGTTAATAATGTGATATTAATCTATTACGATGTAGATTAAGAGGTCTTTAATTGTTACTAAGGCCAAGCTTGTATTAACTAGAATATTAAATGAACTCCTTAGGTATTAAGGAGTAAAGTTGAAGGAAAGGAAAACACAACGGGAAGAAGTGATTCTAGTTAGACTTCTCTAATTAGACAAGGTGAGTATGTGTGGATTTTCCTAGTACATAGCAAAATGATATTTTCAGAAAATGAGATTTCCAAATGCTTTTAAATATTAAAGTTTGGTATCAGTTTTGAAAGTAGCTCTATACGTGAGCTAAGTGTTTTAAAATAGATTTTTGAAGAAGTTTAGTTTCTGAGGTTATTTTGAAAGAAGCTCCATATGTGAGCTTAAGATGTTGAAATTAGTTTTCAAAGTGATTTTGATTATGAGTCAAAGAGTTTATAAGTTTGAGTTTATTGTGTCCATATTTGACCAATTTGAGATGAAGTGAAGAAAGTAATAAATTAAGAAATCAGAGCAAAGAAAGTAGTAAGAGTCAGTTGTCCGGACTAGGATCACCCACATAATCGGGAGATCTGAAGACACTACTGGGATGGTACCTCCCGTCGCGAAGTAGTTGTCTAGCTTAGCATAACCTTATGGTTGGATTTGTTCCAAGCCATGAAGGGGAGACAGAAGTAGCACAACCTTGCGGGTGGATCTGTTCCGTCCCGTGAAGGGGAGTTGGTAATATGAATTAAATTAATTCATGAGTTCAGTTGGTCTTTAGAAAATGAGAAAGAAAGCAATTTTTGAGTTTTGAAAATGAGAAGAAAAGCAGTTTTGAGATTTATTATAAAAATCAGTTTTAAGTATTTTACTTGTTAATATTACAAGTTTTGAGTAAAGGAGTTTTGGGTCTAAAACCCATATTACTCACGAGGCTTTATGTCTCACGTATTATTTGTTTTTAAAATGCTATGTACTTAGGTGGGAAGAGCAGGAGCTAGGTTACTTCATAAGCTTTGAAGTTGGGACCAGTGTAACATACAGATAAGTTTAAGTTATGGCTTTTGTATGCAGTCTGTAATACCCCGTATGAATAAATTTGTAAAAAAAAATTAAGTGACTTTTTACAAGTCGTGTATTGTAAACTATATTAATTTATGGTTTTTTTAGAAAGGGGTGTTACATCGGTAGTCACATCGCCTGCTTTTGCTAAGTGAGGGAGGATGGCAATAATGTTCTTGAGGGCGGTATGGTCACTACGTACCACGACTAAATGAGCAGGACTGTGAGAGTATTTTGACCAATCTTCCATTTGAATCTTAGTGTTCTTCACTAAATTATCCAAACACAAGCGTCTCAAAATCAGTCGGAGCCGTACATGTCACACCCTCAAACCACGATGGCGGAAACATCTGAGGGTGGATGACTTCATGAACAGTATCACAACAACGTTTGTACAATAGTGATCAAAGCAAACACATCCATCATATACATAATTGTAATGTTACAAGAGTTCAAAAGATTGTACGTTTTAAATACAATTACAATATGATATCAAAATACATAGTATGATGCCATAGCGACCCATCGTCAAAGGTTGTAGTTACCTTATAAATTTCCTGAGAATACAAGTAGTTTGAAAGATTGTCAACATTACGTTGGTGAGTTCATAAGATTTTTTTTGTATGAGAAAATCCATAATCCTTTTTCCTTGTAAACAGATAGTGTTTGAAACCAGAAAATCCAATATTTTCTTATAAATGTGTAGTAGTCTTAAAACCCAAAGACCAAAAATGTATAGGTATTTGTATACTTGAAAATAGTATTACGTAGTTTTATTCTTGTATAAAACCGTGTAAATAGATGTTTACTTGCAGACGAATCGTAGATTTAATTACACAAAACTCGTATGTATAAGTAAATCGTACATATATTTATATCTTTGATAAAACGTAGTTTTAATTTTCATAGAACCAGTGTGTATAAGTAAAACCATACTTATATTTGTAACTTGTTAAAATGTAGTTTTAATACCATAAAACTTGTATGAGGAATCTATTTCCTTGTAAAATGTAGTATTGTAATCCAAGAAAATCCAATATTTTCTTATGAATGTATCCAAGTCCTTAAAACCCAATGACTAAAATGTATAGCATAGTTTGTAAGAACCCGTGAAAATGTGTAATAAAATGTAAAATAATCGGGTAAAAAGGACGAAAAGTTGTAAAAGGGTAAAACGGTCATTTGTCACGTCGTACGACTATTATGTGTAATAATATGTATTAATATAATGAGAAATAAAAGTTTATGTGAAATTTGGAGTTTTACCGCGTGAATAGTACAATTTGGCCAAAAAGGGCAAATTGGTCATTTGACATAAAAATGACCAAAATGTTAAGAAAAATGTCAAGTTGGAAGTTAATGGGACATTGTTGCAAGAATTTGGGTCTTAGGACCATCTATGTAAAGAAAATGGAAAATTTAGGACTAAAATGTAATTATTTTATAAATATTAAATATAAACTAAGAGAGTTATTACTCTCATAATTCAGAAGTTTTCTCCAGAGAATTCTAGGGAGCACGAGAGAGAGCTAGAGAGAAGAAGAAGTTCTTGAAGGTTGCTAAGAAATCAAAGGAATCAAAGGTTGGAATTAGTGATTCCAAGGTAAGAATTCATCCTCTTTAACCTAGTTTTTGGGTATGTGGTTGAATTTGGTCTCGGGAAGAAATTGAAACTGAAATTGCAGCTGTAATCCATGTGGGTTAAGTAGCTAATGCTTCCAATAAACCATTAGTTAAGAACTTAACTCAAAAACATGGAAGTAGGTTGTTATAATTGAGAATTTTCAAGTTTAGCCAAGAACGTTAATTTCTGTAATTGAGTTATTGAAGTGTTTTTAATAGCTTAAAACCAGTGATTAGTCAAGGGTTATAGTCCTAGAACAAACCCCATACGATTAAGCACTGAAATAAGTGCTTAATGGGTGAAAACTGCGTGCTACAGTGCACAAATCGCGACTGAACAGGCTACTGCCCAGGCGCCAGGCGCAGTGCGCCCAGGACCAGGGCGGGGTGCGCCCAGGCGCAGTGCGCCTTCAGTCAGGGGCTGGGCAGGGACCAAAAATGTTAAAATTTTCAAATAACTCAAACGCTAGAAACCATAGCTAGACATGTCCGATTGACCTGAAATTTTAGACATAACCTTAACATGGTATAAGAACATGTCGGGAATGGTCAAATTCATAATTTGACCTTGCGGAAAAGTTACTGTAGCGGCAGAGGCTAAAAACACTATTCATGTCCATGATTTTTAGAATTTGAGCTAGACTTGTCCAATGAACTCCAAATTTGAAACACAAGTCTAATATGGGATAAGATTTCATGGAAAAGAGTCGGAACTGAAATACGACCCCTCGGGGGTACTGTAGCAGTATACGCGTATTTCGGAGAAATCGTAAAACGAGTTTATTAATAGTTATACCTTTATTATAACCCATAGTAACATAGTATGGCACTCTTGTGCTATAAGTTAGTTGTTATATATATGAATTGAATATAAACATATATCTTGTAAATAATAGGTGGTGGTTCAAATACGGTGAACCGAGCGAAAGAAAAAGAGGTGCAAAGGACTAACTGAATCAAGGTGAGTGTTATGTGGATTTTTGAGTACATAGCAAGTTGCATTCTATTTAAAAATGTTTTGGAGTCAAAGTATTTTATGGAAAACATGACTATAATGTGAAGGAAATGGAATCAGAAATAAAGTGACTAGTAATGTGATTGAATTATGATGTTAAGTTGCTTAGTATCCGGATCAAGACCACAGCCTGCTGCGGTAGGGGTGGCACTAAGACACTACTGGGATGGTACCTCCCGTCACGAAGTAGTTGTCTTACCTTGATAGATGAATTTGTTTCATTCTATTGGGAAAGTAGCTATACGAGTGCGTCTCGTATAAAACCTACGGGTGCGCTCGTAGGAATGTACCATTGATAAGAAATAAGGAATACCTGTGGGTGCGCTCACAGGAAAAGAATATTGAACATCGAATAAATAATGAAATTATTGGCAAAGATATTTTTGGGTCTAAACCCATATCGCTCACGAGACATTATGTCTCACGTATTTTCTTTTAAAAATGCTATGTACTCAGGTAACAGGAAGGACGTTGAAAGAGTCGGGTGGGACCGTAGCTTCTGATGTATAATAATGTATAATAAACAGGTTTGAACCGTGGTTGTGAAACAAATTCGTGATACCCCGTTTGTAATTTAAATAAATGGTTTGTTTTCAAATGTTGTAATAAAGTTTGTAAAAAAAAAAAATTTGTGTAAAAATTTGGGGTGTTACAATTTGGTATCAGAGCCATGGTTTAAGCGAATTAGGTTGGGTAACCATCCTAGGCTTAAACTAGTGGATTAATAGTAAGTAAAGTAGTAGTACTAGGTACTAACTAATGGGGTAGAATTGCTAATTTATAATGATGCAATCCACAGAAACCGATGAACTAGGAGATCTTGTGATAACACCAAAGCCAAAGTATATAGGTGGTTAAAGTAATATTGGGCCCGTATTATTATAACCACAGGATATGCTTTGGAAATGGTGAAGTCACTAGGGAACCTGAGGAATTTGGTTGTGGAAATTAGTATAGAAAGACACTTGGAAACACGAATTCCATAGGAAGATCACATGCTACCGCTTTCGAGTATATTGATAATTATATATATATATATATATATATATATATATATATATATATATATATATATATATATATATATGGGTGAAGTAACAAAACGCGAATTCTATTTGTTTTATATAGTAAATGGAGAGCGGTGATCAGAACCTTTTGAGTGAAGGACGGACTGCAAGTCATACCCCGTCCCATGGAGATAACCCGGTCGATGATGAGGTTAACATGGGTCCTAACCCAAATCCAATACCGCAACCTCCACCAGTGACTTTGGAGGCTATTCAAAATCTTATTAGTAATCTAAAGACAGAGATGAGAGAGGATATGCGACAAATGTTGAATACACGGCTGGGGGACCCACAACCTAATCCTTCAGCAGACGATGCTTCTTGGAGACCCACTAATGGAGATTCGGTTACAGAGGAGGATAGTGTGGGGATAGAAGATAATAATAGATGTTCTTTCAAAACTTTCCTGACATGTAAGCCAACGGAATACTATGGTAGTTACGAGCCTAAAGTCACGATGCGGTGGATACGGGAGACAGAGCAAGTGCTAGAGGTCAGCAAGTGTCATGAGAAGGATAAAGTTTATTATGCCTCGCGAATGTTGAAAGACGATGCATTGGTTTGGTGGAACACTTTATATGAACTGGTTGGAAAGGATGTAATTTACAAGTGGTCGTGGACCGAATTCACCACTCGCCTGAAGAATAAATATTGTCCCCTTCGAGACATAGAAAAACTTGAAGACGAATTCCTTACTTTAAAGAAGGGTAATTTGACTGTTGCTGAATATACTAAAAAGTTCAGTGATATGCTACCGTTCGTGGGAAACCTCTACACTACGGAGTGGGCACGAATCAACCGTTATGTGAAAGGCTTACCTTGGGAGTATGAATTGGAAGTAAAACGGGCGGTAACAATGGATGCGGCGTTTGAGGCAGCAAGAAATGTTGAAGATGTGGGGAAACGAAGAACAGTGGAGAAGCAAGTTTCTGGAGATAAACATAAATTCAGTGGCGGGAGTAGTAGCTGGAATAAGAAGGGAAAGTCGGTAGTAATGTCAACCAAACAGGGCAGTCGAAAGATGTGTGATAAGTGTGGGAAAGAGCATACGGGCGAGTGTAGGATGGGAAGTGCGGCTTGTTTTAACTGCGGAAGAATGGGTCATAAGGCGAGGGAATGTACTTATCCTAAGCTCAATGAAGTCGAGTGTTTCTCATGTCACGAAAAGGGGCATTATAGTTTTAATTGTCCGAAGAAGGGTGGCGAGACAATGGTATCAACTGCGCAGAAAAAGACGGTGCCTCAAAAGGTGAAGACTCGCGCCTTCCAACTCACCCGAGAAGAAGCAAAGGAAACACAAGACGTGGTCTCAGGTACTCTATTAATTAACCAGATGCCTGCCTATGTATTATTTGATTCTGGTGCTACGTGTTCGTTTATGTCCTATGAGTTTGGTCTAAAATTCAATATACCGCTAGAACCATTAGATCGTGTATGTGAGGTAGAATTGGCAAGTGGTAAGAAGGTGGGGATAAAACATGTGTACCGTAACTGCGAACTCAGCATAGATGATCAGAAATTTTCATTGAACCTTCTTCCGATTGGAGTGAAGACTTTTGATGTTGTCATTGGGATGGATTGGCTTGGGGCCAATGATGCAAAAATCGCATGTGGGAAAAAGATAGTGTCGGTGAAAATTCCAGGTGGCAGCAAAGTGTATGTTTACGGTGAAAAACCCAAGAGAATGTCTAATTTGATTAGTGCAGCGAAAGTCAGAAGATGTTTGAGTAAAGGATGCGTATCCTATGTGGCGTATGTGATGATGGAGGATAAAGTAAAGAAAACGGTACATGACATTGACGTGGTGAAAGAATACCCTGAAGTGTTTCCAGATGATTTACCCGGGTTGCCACCAGAAAGACAAGTTGAATTCCGAATCGATCTTGTACCTGGAGCTTCTCCTATCGCCCGTGCTCCATACCGTTTGGCCCCGACCGAAATGTGAGAGTTGATGTCACAATTACAGGAACTGTTGGATAAAGGCTTCATACGCCCCAGTGTGTCGCCTTGGGGTGCACCGGTACTATTTGTCAAGAAGAAAGATGGCACGATGCGAATGTGCATTGACTACCGCGAGCTTAACAAAATTACCATCAAGAACCGTTACCCGCTGCCACGAATAGACGATCTGTTTGATCAGTTACAAGGCGCCGATTATTTCTCCAATATTGACCTCCGGTCTGGTTATCATCAGGTGCGCGTAAGAAATGAAGATATTGAGAAGACTGCTTTTCGCACTCGCTACGGGCATTATGAATTTCTGGTCATGCCTTTTGGTCTGACGAATGCCCCGGCAATCTTTATGGATTTGATGAATAGGGTGTGCAAGCCGTTCCTTGATAAGTTTGTTATCGTCTTTATTGATGACATCCTTATCTACTCGAAGAATGCAGAAGAACACAGGAATCATTTGAGGACGGTGCTAGAAGTTCTGAAGAAAGAAAAGTTATATGCAAAATTTTCGAAGTGCGAATTCTGGCTGAGGGAGGTGCAATTCCTTGGACACGTTGTCTCAATCCAAGGCATTAAAGTAGATCCAGCAAAGGTGGAGGCAGTGATGAAATGGGAATTTCCCAAGACTCCGACGGAAGTGAGAAGTTTTCTTGGACTTGCCGGATATTACCGACGGTTCATCCAAGATTTTTCACGAATTGCAGTACCTCTTACGAAGCTAACAAGGAAAGGGGTAAAGTTTGAATGGGGGGCGGAACAAGAGAAAGCGTTTGAGACACTAAAAGAGAAGTTATGCAATGCGCCGGTTCTTACCCTACCAGAGGGAACGGAAGATTTCGTGGTGTATAATGATGCCTCTAATAGAGGATTGGGTTGTGTATTAATGCAGCGGGGAAAAGTGATAGCATATGCTTCTCGCCAATTGAAGGAACCCGAAACTCGGTATGCAACGCATGATTTGGAACTGGCCGCAATTGTGTTTGCATTAAAAATCTGGAGGCATTATCTGTATGGAACAAAGTGCACCTTGTACACATATCATAAAAGCTTGCAATACGTATTTTCTCAGAAAGATCTCAATATGAGGCAAAGTAGGTGGCTGGAGCTAATAAATGATTATGACTGTGAAATCGCTTACCACCCTGGGAAAGCTAATGTGGTAGCAGATGCCTTAAGCAGGAAGTTACATGAAAAGAAAAGTCAAGTGAGGTTGATGAAGATCGAATTGAAATCAAGTCTAATAGAAAGCATCAAAGACGCGCAAAAGCAAGTATTGGAAAGAGGTGACTTAAAGAAGGAAAAACTGGGAAAAGATTTGGTGTTTGGAGAAAATACCCAGGGACTGAAGACAGTCAGAAATCGCGTGTGGGTACCAAAAGCAGGTGGAAACCGAAAGTTGATATTGGAAGAATCCCACAAGTCAAAATATTCCATTCATCCAGGAAGCACGAAAACTTATCGGGATCTCAAAGAACAGTATTGGTGGCCGGGAATGAAGAAAAGAATTGTTAAATATATCTCCAAATGTGCAACCTGTGCACAAGTGAAAGCGGAACACCAAGCCCCATATGGAAATACTCAACCACTGCAAATTCCAGCGGGGAAATGGGAAGACATAACCATGGATTTCATATTTGGATTGCCAAGAACCAGAAGAGGTCATAATGGTATATGGGTCATTGTTGACCGCTTGACCAAGAGTGCTATGTTTTTGGCGATTAATGAAAATACACAATTGGAAACGTTGGCGCAGATATACAAGGATGAAGTTATACGACTTCATGGAGCTCCCTTGTCAATTATGTCTGACAGAGACCCACGGTTTACCTCAAAATTGTGGGAGGCACTACAAGAACGTATGGGGACAAAAATTAAAATGAGTACAGCCTATCATCCCCAAACAGATGGGCAAAGTGAACGAACTATTCAGACCGTAGAAGATATGCTGCGATCGTGTGCTTTAGATTTTGGTGGGAATTGGGACGAACACTTGCCATTGGTAGAGTTTTCTTATAACAACAGCTATCATTCCAGTATTGGGATGCCACCGTTTGAAGCTCTATATGGCAGAAAGTGTAGAACCCCTTTGTGTTGGTTGGAAGCAGGGGAGACTAAAATAACTGGGCCAGAAATTGTAAGGATAACAAACGAAAAGATTAAAATAATTCAAGCTAATATGAAAGCTGCTCAAGATAGGTAGAAGAGTTATGCAGATTTGAAGAAGAGACCTTACGACTTAAAAGAAGGTGATCTGGTGATGCTCAAAGTATCGCCGTGGAAAGGCGTGGTAAGATTTGGAAAGAAGGGTAAACTGAGTCCAAGATACGTTGGACCCTTCAAGATCTTAAAGAGAATTGGCGAACAAGCTTTCAAGCTAAAGTTACCACGCGAACTGAGTGGTATACATGATACGTTCCACGTGTGCTATTTGAAAAAGTACTTCGGGGAGAGTGAACTTGTTATTCCGTTGGAAGACCTAAAAGTAGAAGCCCCGAATAAGCTGATAGAAGAACCAGAAGCGATGTTGGAAGTGAGAACCAAAAAGCTGCGGAATAAAGAAATTGAACTAGTCCTGGTCAAATGGAAGCACTCATCGGGTTCGGATTTAACCTGGGAGACTTTGGAAGACATGAAGAGAAGATATCCCAATTTTACGGACTACGAAAAGATTCCGAGGACGGAATCCTCTTAAGGGGGAGAGGTTGTAAGAACCCGTGAAAATGTGTAATAAAATGTAAAATAATCGGGTAAAAAGGACGAAAAGTTGTAAAAGGGTAAAACGGTCATTTGTCACGTCGTACGACTATTATGTGTAATAATATGTATTAATATAATGAGAAATAAAAGTTTATGTGAAATTTGGAGTTTTACCGCGTGAATAGTACAATTTGGCCAAAAAGGGCAAATTGGTCATTTGACATAAAAATGACCAAAATGTTAAGAAAAATGTCAAGTTGGAAGTTAATGGGACATTGTTGCAAGAATTTGGGTCTTAGGACCATCTATGTAAAGAAAATGGAAAATTTAGGACTAAAATGTAATTATTTTATAAATATTAAATATAAACTAAGAGAGTTATTACTCTCATAATTCAGAAGTTTTCTCCAGAGAATTCTAGGGAGCACGAGAGAGAGCTAGAGAGAAGAAGAAGTTCTTGAAGGTTGCTAAGAAATCAAAGGAATCAAAGGTTGGAATTAGTGATTCCAAGGTAAGAATTCATCCTCTTTAACCTAGTTTTTGGGTATGTGGTTGAATTTGGTCTCGGGAAGAAATTGAAACTGAAATTGCAGCTGTAATCCATGTGGGTTAAGTAGCTAATGCTTCCAATAAACCATTAGTTAAGAACTTAACTCAAAAACATGGAAGTAGGTTGTTATAATTGAGAATTTTCAAGTTTAGCCAAGAACGTTAATTTCTGTAATTGAGTTATTGAAGTGTTTTTAATAGCTTAAAACCAGTGATTAGTCAAGGGTTATAGTCCTAGAACAAACCCCATACGATTAAGCACTGAAATAAGTGCTTAATGGGTGAAAACTGCGTGCTACAGTGCACAAATCGCGACTGAACAGGCTACTGCCCAGGCGCCAGGCGCAGTGCGCCCAGGATCAGGGCGGGGTGCGCCCAGGCGCAGTGCGCCTTCAGTCAGGGGCTGGGCAGGGACCAAAAATGTTAAAATTTTCAAATAACTCAAACGCTAGAAACCATAGCTAGACATGTCCGATTGACCTGAAATTTTAGACATAACCTTAACATGGTATAAGAACATGTCGGGAATGGTCAAATTCGTAATTTGACATTGCGGAAAAGTTACTGTAGCGGCAGAGGCTAAAAACACTATTCATGTCCATGATTTTTAGAATTTGAGCTAGACTTGTCCAATGAACTCCAAATTTGAAACACAAGTCTAATATGGGATAAGATTTCATGGAAAAGAGTCGGAACTGAAATACGACCCCTCGGGGGTACTGTAGCAGTATACGCGTATTTCGGAGAAATCGTAAAACGAGTTTATTAATAGTTATACCTTTATTATAACCCATAGTAACATAGTATGGCACTCTTGTGCTATAAGTTAGTTGTTATATATATGAATTGAATATAAACATATATCTTGTAAATAATAGGTGGTGGTTCAAATACGGTGAACCGAGCGAAAGAAAAAGAGGTGCAAAGGACTAACTGAATCAAGGTGAGTGTTATGTGGATTTTTGAGTACATAGCAAGTTGCATTCTATTTAAAAATGTTTTGGAGTCAAAGTATTTTATGGAAAACATGACTATAATGTGAAGGAAATGGAATCAGAAATAAAGTGACTAGTAATGTGATTGAATTATGATGTTAAGTTACTTAGTATCCGGATCAAGACCACAGCCTGCTGCGGTAGGGGTGGCACTAAGACACTACTGGGATGGTACCTCCCGTCGCGAAGTAGTTGTCTTACCTTGATAGATGAATTCGTTTCATTCTATTGGGAAAGTAGCTATACGAGTGCGTCTCGTATAAAACCTACGGGTGCGCTCGTAGGAATGTACCATTGATAAGAAATAAGGAATACCTGTGGGTGCGCTCACAGGAAAAGAATATTGAACATCGAATAAATAATGAAATTATTGGCAAAGATATTTTTGGGTCTAAACCCATATCGCTCACGAGACATTATGTCTCACGTATTTTCTTTTAAAAATGCTATGTACTCAGGTAACAGGAAGGACGTTGAAAGAGTCGGGTGGGACCGTAGCTTCTGATGTATAATAATGTATAATAAACAGGTTTGAACCGTGGTTGTGAAACAAATTCGTGATACCCCGTTTGTAATTTAAATAAATGGTTTGTTTTCAAATGTTGTAATAAAGTTTGTAAAAAAAAAAAATTTGTGTAAAAATTTGGGGTGTTACATAGTTTGTAGTATAAAGCCATTGAAAATGTATATTTCCACGTAAACAATTTATAAAGTTGATTTCCCATGCGAGACGCCCTATAACCATACTGTGACCATGTAGGCCTGCTTCGACGTTCTTCAGGCGTCGGACTGTTATGACATTTGTCACCTCAGACCCGTCGGTCTAGCTGTAGCTAGCAGCTCAGGTGCGGGGTGTCCGTCCCGTATAGATCTATACACAAATATCACGCTCTCTTACCGAGACTTTGGTTATAAATTTCAGGACTTATAGTCTGTACTTAAATAAGCACTGTGAAGACCCGTCTCACAAAAATGTATGTATCAATCAACTTGTTATTCGTATATGAAAAACCCTTGTATTTGCCCATTATCATTTTTTCCATGATAATATAGTAATGTATAATTATATATTTTTATATAATTATTTTTGTCTTGTTCAAAATGTCATAGTAACCTTGTGTCCACAAACTATTCCTATAATAGTCTATTTTTAGTATTCCGTCGTAAAAAGCAAATATTTACAAATATATGTGAAATAACTTATTTAGATGGTTATAAAGAACTTCTTTGAGATATATTATCCACAATAGTGGTGTAATAAATTGGTTATACCCATTATTAATTCCAATATAATATTTCATGACTATCAAATAAAAACGGTCAGGTAGAAGATCAAATGGGGAGGCAGGACCCTTTCAGCGTATAAGCCTTTCGGAAATCCAACAACCTAGCCCAAATGATCGGCCTAGACACCGCCCTCGTAAGTAGATCATTCGATATTATTTTTGGAACTATAATTGAATTGTTGTCATAATGATGTTTACAAAATTTACATTTTGTTTACTACTGTTACAAATGAGTATAAATAGCTATTTTTATAGTATAACTTGTATTCTTCCACTTAAAAACTTGAATAAATATAAAAAGAAAGGGTATGAACTCACCTCAATGTCAACTAGGACCTTATCGTCAATTGTTGTTAGATCGCCCGACTCTTCGTGCTTATAACTCGAACTCACTATATTTATAACTGAAATATCTACTTCTAATGCTCATTCTTCGTATATATCTATATATATCGAAGAATCTTCTAGCAATACTATCTAGTGATATAGAGATCGAGATATGAGTTGTGAGAAATGAGAGGATTTGAGCCTCTATTTATAGTAGGTTTATTTTCGTATAGCGGCCCTCAAGATACATATATTTGACGTTTATAGCTTTTAGAAATTGTCAATGACAATACATACCCTAAAAATACTCTTTAAATAGATTTAATAGTTTTTATATAAAATGAATGATTTTTGTTTATAAAAATATGATCTACAAAAATCGTAGTTTAATAACAATATATGATTTAAATGTAAATACAATTTCATTTTATAGAAAAAAATATTAAATATAAAACTAATATCAATAATATTATATTTTGACGTCAGATTGTTCGTATCGACGATACGGTTTTGACGGTAAATTTTTCGTTTTTAACTCGTAATATTTTTGATAAATTAAATAATACGTATTGAATACGTAGGGTTTGAAATGAAAATACGAATTCTTTGGGGGTAAAATATATAAATATGAATAAATAATTAAGTGGGGCCCGTATTAATAAAAATTATAAAAAATGGAAAATATAAATTTCAAAGTCTTCCCACCCTTTTTGAAGAAGACTTTGAAATTTGTTTTTTTTTTCAAACCAAACATTATTCACGCCGAATTACTGTTCACGTCGGACACTATTCACGACGTAATTTTTATACCAAAAAAATCTAACTTAATAGCGTTTGTTCGTATAATTAATTTGAATTAACATAAGTAATATTATAATATCCAATAATATATCGTAGATGTTATGAAATTTACATTCATATATATTGACCTAACTTATGCTTTGGTTGACTTTTGTTGACCAATTTTGACAGTTGTCACAGTACAACACCACCGACAACTGTACCACTACTACAACGGGGGCGGTAGTAAGAAGAAATCAATCATGGAGCTCATTTGACAATCCTCATGAGTACTCATGTTCAGAAGACGACAACCACAAGTTCTCTGTCTTTCTGGTTTGTGACCACTGCAACACACACACATCTCTATTCACCGTCGATTTCTTGACCATCTTTAGAGCTCACAGGTTTTGCTTTTGGAATGAAAGAGATGTTTTGCTTTTTGAATGAAAGAGACGACAACTACAAGTTTCTTGACCACCCAACACCGGTTTTGCTTTTTGAATGAAAGAGAGGAAATTATCTGAGTGATGATGAATCTCAAAAAAAATACTAAAACTTCCGGATATTTGCATCGTTAACCCCAAAAACGTAGATATTTGGGTGGGCTTATAAATTGAGAGAGAGAGAGAGAGATACCCGGGGCAAATATGGTTTTGTGTCTTATGGAAGCTTTCTCCAAGCATGCAGAGGAATGATGATGATTACGAAGAATTGGGACGATGATGAGTTTTAGGTTTCTGGGTTTTAGAGTCGTAAAGAGGAACGAAGGAGCATGTGTTCATTGATGAGAGAGTGAGAGAATGAGAGAATGAGAGATTTTGTTTTTTTATTTTTATTTTTAATTAGCTTAATAATTAATAAATTAAAAAAATAAAAAATAAAATAAAAAGGGTATTTTAGTATTTTTACCTGACCAATGGACCAAAAGTACAAGATTTTGGCCACCACAAGGACCATCAGCGTGAGATTTGAAAAGGATGACCAAAACCGTGATTTCTTGTCAACCATAGGGACCAAAATTGTAAGTTTTTTTTTTTTTGAACAGGCCTTAATTTGATCGGATTATATATACATATTTTTGTCTATTTTTAAGCAAAAGGTTTAATAAGAAAAGTTCAAAAAAATTTAGTTTACAGTTTTGGTCCCTGTGGTTTGTGGTTTTTTTCGTATTGGTCTCTGAACTCGAAATCCCACATCCTTGCCTCTATGGTTAGCTTTTGCTTTCACTATTGGTCCCTCTCTCCGTTATAGTTAACATTTGCTATTAAATGGAGGGTGAATTGACTATTTTGCCCTTTATTAATTATTTAATGTATTAATTAAAAAATAAAAGAAATCTCTCTCTCTCTCTCTTTCTCTCGTTCAAGAGTTGAACCACTGCCATAAATCATCTTCCAGGTCTGCAACTTCATTAACTCACAAACAAGTCTGCAACTTCATTAACCCACAACCAAAGGCACTCTTGATGCACCACTGTAGAGAATAATCGGAAGTTGATTAAAAAAAGGAAGCATCTCAAGAGCCGTTCATCTTCATCATTTTCCAGCCACCGTCGGTGTTGTGGAAGCCTTTGACCAGAAGGATATCAATCTTTCAAGTTGGAAAGGTGGTTCCCGGTTATTCTCTGATAACTCAACTACTCCTGAAACTACTTCAAACAATTAATTCCATCATAAAAGTTCATGGTGAGCACCGCTTAATCCTCTTG
The DNA here is from genome assembly GCA_023525715.1 of Cichorium intybus. Lineage (NCBI taxonomy): Eukaryota > Viridiplantae > Streptophyta > Magnoliopsida > Asterales > Asteraceae > Cichorium > Cichorium intybus. The sequence continues at coordinate 28,639,436 of CM042017.1, read as the reverse complement.
CAAGTCAGCAGTAGTGTCCCAACCCTAAACAGATCTGAACTAGGGCCAAACCATGGCTTCTTCATCAAAATCTCATATTCATCTCATTCCACATACGCATCATTATCAAAAAATACAACGAGCTAATTTTAAACAATAAACTGCAACTAGGTCAATTTTTTGGGATTGATAGAATGGATGTTGGCACTCCGATTCGTAAAGCCTAACAACCCAAATCAGAAGTGATTTTGATTGGCAAAGTGAGATAGAGACGTTGGAGAAGAACCAATGCCGACAGGAACATTGACCGGGGGAATTGGTTTGTAATCGCCGAGTCCGGTCCAATTCCATATTTAAAGAATCTTCTATTTTCCGAAAGTGTCGTATCCCAAGAAAATGCAGTTACAACCACCGTGTAAAATATCCAAAACCGGTCCTTGGTTAGGTTTTGAGACAAGAAGCTCCGACTGCAACTTGTTAGTTGTAGTCAAAATGAAATTGATACTCTCGATTGTTGAGATCTAATATTCTCTATTCGGTATTGACAAAGCTAATGTACGATGAAATGGGTTTATCGGTGATTCTGATGAACATCAATCACTGAAGAGCTGATTACTTGATTATGTTTCAACACTTGTTCTGAAATAAAAAATATACAGTGTGTGAGATTTACAACCTGGTGATAATGTACGATGATGATTGATTTTCCAGAAATTGAATCACCGATGACACTACTTTTTAACGCGTATATGATCTACAATTCGATGGTGAGGATGATTGATATTTGAGATCTCTTATCCCTGCTTCAAGATTGATTAAATTTTCTGGTTGTTGTTCATGATTTGCCGATGACATTCACGTTTGATTATGAGAGAGAGAGAGAGCTAGATTATTTTCTAAAATCAAAATTTTAATTAAAAATTAAAATCAGGGGTAAAAGAGTCATTTTATCCATCCTATTTAATAGAAAAAGTTAACATTAACAGGGCAAGGACCAAAACTGTTAGTGAATGAAAACCGCAAGGATGTGAGATTTCGAGTTCAAACGAAAAGGAGCACAAACCAAGGGGACCAAAATTGTAATTTACTCAAAAATTTATATATCTTGGATTTTCGTTGGACAACGTTGGACCCCTTTATTATGTTTGAGTATTTGACCAACTCAAACGGTCCTTATTTTAGCTAAATTTTTTATTTTACTTATTTTACTCTTCAAATACAACATATAGAGCATATCACATAAATGCCGTTCTAAAAAAAATAACATAAATCAACCTTATTACCTGTATATTAATCGAAAATTTTGTTTCTTCTCATTTCAGTAATTTTCTTTCATTAGTTTGAACGCCAAGATTATAAAATTAGGATGTAACCAATAAAAATATAGAGCCATATAAATTATTAGATTCAACTGAATATTCTTAACTTTGGACATTTACGAATAATATATAATTCCAATAGACAACAGTTTTTTGATAAAATCTAGAAATTAAATATTTTATTAAACTTAGACCAATTAATAGATCCCAATCTTTATACAAAAGGCCTCACCAGCCGCTTCCTAGTTTCTTTCAAACAAGGCCACAATGTTATCAAGAGCTTTAAACACAAAGTCCAAAAGAAGCTCTAGGTTTCTTGATTTCATCTCTCAATTATTTTGATTTCATGAATGATCATTGCAACTAATCATCATTACACATGTTTAATTTCTTAGGTATAATGAAGGAAGTTGTCGATCATCACTCTCTTTATGTGAATACGATGAGATCTTTATTGGTTGCATGGAAGATGAGCCGGTTTTGCCATGTGATGGTGAACCCACGGAGGAAGATTGTGGGTACAAATGGAGAGTGAAAGATGTGATGAGGGCTTCTGTTGGTGTAGTTGGAGAGACCCTTTTAGGTTTAACTGAGAAAGTTGTGTTTTCAGATGGTACGTATAGTGTGTTGAAAAGGTTCAGAATGGTTTGTGTAAGGAGGAAGGAGTTTGAGCGACGTGTGACTAAACTGGCAGCAATTGGTCGGCGTTGTGATTATCTTGTTCCAATGAAGGCATATCTTTATTCAAAGAGGTTCAAGTTTGTTGTTTGTGATTATTACCCGATGGGTAGTCTATATGATCTGCTGATCGGTATGTTCTCTTTTATTTGATTAACAAAACTATGTTCTCTTTTATATGAATTGCATGCGAGTCTAATATGATTAAATTTTCTTTACACAAAATATACAAATCTTGTTTGATTCTTGGACAAAAGCATACAACACTATAACTAATAATCGGTTGATCACATGACAACGGTTAAATGCTTTTTCTAATTACCTTTTTACCAATATATTTAACATTGTTTATCCTTTTTATGTGTTTAAATAGGATACTAATAATATATTGCACCTATTGGTTTTAATATGAAGCGCTACTCTACATTTCGTATAATAAACCAGTTTGCCTTATATGTTAAAAAAAGAATAGAACATTGGTGCATAAATGTTCATTTACCCTTTATAATAGAATTTACTAAGATGTTGGATATTGCATGTTTAGAACAAATATTCTCCACAGTGATTGATTATCATAGACTCTTACATGAACTATATATATATATATACAGACAAATAAAATTATTTTTACATTCTACTATTATATTGTTAATTGTCATATAAACTGATTGCTAATTCATCATGGGCTCGAGTATTTTAGGGGCAAGAGAACATGGGCACACCCCACTAAAGTGGAAGCAAAGACTAAAGATAATCTTGCACATAGCAAGAGCCATTGGCTTCATCCATTCACAGTCACCACCACGAGACAGAAACATGGTCATGAATGTCCATGGCAACCTCAAAACCTCCAACATTATGATCGATGTTGATTTTAATGCTTACTTGTCAAATTATGGTTTTACCCAACTTGCAGTGGAAATTTCTGACACCGGTCAGAGAAAACCACCATCACCACCTTCCCCACTAACACCCTGTTATGAACCACTGTCACAAAAGAATGACATATACCATTTTGGAATAATTGTGTTGGACATTTTGGGAGGATCAAAGGCTTTGGAGTCGGCAAAATGGTGTTTTGAAAGGAAAGAAGATATTAAAGACAAAGAATGTGATTGCTTTGAGTTCCCTATTGAATGGAAAGACCGAAGAAAGGTTTTGAAGGTTTGGAAAATGGCATTGGCATGTACAAATAGGTCAAATGAAGCTAGGCCTTCAATAGAGAATATACTCTTACATTTAGGCAAGTAACATCCTCCTCATACAATTAAAAAAAACTTTTTGATTTTAATATTATTGGATATGATACATAATAAACGTTGTTCAATAAAGATGGATTATTGTGATTTACGTTTTTATTGTAATGTTGAAACTCTTTAACTTGAAACTAATTTGTCAATACAAATAAAGAGTTTTCTAACTTAAGGTACTTATGACACATAAATATTATATATATATATATATATATATATATATATATATATATATATATATATATATATATATATATATATATATATATATATATATATATATATATATAGGGTTGGGTTCAATAATGAACTAAAATTATACATGGTACCAAGGGATTAATCTCGATCGTCGGAATCAAAATCATCAACGGCTAAAAAATAGGTTGTACATTTATTACATCGACGCACATGTAGAAAATTATAACAAATAACACACTTCATTTTTTGTTTAATTTTTCGACATTATTCTTTTTTAAAATTAAAAACCGAATATACCAAAATTCATAATTTTTTGTCTACTATAAATAGACATCCATATTGATATATAAAAAATATTTTTTTTATAAGTACAGCTCGTCTGGATTCATAATGTGAATCCGAACTATAAAAATTTGAATATGAGTAATTATTTTACTTTTAAAACTTTTACTACTTCAATATTATAACCATTTATAAGTAATATACTTTATTCACAAGTGTATTTACTCATATTTACATGAAAACTTATTCATATTTACATATCAAAATCATATAGTATTGAGAATTTACTTAGAAGATTTTTACTACTTCAACATTTTAACCATTTATAATGATTTTACTCTGATTCACAATATAAATTACTTACATTCACACAACAGTTTGCTCAGATTCACATATCAATATCATATGGTATTTTAAATATACTCCGAAATATGAATATGATTAATTTAGTTAGAAAATTTTTAACAATTTAACATTTTAATCATTTATAATAAATATACTATGATTCATAAGTTAATTCCATTCACATTCACACAAAATTTATTCAGATTCACATGGCAATATCATATGTCATTGTGAATGTCAACAGTGAACAGAATAACAGTTCAGATTCACATGTGAATCTTAACTAGCGGAAATTTCAAGGTTGTAAAAATCGTTTGACGGTAGCTTGGCAGTCGAGTGGGGTTAAGAGATTAATCGGATTAATCGGGGACCTTAAATTATAAAGAATTCATTAAAAAATATATAAATATAACAAAATAACAATGTTTGATTCATTTATTCCGAGATACACATCAAAGATTATACATTTGTTTGATTTTATTCTTTAATATAGATTTCTTTTTAGTTTCATTGAGTTCCTAGAGAGTGTTTGTGTCGTCATTTAAAAATAAGAAAATAAATAATAAATTAAAAAATTAAAAAAAAAATAAAAAATAACTGCCAAGACCGATTAATTGGCCGCCAATGCCGATATTTGACCGATTTTTGCCGCAAACTGTTAAGCTGACCGATTAGGCCTAATCGTAATCGGTTGAAGACCGCCAAGCGGTTAATCGCCGATTAATCGGCCGCCAAGGCCGATTTCTGCAACACTGATCTTAACTAGCGGAAATTTCAAAAAAAAATCCTTTTTGTATATCAATATGGATCTGTATTTGTAGAGGATAAAAAGTTATAAATTTCTATACATTCATATTTTTTCGATAAAAAATACTCCCTCCGTCCCAAAATGATAGTCCATGTTTCCTTTTTAGTTTGTCCCAAAATGTTAGTCAACTTCTAAATATAAATGACATCTTTACCAAAATACCCCTAACTTTAACTGTAACAGCCAACACATCTAGTGCCGACATTAAATGCAAAGAAAGGGTAAAACAGTCATTTTGTGGGAAAAAGTAAGATGCATTTAATGTTTTCTTAATCTGTGTGTTTTTTGTCTGTGGACTATCATTTTGGGACGGAGGGAGTAAGTCCTAAAAATTAAAAAAACGAAGTGAGTTTTTTTATAATCTGGTAGATGCACGTTCATGGTAAAGTATATAATCGTGTTGATGAGATTAGTCAATTGGTACCATAATTTATATTAGTCCCTTGTTGAACTTCTGCATATATATATATATATATATATATATATATATATATATATATATATATATATATATATATATATATATATATATATATATATATATACATATATACATACATATATATATATAGATATATATATATATATATATATCATGTTGCTAGGGTTTGGAGAAAATGATGACTTTTACAATTCTAGTTTTGAAAGCATTTTAGTATCATGTGTTATTGCATGCATTTAATAAAACATGGTACTTCTATATTTTGGAAAATCATATTCCTCATGTTATGGTTCTTATAAAATCTCCATTTCATTATCTTAATGTTTGTGATCTAAATTACTACAATTTATCTTATACAGTGATTTGAGTTTGAGCACAACAAGAACTGATTTTAATCCTATAATAAACTTGTTTTATCATTTAGGATAGGAGTTTTTGTAACCTTTTAAAATATTCATTTTAATCCTTTACCATTTTGAAACTTTTTATATTTATGATTTTAAGATAAAACCATTCTATTTTCAAAATCATTTTGCATATTGTGTTGGAAAATTTTCATTTTTGAATACTACAAAATCCTTTGATTATTTATGTTTGTTATATAGGTTTTCTATCATGAGGAATTCTAATTTCATACACAACCAAAATAATAACATCATACAATCATCAAACACAAGTTGTAGTACATAAACCAAGCCAACTTCTTGTTATTTTATATGAGCCACTACATTAAAATAAAAGTTCATTACCAAGTGACTTTGAGGGACCATATCTTGTTCAAATGATATTCGTTTGAGATCCAACTGAGAAAAAATTATTATATCGTCTAGAAGATTATGTTCCACCATTTCTTTGGACCGAAAAATCAATATGAATTTTTTGGTTTGTCCGTGTCAAGGCCAAGACCAAGACAACAAGGGCAGAACAGTGGGCAGCTTTGTTCTTTAATCTCTTAGCCTCCATCTTCATGTTCTCTTACATTTTAAAGTATATAAAATAGTCTAACGTTAGCCTAACACTTAAAATGAATAAAAATATAAGATATACCTATTTACTATTACAAACATCTTTAAAAAAAGAATATATACAACCATATCGAAATTCAAGATCATGAAAATAACACATATCAAGATTTTGGTCCAGGGCTTGTTTATGCACCAAATTACACATGAAACCATAAATAAAATAACACTTTATTTTTATAAGCAACTTTTATGTAAATCAAATGCATGCAGAAAGATTGGTTACATAAAATCATAAACTAGCATTCTCAATTTGTTGAAGAAGCCATGCATGGACTCATACATAAAATGATGAACATACATAGCTTCCAAAAACTAAGTTTATCAAAATAAAAAAATTTTCTAAACATGCATATAACCCAATATCTTATACCAATTGTTGGGAATCATGGGTGTCATTTCCAAAATCAAAAGTTTGAACAAAATGGCAATGGAAGCAAAACTTGTTTAGCAAAACATAAAATCATAGTTCTATATATTCCCATCAACAAGTTTATGTTACATGCATGTAAAGAAAAGCATAAACAACATCATAATAAATGTAAGAAACAACCTTTGTAGTCCTTTGGTCCAACTCCAAGAGTTGGATGTTGTTGAAGGTATAAGTCCAAAGTTGAACTTCTCTAAAGGTGTTCACCAACAAGCTTTTGATCATCTTGGAATGCTAGTTCCTTACTTCTTTATGCAATATCTCCATGATCGTCATATGTTTTCAAAGAACATCTGTAGAACACTAAGAACACATACTTAAATGTGTGTTCTTCCTTCCAAACTCGATAGTATGAGTGAGGGTGAGAAGAGTGAGTATATCTTGTTTTGTCTTGAACATGCATGTATAAATGATCAACATTTTATCAAATATATATGCACTAGATGGAAACTCAAGTGTATCTTCATACTAGATGAAGAACACCACACACAAAGTGTGTGTTCTTCTTTCCATTTGCATAAAACAAGAAGGGGAGAAAGAAATAATGAATGAAAGAATGAAAGTGTGTGTGCGTGTGTTCTTCTTTCCATTTGCGTAATACAAGTTTTTACCGTATTATTATGGACATTTTAGTGTATCTCATTATTACTTAATCAAACATAGCATATATGGTTATGTTTTTTTTTAACGACAAATCTATCCTACTCCTACTCCTAAACTACTCCTTGTTATGTTAGTGCCAGGGTTTGAACCCATGACCTCCTTGTTAGTAATCACCTTGTTAGCCAAGTGGGCTAGCCCCAACTTGTATATATGGTTATGTGATTATCCAATTTGTTTATACTCATATTGTTGTTAGCAATTATTTGTATTCTTAGATATCTACGAGGTACTCATCATCATAATATTTTTTCCATTCAAGTTTATGTATTTTGCTTGTAGATTCTCTGGTATCATGAAAGAGTAAGAAACATGATGGTGTTTTGCATTCTTCCATAGAGGCCAAGCATCATGCAATAACCATAACTAATTGTAACACTATTTGGTTGTGTTGGTTACTTGTGCAAGGTGTTGATGTTTTTCAACCCACTCCCTTACATTGTGGCAACAAAAGTGTGAGATGCAGATTGAGATCTATTTTCATTTCGCTCGCCGTCATCCGAACTCAAAACCATCTCACTGTCCTATGTTTCTTTAGCTCTACACATTGCTGAGATTTTTACCAAGGCTTAATCGGCTTCACGTTTTCATTTCTTGTCTGGCAAACTATTAGTACTTATTCTTGTCGAATTATGAGTTTGACGAGAATGTTTGGGTATTTATTTAGCCCTATTAGTTTTGTGCTTTTATTAGTTAGGTTTTAACACGCCTAGGTCGTCGTGCGGTAAAAAATAAAAGAAATACCTAACACACACTAGTATAGCGGTAGTCAGGGTCGATCCACAGGAGCTTCGTGGTTAGACTAGATGAGAGATTACCAACTAATAGTGTCACAGCTATAGTCGGAGGATCTGGTTTCTATTTTCCTAATCACTAGCAAATGAGGCAAGAATCAACACTCAAGCCAAGCTAAGCTATGTCCAAATGACCTAGTTACTTTCTGAACTCAGAAGTACATCTCTGAATCAGAAGCAATTGAAGGCATCCAAACTAGCAAAAACCAAGCACAGCATAAACTAGCTAATAATTAAAGTTCTACTTGAACAATTACTAGCTCAGATTTAATGCTAAACCTAACCAAGTTAGCTACTGTTTTCAGCAAAGGAAACAGTTCCAACTGAGTCACAAACACAATCCAATCACAAACAAACAAACATAACACAAACAAGCATTCAAAATACCGAAAAACCAATATTAAATGTAACCGAATGATTTTATTCACCAAAACCAATATCCAAACATCAAGTCAGTAACCAAATGTTTCAAAAACAGAAACCTAAGTGCTCAAAGTCAGTGGTTGTCACTCCCAAAGACTTTAGCTACAAAACTACTTGCTACTAAAAGGAAATTAAATTCAAAAACATAAAATACCAATTGTGAGCTTGCTGAAATAAAATCCTGGAGTCAAAGAGCTTCTAGGTCAATGTTTACACCCGGTCTTTGCTAGGGTTTTCGGCTGGAAATGCCTCTATTTATAGTTGCAAATTTCCCGTGACCGCGCCGCGCAGAAGTGAAATCCACGGCGCGCGTACTTATCTGATCCCCGTTTTTTCGTCATTTGAATATGTTCCACCGCCTTAAGCCCGCGTCGCGCATGGTTGATTCCCGCGGCGCGCGTACGAGTTCTCTTGATTTCTCATTCCTTCCCAACTTCTTCCTTTTGCACGCTTTTAGTCCCTGTTTCTATTCCTTTTCTTCAAACAAGTCCTAGCACGAAAAGTGAGGATACCCAGACATATTTAATATAATTTTATCAAGAACAGGGCTCAACAACGCCTAAAATACTTGATATCACTAGGCGTAGTCAAACACCCCACACTTGTGCCTTGCTTGTCCCCCAGCAAAAGAGTTTTTAACAAATTATAATAAAGAATCAAACAATTTCTGACTGTGTTCAGTTTCAAAGTTTATTGCTCTTTTGAGTTAGAGTGGAATAGTTCGCGAAAACATAATTGAGTTGTTCTTTGGAATTCATGGCTTTCTAGAGAACCCTTGATTACAAACTTTCTGTCCACAATGAAGTGTACTTACTCATTCAGATTCTAAAGGCCATTAAGGAATTGTCCATGACTTTCGATGTTGTCCGTGTAGCGAGCTTTCAGAAATACCATCCCATACCAGACGATCTTAGGTGGTAAGGTGCGTAAGGCCCACCCATTTTAGACCTACCGGCTCGAACAACAAAGGCCACAGATTGACATTTCCTTCCTAAATTCCAATCCTAAAACAGCTCAATCTTCTAAACTCGTAAAACTCAACTTATTTGACCAACTAATAGCATGATCACAAATAAATAGTATTTCTTGAAAAATACTAATGCTATCACAATCACAAACCATTCATTTCAAAATTGCACTTTATTAAAAATTTTGAAAAATATTGCTAAAAATTGAAAAAGTTGATCATTTCTGCAAAAATTTCAAAAATTTTCTCTTTCGACCGTCCACACCCCACACTTAAAACCGTACAACGTCCCCGTTGTACAAAAACTATTTCAAAACAAGGGAGAAAGAGTTACCCCTTTTTGGACGATAGACTGCTTGGTGCTCAATATCACAGGTATAATTGCGTACAATCGGATCCTTGATTTCGTATTCTGGAGTTGTAGCGCTACAGTGAACACGCCGGTGGTCGAGACAAGTGGAAGGGGCATGGTGACCCCACACTTGTCTGAGACAACTCGTTCTCAAATTGGTATAACATGCATCACTCAACAAACAAATTAAAAACACACATGACAAATAAACATGAACAAAAACTATACAAATAAAAGTGTCATAAGTTTGTACATATATCCCAAAAAAGAAAAGAAAAAAAGAAAGAAAGAAAAAGGTACATCAATCACTACCAGGCGGCCTGGAGGGTCCGGCCTCATGATCGTGGGCCCGGGCTGGGAATGGTCGGGGACGTCGGCCCTGCTGAGTGGCCAACTCCAAAAGTACCTCCCTGATCCACTCGAGCTGGTCCTCCATCCGCGCAACTCGGGCCTCCAGCCGACGGAGGGCTGGTGAATCATCCTGCTGTGGCTGCAGCTGTGCTGGCTCTGGTGCTGCTGGCTCCGGTCTCCGGCGTCTCCTGCCGGGCTGGACATATGCGGGCTGAGGTTCCTGAAGAGGCTCGGTAGGTGCCCGGATGTACTGCCACGGGCGCTGCATCTCGATGAGCCGCATCCTCTCCAACATACGTGCTGTAGTGCGTGATGGAGGCAGAGCGGTCAAGGAAGCTGCCACGGGAGCAGTGAGAATACCATATGAGCGGTCCAGGCGGGTAATGAAGTACCCCCTGGCAAGTGGGCTGCTGGAGGAGGCGCCGGTCGAGTGGGTGGAGAGGGCAATCGCGAGGGCGTAGGGGAGATGGAGGAATCGGGACGGGTCGAGGAGGATCCACAAATACGTCATATCATCGCCTGACACCTTCTCGCCTCCCTCCCGATGCATGATGGAGGTGGAGACGATCTGGTGCATGAGGCGGTGAAGTGGATCACGTAGGTGGCTCTCCCTCGAGGTCCCCGCCTCGTACATAACATTGGACAATGGTGTCCAAATCTCCATGTTGGGAGCCCGCTCCGGCTCCCCCTGAATGCACGACCCGAAGAACCGGGTGAAGTAACGGTGCTGAAGGTCCTCCGGAGTGTAGATGCCTGTGCGCCTCCCGAAATCTCGGAGGTTGCACTCCCTGTGCTCACCTCCCAACCGAAAACGTACGAACCTGGAACGCAGGTCTCCCGCCCTGGGAGAGAAATGGACCGTAGACAGGAACTCCAAGAGAAGCTCCGTGTAGACCACATCCTCGTCAGTAGCCATGATCCGGTCCCAACCTCAACACGTGAATGACGCCTCCTCGTGGGTCCAGGTGCGATGTAGGAATGGCTCAATCGCGTCCAGAGCCCTGCGTCTCTAAGAATATCTCTATCAATGACAGTCGCCTCTAACACCCGGCGACTCCTCAAAGCATCCCTCCGCGAGGTATACTCAACAGAACTGGCCAGCTCCGCGGGGAACTGGAGGAAAGGGTGGTCCAATCTGAATATCATCTGCAAAAGAAAACACATAGCACAAAACAAAAATTTTTTGCAAAATTAGTCCTTTTCTTCCCCACCGCACCGCGGCGCGGCCCAAGAGCAAGGGCGCGGCGTGGCGTGCGGCTGTTTCAAAAACCCCGAATCAAATCCCTGATTTAACCTGCTAAATCTCAATATAATCATACTACAAGGTAGCCTAGGTACCGACTAGCTCATCTAGGGTCTCCATTTGGCAAAACAAACACCCTATAAGCTAGCATTAGTGATTCTAAGTTTTTAAACTTTTTGAATAAAACCCTAAAATTAACTACCTAATAACTAGTTTAAACAGCTAATAAGTAGTTAAAATAGCGTACCTTGGCAGTAGAAACACAATAAGCAAGAAAAATCGCAAGAAATTTTTGATCACCAGAGCTCCGAGTCGTGTGATTTTGAGTTGTGAGCCGCGGCTCACCGTATAAAGGAGAAAACCGTCTGATCGTTTCCCGCGGCGCGAGTTTCCCTTTTCCGCAGCGTGCGTATAGCCAAATCAACCCCTGCGCATCGGGTTGAGTTTCGACCCCGCGTCGCGCAATACAAAAATCCACGGCGCGGTATTCAAAAAATTTTCAAACTTCTCAATTGACCCCACACTTATTTCAAACCACTAGTACCTGCAAATGATTGATGTATATTTTTTTTTGTATTTTATTTAAAGAAATATAAATCCTAACTTATGACACGATGGGTTGCCTCCCAACAAGCGCTAAGTTTAACGTCTTCAGCCAGACGTTCTACTCCTCTACAGCTACGATGGATCGTATACTTTCTTCCTTCGTTGCTTTTCAGTCACCATCGTCCCTTTGTTGTCCACATACTCCTTCCACTTCCCTGGGTCGAATGGCTTGCTAATCCTTCTGTTGCTACCCACCCGGTTGCTGCCTTCTGATTAACTCTCGTAAATGCTTGGAGGTAGTTTTGAACCTCCAAGCTCGGTCCTTCCTTCTGCATCTCTTCAAAATCAAAGGCTTGACATGAAGCATGCCCAGTGCTGCTCCTAGTAGTTGTTTTGTACCTCGTTTGTTGCTCCCATATTGCGTGTTATCTTCAGGTTGCAATTTTGGCTTGCAGTACCAATAAAAGTTTTCCAATCGAATGGAATCGGAGGGCAACATGTCAGGATGCTTCCATATGTCCTCATCGATGGTATTGATTACATCTAATTTTCCATTCATGAACGGATCATGAGTGGTGATAACATCATGTTTATTATTTTCAAAAATCAATTCGTCAGCATCAACTCCTTGATCATCGTCCAACAGGTGGATCGGAACCAAAAGTGAGCGACTAGTTTCATCTGGTGGTGGTATAAAGTCACCTATCACCAGATCCTTGTTTTCAAATTTCTCAAAATTTTCAAAAATTACAGGGTCAGGGGTAATATTGTCATCTACACCCCTTTCCCTAAAAACATTGGCACTTTCAACAATTTCGGGAATTGTTGGGCTGGGATCTGTACTGTCACTTACAGCCCCCTCCACAACATCCTCATCAACCAAATTGTCTGGTGATGGTATGGATTCACGCATCACCAGATCAACATTTTCAAAAACATCAAAAGCTGTTGAGTCGGAGGTAGCATTGTCACCTACAACCTCTTCCTCAACAACCGTTTCGACCATCTCAGTGGTCTCTTGACTTTCCCAAGGTGTATGCCCTTCCATCACATATTCAGGTGATGCAAGTTCACACACATTACTGTTGGTATAAAAATCACTCGCCTCCGGTTCTGGCGAAGGTGGTGAACATTTCCAACTTTCCTCTAACCTATCTAAAGAAGCTTGCAACTTTAAAAGAGCATCAGCCTGGTCCTTCTGCTCGTGGTAATTGTTATACATGAGTACCCAAAGTTGGGCCCAAGTTACAGAATTTTCAGGTTGAGATGACTCCTCGGTCCGCCATCCATTGTCATTGAATGACCCATTGTAGCAATCATCCTCGTAATAGGCGTCGGCCGGATTTCCATAATAATCATACTGATCCGGGTACATGTAATCACCCATTATAAGGATGTACACATACCAAAAATCAGCAAACTAAAATCAAACATCAAAAATTAGAAACTAAATCCTACAAATCACCCAATCTAAGCGCACAGCTCCCCGGCAACGGCGCCAAAATTTGACACGCCTAGGTCGTCGTGCGGTCAAAAATAAAAGAAATACCTAACACACACTAGTATAGCGGTAGTCAGGGTCGATCCACAGGAGCTTCGTGGTTAGACTAGATGAGAGATTACCAACTAATAGTGTCACAGCTATAGTCGGAGGATCTGGTTTCTATTTTCCTAATCACTAGAAAATGAGGCAAGAATCAACACTCAAGCCAAGCTAAGCTATGTCCAAATGACCTAGTTACTTTCTGAACTCAGAAGTACATCTCTGAATCAGAAGCAATTGAAGGCATCCAAACTAGCAAAAACCAAGCACAGCATAAACTAGCTAATAATTAAAGTTCTACTTGAACAATTACTAGCTCAGATTTAATGCTAAACCTAACCAAGTTAGCTACTGTTTTCAGCAAAGGAAAACAGTTCCAACCGAGTCACAAACACAATCCAATCACAAACAAACAAACAGAACACAAACAAGCATTCAAAATACCAAAAAACCAATATTAAATGTAACCGAATGATTTTATTCACCAAAACCAATATCCAAACATCAAGTCAGTAACCAAATGTTTCAAAAACAGAAACCTAAGTGCTCAAAGTCAGTGGTTGTCACTCCCAAAGACTTTAGCTACAAAACTACTTGCTACTAAAAGGAAATTAAATTCAAAAACATAAAATACCAATTGTGAGCTTGCTGAAATAAAATCCTGGAGTCAAAGAGCTTCTAGGTCGATGTTTACACCCGGTCTTTGCTAGGGTTTTCGGCTGGAAATGCCTCTATTTATAGTTGCAAATTTCCCGTGACCGCGCCGCGCAGAAGTGAAATCCGCGGCGCGAGTACTTATCTGATCCCCGTTTTTTCGTCATTTGAATATGTTCCACCGCCTTAAGCCCGCGTCGCGCATGGTTGATTCCCGCGGCGTGCGTACGAGTTCTCTTGATTTCTCATTCCTTCCCAACTTCTTCCTTTTGCACGCTTTTAGTCCCTGTTTCTATTCATTTTCTCCAAACAAGTCCTAGCACGAAAAGTGAGGATACCCAGACATATTTAATATAATTTTATCAAGAACAGGGCTCAACAACGCCTAAAATACTTGATATCACTAGGCGTTGTCAGGTTTTTCCTAATTACATCTCATTGTATATATAACTTTCGTTAATGATAAAAAATATAGTCATCTTTGGCTCTCAATATTCAAATATAATGTGCATACGTTAAGGGATAACTCTACTATATGTATCTATTTTGATATCATCGTTAAGAGTGGTTTATGGATTTACACATGAAAATGACACAATATTATATAAATTTTGTATTCTAAATATTTTGGTATGAATGAAATAATTAAGTGTATAATTAATATAGCTATCCAAAAACGATTATTCGGGTCAAAAATAAGAGAGATTATCGACTCTTCTTAAACCTTCTACCATGGAAAAGTAAAAAGTCTATAGTGAAGCATCTCAAACAGAGTCAAAATGAAAGTCACCAATACCTTCACCATGTATCATCACGACTGATTATTACTAATTGATTTTCTATAGTGATTACTACTAATTGATTTTCTATTCTCCACCAAGAGGCTTCTAATATGACCCCAAACATGCCCTTGATACCAAGGCCATTGTAAGGCCAAAAATAGAAGCCCTTGAGGGAGAACAAACAATCAATGCATTGAGAACCTTTCTTAGTTTCTTCTTGATCTTGAATCATTGAGAAACCTAATTGGGCAATAAGCCCTTTTTATAAGCCAACAACTGAATAACACAAGCCAATAATTTTTTATTCTCCATCAAGAGGCTTCAGGCATGACCCAAAATATACCCTTGAGATTAAGGGTGTTATAGGGCCAAAATCCGAAGCCTTTGAGGGAGAACAAGCAATCAATGCCTTGAAAACGTTCTTATATCCTTCCCATTGGTCGATAAACCATAAAAAAGTATGGATAAGAAGCCTTTTTCATTTCTCATCAACCGATCGTAAAAGTGATTAAATCAAGATATTGATTTCTTATTCTCTATCAAGAGGCATCTGACATTATCCAAACCAAAACATACCTTTTTAAGATTAACAACATGGTAGGGCTAAAATCAGAAGCCCTTGAGGGAGAATAAGCAATCAATGCCTTGGAAAGTTTCGTTGCTTCTTATTATCCCATTGGTCTCACAACCATGACAAGTCTTATTGGACGAAAACCCCATTTTATAAGTCTAACAGCAAGAAAATATTTGATTCGTTATTAAAAAACACAAATGTGGTAGAATATTCATTTTGGTGGGGTATACATATCTTTGGCCTTTTGAGATTTGGTGCCTAATATAGATATTGCTAGCACTATAAAGATAAAGATACGGGCATCGGTCCACAAATCATTAATTAATAAAACATGCACAATTAGCATGTTTTAATTATATGGGGCAAAATTATCAAATGTATAAGCATTGAGTCATGAGTCGTATAAACATTTTGTATGAAAAGAAATCAAACTGTATACTTTCAAATCGAGACTAATAAACATACATATTTTTTTTAATCAAAAGAGTTAATAAAAACTAAATAGACCAAACCGAGATGATGATTTGGATCATACAAAATGAATAGAGAGTCAACGACATGACAGTATTCCATACAATAAAATGACCATTTTGAAAATAATTAAAAAGTTAAGTAATTTTTTAGAACTTAAACAAAATTAAATAATAAAATAAGTACAAATCAAAATGTTAAGTGACCAAAATTTGATATTAACCCTACTTTAAACAACTATTTTCATTTTTCCAGAATAATCATGAAACTTATTTTGTACCTTATGTTCTTAAATGATTTTTTCGTTTACGTCTTTATGACCACGTAACGGGGTTAACGGATTTACCGGGTATTTTGATTTTTTATTTTAGCCTTTCTTGCACACTTTGAGCCTCTAAACATATAAAGATTGTTTTGACTTGTTTCATTCGTATGTCTAAGTTCGATAACAAATTGAAATACATTGTGATTAAACATTTTAAATATTTATGAGTGGGTCAAAATAAGTTGGATTGGATTACTAACAATTATTTTTCGTATCTTTAATATTTCCTAGTTATCTAAATTGTGAAATCTAATTAAGGATACCGCATCACTTAAATAAGAATAAACTAAGTATCCACGTTAAACCCTCAAACAAAGAACACGTGTGCCACCCAAAGGAAAAAATAAAAAAGAGAAAATCCCCAAAAAAAAAAACCATATAAAAAGTAACATAAAAAAATTGTAACGTAACAACAACGTCTAAAAGGTCCAAAACAACGCATTTTAATAAATAGAATAATTAAAAAATCAACCCGTTAGCCAATGTATTTTACTTTTATTTTCTTATCTCTATTTAAATAGTAAAATGAATATTATAAAAAAAATAAAACATTGGTAAGCAAAAAAAACATTTAAAATCAACATAAAAGAAAACTTTCGTTATCGTTCCAGAAAAATAAGAATAATTGTTTTGAGTTTTGACCATCCCAACTGTTTCCTTTATTAGACCAACCGGAAGGGTAACACCGCGATGTGAGGTGTCCTATGTGGAACTTTAGGTCTTTAGGTGTGTTCTTTTATAGAATTTACTAGTTTATAAACCCGTGTGTTACACGGTTGTCAATTAAAAAAACTTATATAATAAAAAACAGGTTATGTTTAATTATTTATTATGCTTAATGATTTGAAAATGAGGTTTTAGTGTTTGGATTTCATTTGTTAACCATAATAACGCTTAATATTAATCGGCGAGATATGAGATATGTCATTCTCAGTTTTATATGTTCTCTAAATTGAATTACTATTGTAGATTCAACACTAATTATGATAGATATATAACTTCTAGTTATGAACTGAAATTGTATATTCTTAATATAAACACATCTAAAATGTTATATTAATCAAGTTATACTTAAAATTTTAGACCATACGTGTATGAGATATGGACACATCTGCTTTCTCGTTTTTATTTAAATAAAAAATCAACCAAACTCAAATTGAATTAAACTCTTAATTATCAATTGTTCCGATTCAAAAATCAAATTTTAGCTTAAACGTAAAGCAATTTCTTATGTACATGCAATTTTATAAAGGACTGAATAAAATATTTAAAGTATAATGTTTTACATTTTTGGTTGATACGGGTGTTCAAACATGTCGGGATCCGAAAATCGGATCCATATTTATCTACAATTCTATTTCCAATTTGTTGAATTTGGATAGTTATTTTATAATTTTTTTTAATATTTCAAATATTCAATATCCAGAAATACTTTATTAAGTATTACTTTTCTATTTTATTTGTTATATATAAAAAGGACACTTATAATTAATAAAATTATTATTTTTAATTTAAAAGTTGTTTGATATGGATTTTGGGATCAAATATGCAATTTGTTTTTTTCTATGAATAGGCGTCGTTATAAATTGATGAACTTCGATCCATGCTCTGGTTTATCAACTAATTATTGGGCATTTATTGCTCATTTCATTTTATTAAGTCCCTCTTTTCATGTTAAGTCATATTTACTACACTTCTATTGTTCCTAATGTTATTCTATGGTTTAAGGGTTAATACTATGGAACTCAATTGTATTCTTTGTTAATACAATCGAACTCACTTTAAATGTTGTATTATTCACTCAGTGTAAATTGGCACTAACAAATAACTTCAAATGTCTTTATGACTTATTGCAAGATATATCATATATTATGAAATTGAATTACAATAACCGATTGTTCTTGATACAGTGTCTTTATTTCTTTCTTTTGTACCTTTTGTTCTAATGGGATGCCATAGTGTCTTGATTTCACCATTTTTAGCTCCATAACCATTCCCAATTCTTCCACCATTACCTTTTTTCGCCATTCCACCAAGTACACGAAGTGTATAATACGTTAAACCATATAATATGTTAAACCTACAAGTACCAACAAAAAGTATAATTTATATTATAGCATATTACTTTTAGACCTCTAGCTTCAAACAATATTTTAAATTCTAGAATTACGATTTACCCTTAGTTAATGCCAAGACACCACCATTGTTTGCCACTTGACTTCTTCGTTCTTAGCTTAAAATTTCCAATTATGCCCCTGCCATCCAACATCTTTTATTTCGTATCCTTTGCATTGTACACCTCATCAGTTACAACAACAATATGGCGGATATTCATGTACACATAGTATATTGAAATTAACTTGAGCCTCTTAAACTCCTTTGAATTGTAGAATTCACCAATTTTCTTTAACAAAAGATACCGACACTGACAAGCCTCCTAAACTACAATTTATTAATGATATGCAAGGGTTGTAGGAGAAAAAGATTTCCAAGTCTACCTGAGAATTTTTCTTCAGTACGTTTTGTTCCTCTCCATCGTATTCTTTAGCTCCAAAGCCTAAGTTTTCCCTTTGCTATTTCTCTTGCATGTTCCTCTCAATCCTATTTTCGAAACACTCAGTGTCTTCATCAATAATTTTACCTACAAAAGGGGACTTACTGTTCCCATACAACAACTGACATTTATTTCATTAGATAGTGTGAAGCTCATAAAAAACTAACACAAACTAAAATTGAAAAAAAAAACAATTTTACTTGATCTGATGCCATTTGATAATACACATTCCCCGACCTATGTCAACAACCCTGATGGCCTAGTGGATAAGGCTTTGGACTCTTTCTCTTCCCCCATAAAGAGGTTCCAAGTTCTAATCCCACTCCCTCCCTTTCCCCATAGGGAGTGTTAGGTTTCAATCAAGGGATGGCCACTGGCCACCTCTCTACCCCCGTAGGTGATTGACCCGGACCACCCTGCTGCCAGGTGTGCGTGGGCCCCGAGGTTGCTTCATCAGGGTCATCTAAAGGATGGGTCGGGTGGGGTCCTCGGTTATCAAAAAAAATAATAAGTATTAAGATTAGATGTTTCATTAATTAAGAAAATGGATGCTACAAAGTCAAGGGATATACTGACGATCATTCATAGAAGGTGTTGCATTGGCAGCTAGAGTACTTGAAATAACAAATACAAGTTTTCAATTGTAAAAAATTAGTTAGAGGCTAACTGGCTAAGAAATATAATAGTTGTGAGAAATATACATGTATATTAATATATAGTATCTTCATGCTTGCTTACTGTGAGTGTTTGTTGGTGTAGGGGGGGACATGAGAAAAACACAATTGATATGCAGATAAGATATTCACTTTGACATATGTATTTTCTTTATCAGAGGTTATAATCATGCTTTATTATATCCACCGCCCTCAACAACATGACCTTAACAGATGTGTAGCAGTAGTTTTGCTTTCAAGTACCCATGGTTTCAAAATATGAAGCATAGTGGCTCCAACAATGTGAACATCAAATGTCAAAATTACAACCAATAAAAAAACAAACAAACACTAAATAGTTACCTATCATTCAGGTATATTATTTGATATTGTAGGATAAAACTAAAACCAAAGAATTAGTATAAAAGTCAAACACCAAGAACAAAATAAACATTAAAGAAATGCTTTTGCATCAGATGCGAATTCTTCCTATTGATTCTTATTGCTTCGTATCTGAAAATGGTAACCATACCAACAACTCCTTAATGTATGTGACCAAAGCTAAGAATTCAGTTATCACCATCATTTAATAGTGGAAGCTTAAATTCCAAAAATGGTAGTTTTGTTGTAAATCGAGTTGCATTCTAAAAATGAATGGATATTTGCGTACTTGTTCGAGACTAATATATATATGCATACCGTTATTACCCAAGTAGAAAAAGGTTTAATTAGATCTGAGCACTGAAAAAGGGTTAGAACTAAAGCATTTACAATGTTGTGAGTACATCCTCTATGCAATACCCACATAAAAAAAGAAATCCAAGATCGATATCTCATCAAGAGACAGCCTTATGAAATCAATACGTATGGAGATCGTATAGAAGAATCTGATATGTTACCATGTCCTGAAAATTATAGATAATACCTTGCTATGGGTGAAAGAAATGAGAGTGGGATGTAATAAGAAACAACCACACAGACACAAATACAAAGCTAAACAAACACAGACACTTTATTTAGCCACTTATAGCGTTGAAAAAAGTCTATAAAACCATACCCGAGCATTCTGATTTCTGATTTCAATCCTGATTAATTGAATCTGAGAATGTGAACACTGAGAATGTGAGATTGAGAACGTGCAATTGTGTCACATTTCATAAGAATTACGGTGTCTACACTAATTAGTCCCAAATCTAAAAGCACTGATCAGATTGTAAACAAAAAAATGAACTAAAATTGCCAGAATTTCGCTAAGCAGGTCGAATCGAACTTCTGAATCAAATGATGAAATGTACTTAGGGTTATAGCCAAGTGATCAGTGATCAGCGCGTGAAAGTTAAGAGATCGCTGAGGATCTGGCGGTCGCTGGGAAAGGTGCGATTGTATCGCACAGAATGAAGAAAAACGTGGGAGGCAGACTGATTAATTGAATCTGTAATTACAAAGAAAAAATGAAAACAAACGTCTACGATGATAATTTTATAAATCAATATCAATTAAGCGGCAATTTGCTACTGAACACGTTCCAAATCCTATTGAACACCCACATACCTGAATGTTGCGCAGTCGCAGGTTAGGTCCCTATGAAGATAACGCTCCTATAAAAGGGTCAAACAACAAAGATTAGGGATCCTGTCCAATGTGGAATGGAGTGTTGTATTTATGCCAATAATCAATCGAAGAATCATGAACGGAATGAGATAAAAAAGGATACAGGACTGTAAGAAAATTCAACCTTATGCACAATGTACTACATTAGGGAGGCGGAATGAAGCTTAAAGCTTTCTTATAAGAACTGTGAGGAGTAGAGAGGCGTATAAGATTCAAATTCACCTAATCTCCTCTGATTTCGCCCTTCCGCATTCAAGGGTTTGTTTGCCTCCTGGTTTTGCGGGATTCGATTGAATATTTTGTGGGATTTGATTAAATAAGCTAATTAAGTCGCCCTAATTTGAGAATATGCAACTGAGCGGGAAAAAAAACTGAGAGCTGATAAGAGACTGCCATGTGGCTAAATATAGCTCTAAAAGATTGACATGTGGCACTTTTGCTTTCTTTTATTATAAGAGAAAGATTTTTTGTCTGTCACCTTACCGTCTAGTCAGCAACTCTCTTTCTTCCCCTCACATTTGGAAATGGTCACCTGATCACCTCTCACTTCCTCTCATTTTTCAATTTACAAACTAAATTTAAAATAAAATAAAATTAATAATTTCAAAATAAAATAATTCATTAAAATTTAAAATTTAAAACGGAAAATTACATTAAAATTAAAACCTTAAAAATTAAAAAAACATTAAAATTAAAATAACATAGAATTACATATTTTAAATAAAAACTACTAGCGTCACTCCTACTCCTCCTCCTCGATATCGGGCATCGGCGTCGACTGTACTCTAGCCCGATAGATATACTCGACCAAATCTACACGAAGGTTGTTATGCGTTTCTTTGCTTTGCACTTTGTTTCTATTTTCTATATATTGACGATCCAAGCGGTATCGGCTCGTACATTGGTACAACTTCGTTCGGATCATACGTACAAATAGCTCTCCCCTCATCCTCCAAAATAATATTATGTAATATGATGCATGCGTACATAAGGTCTCGTATTCTCCTCGGATCCGAAGCCCGTGTTGGGTATTTGATCATGTGAAAGTGCTGCCGAAGAACTCTAAACGCTCGCTCCACATCCTTCCTAGCCGCTTCTTGTCCGACCTTGAACATTTGACGCTTTGGATCCATTGGCCACGCTATGCTCCTAAGCATTCTGGGAAAACCATGTTTGCTTTCGTGTGCGGCATACAACGTTTGAATGTCGTTGAACGTTGGTTTACGCAAATAACATTTGCCGTAAACATGGATGATAGTGTTTGCAAACTCGTAAACACTTTCCCGAACGGTCCTCTCTGACATCTTGAAATAGTCATCCTATAAATCAAATGGCGTGCCGGTTGCAATTTGACGAACCGCAGTGGAACATTTTTGTTCTGCCGTGAAACCCCGTTTACCCCTACCATCATATTGCAATCGCAAAACTAGATTGATTTTGCTCAAATCACGAAAAATACGCAAGAAAAGTCTCTTGCCCATCCAATACCGTCGCCGAAATTGGTACGCCGAATACAACGAGTGTTCCGCTAAATAATCGCAGACAAGGAGATCGTGCGTAGCTTCACGATCTCTGTTTATTGTAGCTCGTCTTGTAAAGGTACGTGCATTTTCGGAACTTTGAGCAGTGTTGGTGATTATCTCGGCAGTTTCGCGGAGCAATGTTGCGACTTGCAAAGTGGATTCAAGCAACCAAGTATCGTCTTCTGACGAGGATGACGAATCAAATAAAACCTCGAACATTGGATCGATTTGGATTTTTAGATGTAGTGTGGATTAAGTTGTATGTGATGTAAATTAGGATGAGATTAATATATATATATATATATATATATATATATATATATATATATATATATATATATATATATATATATATATATACATACATACATACATACATACATACATACATACATACATACATACATACATACATACATACATACATACATATATATATATATATATATATATATATATATATATATATATATATATATATATATATAAATTTTAAATTTCGAACGACTACATAGCCGTTGCTTGCCAACGGTCAACTCACACGACATCACGAAACCACATGAGCAGCAAAACACAACGTCGTCGCATGGGGGAGGGCGGTGTTCCCCGCGGCATCGCACTACGCTGCATTAGACGTCGGGGGCACACCGGAAGGCCTTAGACTCTTCACCGAGCTCCAACACCCATACACAAGTTTCCATCACTGCATCTCTCTCTTCTCTTATACATACACACGCACATAAAAGAGTGTGAAGTGATGTTTATATGACACTAACGAAGATGAATTGTGAATGATGATCACTTCCTTTCGTCTTATAGTTATACACACGAAGGGGTTATTAAATAACTTAATACTTGATATCAATACTTGATATCTATGAATAGAAAAAGGGAGCATATAACTGATTTGTCCTTTAATAAAGTCACTAAAGCTATCCACAATACAATAATATTTGGGTTACTAATAAACATACACTTGTGAATTGGGTTCAGTGTTATAATGACATGTATTACTTTAAAAATGAAAATACATTGATGTAAACATATCGATGTTAATAAAAGACTAAATAACGTATATTTGTCTTATAAAAATCAGGTACTTTTCCGTACAAACAAATTGTATAAATTGACTACATAACTACATTGAATTATTGTACTCATAGTCATTAAACACCTCAACTTCATCGATGATCTCTTGTTTAAAAAAATATATGCTCCCTTTTTCTGTTCCACTCTCTTCTTACCCAACTCCAAAGATAGTAACAAATGAAAATTGTTAGCTTTGTTAACATGTTTGCAAGAAAGCCTTAAATTCAGACAGATGAGATCGTTGTAGCTTTGGTAATATCGTATAACCAGTGAAAGCATATCTTCCCATCATCATCCTTGTATAACACCCATGAATAGGATTGAGAATGAATTTAAACTCTACTGGCTCAACTCGTGTTGGTTGATTGATTTTTATCACCCTTGTCCCAAAAGGTATTAACTGTTGGATTAGGTGTCTAAGCCATGACTAATAATTTGTATTTGCCTAATTAATAGTAGCAAAGTCCATTTGGGTTGCCCTCATAGCTGGAGGTTTGGTAGAAAATTCGGTAGAGAGAAAGATTGATTTATTATGAGATTAATAAATTAATAGAATTAAATATATGGTTTGTTAATATATTAAAGTGATAATATATTAATTAGAAACTATATTAATTAATTAGAAATTAATCTGGAATTAATTGGATTTAATTTGGTGATTAATTTAATTAATTAAAGGTGCAGGGGCTGAATTGTAATTATTCAATAGTTGAGTAAGTGACAATTTTGGCAAGGTATTATAGTCCACGAAATTATGGTTAGGATAAACCATAATTTCGATAATTAGATATTAGGATAAAGGGTTTTGAATTGTAAGATAAAGGTTTATCTTATTTGAATTCAAAAAGGTTTATCTCTAAAGGCTTATCTGGTTATCTGTTGGAACCTATAAATAGGGAGCCCCATGCACACCATTGGGCACGACTTTTGACTCTAATTTCTCTCTAAATTTCGTGGCTTACCTCCTATCTTGGGTGTGATCTCATTTGAGGCATGACACTTGTGCTGCTTAGCTTGCAAAAACAACTAAAGGTTAGTTTTTCTATTTTATTCTTTTAGTTAATTTTTGTTTTGCCTTTAGGAATTAGTTATATGTTCAAAGTAAGAAAACATAGATCCAATCTAGGTTGCATGTGAACTTAGGGTTTTAGTTCATAGATTTGCAGAAAACCTTTCAGTGGTATTAGAGCTTTTGGTTGTTTTCTTGTTGAATTGTTGTAATAGTTTTCCTAAAATTAGGGTTTAAAGCTTATAAACCCTAATTATTGCTTGGATCGATTTCTAGGATTAGGGTTTTGGAAACCCTAATCCCCCCCTTAGTATTTTCGAAATTGCCTATTAGGGTTTTAGGAGGTTTTCTATTTTTGGTAACTTTAATTGTTTAATTAAATGGATAACCTTAAACCCAAATTGTTTGAATTCGAAATTTAAGGGTTTAAGATAGGTTTAAAATTAATTTGATTAATTTGGTAATACCTATCTACACTTGAATTAATTTAATTAATTGTTAATTAAAAGATAATTCAAAGGATTTAATTAATTTTTAAATTTGCGAAAATTAATGATAAATCCAGAAAAATATTTTAAATGTTTAAAATATTAAGATTTAATTATTTCAATTAATTGTTAATTAAAGGATAATTAAATCGATTTTTTAAAGGTTTAATTTAATTTTAAATTTAATAGTTAAATTGGTAAAATTAAAAGATAAACCTGGAATATTTTAAAGGGTTTTAAAATACATCTTATATATGTTATTAAAAGTTAATACTATATGTATAAGATAAAATTGGTCAGTCAATTCAATAGTAGGCCTCATTCACGAAGCTGATATATAAAGTGGGTATAAGGAGGCTGCCTATAAAATGGCGGTCTAATGGGTGAACACTCTCGCCCACCGCTCGCCTGATCAGTGGAGGGTCGTTAGCCGAACAGTTTTGATAGACCGCTTAATCATTAAAAGTATAATGATCAAAGTACTAGAACCATTTACAAAAAATCCCAATCTAGTTACTTTAGGAAAAATGTGAATTTGATGCTAACCCATGAAGTTGCACATTGCACTTTATGAAACGTTGGTGGAGCGTGTGTGGTTTACCGGCACACCAATGGGGGTTCATAAAGAGTGGCAATGGGTTTCTCGGGTGTTATCATTGTTGATGGAGCGTGTGTGGTTAACCGGCACATCAATTTGAGATGATAATGGACCCCGAGAGTACCAAGCTAATTTGCATGGTTATTCACACCCGGTTTGTGATCCTCGGCATCCCAGTCACAAACGGTGGGGCATATCCGAGATTAAACATGCTATTGAACAGTTCAATGAATCTCACAGATCTAGGAATTTCATAAGACTGAAATTGATAAATGTTATCTACCTTAATGACCAATATGTTGTGATTACGGCATCCCTCTTCACAACATAGTTGGGGTATTTTGGATCCTAGCCTTGTTAAATAATAAATTGGGTAATTATTTAAAAGGATTAATTAAACTAATAAATTCAAATTCTATATATGTCTGAAGAAAGTGTCATTCTCCTCCTCCCCTCCTTCACCCATTTCTAAGAGCTTCAGAAAGCACCTGTTTAGTATGGTAAGGCTGACTGGCCTGAACTATGTGATATGGTTTTGCAGTTAGAGAATAGTTCTTAGTTTTGCTGGCAAACCATATCCAACTGAGTGTCCGCTCCCAAAACATGGCATCACACAGCAGCTTGTGATGAGCATGACTCCTTGACTATTGAGTCCAAGGAAGTTTGTTGCCTTATGCTATTGATCATTAACCCCGAGTTCCGCAGGGATTTAGAATTCCTGGGGTCTGATAAGTTAGCACAGCTAGTTCAGGAAAGGTTCCGTGAACTGGTTGAATAAATGGAACGAACTAGGATACTCAAAGAGCTTGAAGTTGCAAGCTAGAAGGAAGTAGCACCAGTTTGCATGTTCCTAAGATTAAGGGATACATAGGCGAACAATATAAAACTGGTCTCCCTTTGTGATCAGGAGTTAAGCATTAGCTCGACTCGCTGACCTGTTCATCCACATGAACAGAAAGGGTAACCGGATAAGACAATCGTGGAAATGCATTCAATGTCGACTATGTATGAGCCGTTCATGGAGAAGCATAGTTCCGATTGATTCAGCTGCTTCAGGATTGAGTCTAGTATTAAGGTGCATCAAGAAATGATCCAGATCATCTGGACCGATTGTTCGATGTTTCAAACTGGGAATCCATAAGGTGGGACACAGTCACAGAAAGATTGGAAAAATGCTCCAAAGCCAAACCGTTTGGCAAACTCAGTAATATCTTAAAACTTATAATACCTGATCCTCATTTCCTTGATACATGATGTGTTTTCTCACATTTGCTCTGTATGCACGGACTCTGTAGGATACAGGATGTTGTCACACAAGAGCATATTCAGATTGGATCTGGAGCTCGTGCAGTTTTTGGAGTTAGGCTAGATATTTATTCTTGTTATTAGATTATTAGATGCAAACGACATTGTTTTCATATAGTACATTGTTCGAGGATTTTTGTGTTTTTTAATAAAATGTTGATTTTCTTTTGATTGTTTTAACTATCCTCGAAATGTTGTGTGAATGTGTTAATGGCATAAATGGTAATAACTTGAATGTTGTTACATCCAATGGGATTGAATTTATAAATTGTGTTCTTGATGATTGTTAAGGTGAATTTTATGAGAATCACTTCAACCAAAGGTCCAGTTGGACAGGACTTTTCATCATTTGACTTAGAGTCACATGATGAATTGAGTACTTAATAAAATTAATTGTGGCAAGAAAGGAATCACCCAAAGATCCAATGGATAGGATTTTGGAATCAGTTGACTTGGAGTCAGGTGATGATTGCATGTCTTGAACAATATTAACAAAGTCATAAATTTACATGGAACTGTAAAGGTATTAAGATTTTGAGCAACAGACACATAAGTTACTGTGTATTGCTCGAATCTTCGAACAGAACACGATTAGTTATGCTTCATGATATTTGCCAAATGGTTTGACAAATATGGCTTCGTTTATCGGAATAAGCGATTGATTGGAACCTTGAAGTGTTCAAGGATTTCAAAGGAAGTATAAGATCAACAGAACCTGAGTAACAACATAGACTGAGAAAATGTTTCACAGTTTATCCTCTTCCAAGAACGTTAATGGTAATAATGTGTCTTAGGGAAGATGATGGAGCATTGATCGAAATAGTTTTGATCCTCGGTGTATAAGATACACTGGATACATTTCCGACTAATATTTCAATGAATTGAATATTCAACCAGTCAGACCGCAAAAGCCATATTCGGACCACATCTTAAACTAAGTAGGTTATGTTGACACTGTCTGAAATGTAAAGCTGGGATCGCCCCACTAGTACATAGAAAGTCCAGGGTCATGTAGCATTCGTCTGAATCTCATGACAAGCCTGAAACTGATCAGCAATGTCGTTTCATTGGCCACTCCGGTTATCCTTTGAAAGAAGAGTACTTTTAGAAAGAACTCAAGTTCTAAGGAAACAGTGGGAGTAAGAATAATTCTGAATTAATTCAGGGATTAGCCAAGTGAAAGAACCTTTAGTCACCACTGGGCCTTGACCAGGAATTAGATTCATGTTAAACCTGACATACCCTCTCTTCGCTTGACCAGTAGTTATTGTCACTGTCATAAGGAGTTATGATTTGGGTGATATACCGAGTAGTGGTAAAACACTAAAGATGGTACGGATAAGTAATCCGACTGCTGGAAGCATTGGTGAGCCCGGTTGCTGCCAAATAAGAGAACCTTACCACGAGACACAGTCTATGTGACAGTTTGATTGATCTTTACAACTGGTCTAGGAACCAGTGGGAGTAATTGAATCATCAAAAGAAGGAACATAGAAATGTACCTACAAAACATCTGGTTGATTGAGTCATCACTTGGAGTCAAGCAATTGATTCTGAATGAAGCACTCTCAATAGAAGATGAAATCTCGGACTCTACGTGGCATAGTGTAAGTCGTTAGTGGAGCGTGTGTGGTTTACCGGCACACTAATAGGGACTCACATAGAGCATGCCATTACAAAAGGTACATGGCCCTAAGATTCGTCCCATGGGCATCTCGTAACAAAGGATATTTGGATTCTCAAAATAGGCCAAAAGGTTTGGATTTTGTAAATAGCCTGAAAGATTTCCTTTGATATATCGGAAAGGTTTGGATTTCGGTTTCACAAAATGTGCCAAAAGTTCTGGATTTTGTGAATAGTCCGAAAGAGTTATATAACGGTTTCAAATCCAGTGGGAGTATCGTTGCTATCTGCTATCTCTGTATGTGGGTTACATACTGGTTCTAGGAAACGTCTCTTATCATTACAAAGTGTAATGACTTGGTGTTAAGAAACGGTTCGCTATGAAAGACTTTAAGAGATGCAACATACTCAGGTGGTTGTAAATATCTATTAGATAGATCAGAATTCTGCCAACATGATCATGATGAGATTCGAGATGCATAACCCTAGGAAAGGAGTTTCCTGAATTGGCATGAAAGAAACAAGAAGGTGCAGCATACTCACGTAGTACACATACATCTATTGGATAGATAAGACTGACAGTATAGACTTAGCCGTTGAGAATATGATCTTGATAGGATTCAAGATGCATAAGAAAGAGTCTCTAAAAGGAAATGGTTTCCGGAAATCATGACACAAGGATTATTGGTAATCTTAGGATTTCGAAAGGGCTTGGAATGAGATTACATCAGGTTCCTCGAGCCTCTTGGACAAATCAGAAGTGTTATGAACATATCCTGTTGACTTAATGCTTAGAGCATTGTAAGTTGGATTCAGGGTATTGCCTGGCTGAGAATACTAAATGGATTTTTGAACAGACGTGAGAAATCATTGGGAAATGATTAGGGTGATTGATTTGAAAGGGTTTTCAAATCGATAATTGTTTACACCAGAACGTGGTACTGTAGGACTTCATGGTTAAAGAATTTCGTTGGTTTCTGATGGAGCGCGTGTGGTTCACCGGCACATCATGACACCTCGAAATTGTCTTAGGGTTTAGTCATGTAGACTAAAGACCCGAGAACCATGGGCAGTCACGGTACACATCATCGGAATGGAGTTGTGAGAGAGAATGACAAAAATGACAAATTGAGATATCATCGGAAGAGTATCCGATAGGATCATCTGCAATAAAGTGTATAAGTGTTAGACACTTGGATACATAGAAAGAGTGAAAAGGTCATAGACATAGATATAAAAAGGTTTGAATAAAAAGTTTAAAAGAAAATAAGAAACCGATAATAGTTATGATAAATCCGACTTGGTGATTACCTCGTGGAGACTTGGTATTAAGCAGGAGTAACTGCCAGTCAGATTTTATGTTTTGATTTCGCATGTTTTACTTCCTGAATAAGTGGATTATTCAAATATCCACAGTCGTTCATGCTCTTAGGGAGTAAGTATGAAGGAAGACTGTCATGAATTGGTTTGTAGATTGTCTAAGGAGTTAGACATTGCAATAAGATTGCTGCAACGTTCATGAGTACTTGGAAATGGAGATTTGAGTATTGGATAAACCCGCGCTCAATGGATTGCTTCATGGATTACATCACGAGTAATGTTGAGACGATAATATCTTATGGTCTTAAAGTGGAGAGATATGAGTTATAATTTGCAAGGCGGTTGCTCATTGATAGAACGAAAACGCATCGGTAACTCGGTGTTATAAAACGTGCTGTTGTGAGTGATTTGTCGGGTAAAAGATATAACATATAAGTCGAAGCTTATTCGTCCCATGACCCTGACGGGAAACAGATATCTGTTGGCCACTCGATGATTTTGAAGTTGACTGAAGTGCTGGCCAGCCAGGACTAAATTGATTCGTTCAATTAGAAGTCTAAAAGTCATAAGCAAAATCGGAAATCGGGAAATAGTGTATCAGACAGAGATTGATCTCAATCCATGTCTCATGTCTGAAAATATCTTGTTGGACGGAGGATCATTTGATCACTTATCTATAGACAGAACTGACTAGGTCAGAGTTCGGCAGCAGTTTCTAGGAAGCTACAGTTTGCTGGTTAATTAGAGGTTAAATTGGTAATTATAGTCATAGACTTATCCAAGTGGGAGACTGTTGGATTAGGTGTCTAAGCCATGACTAATAATTTGTATTTGCCTAATTAATAGTAGCAAAGTCCATTTGGGTTGCCATCATAGCTGGAGGTTTGGTAGAAAATTCGGTAGAGAGAAAGATTGATTTATTATGAGATTAATAAATTAATAGAATTAAATATATGGTTTGTTAATATATTAAAGTGATAATATATTAATTAGAAACTATATTAATTAATTAGAAATTAATCTGGAATTAATTGGATTTAATTTGGTGATTAATTTAATTAATTAAAGGTGCAGGGGCTGAATTGTAATTATTCAATAGTTGAGTAAGTGACAATTTTGGCAAGGTATTATAGTCCACGAAATTATGGTTAGGATAAACCATAATTTCGATAATTAGATATTAGGATAAAGGGTTTTGAATTGTAAGATAAAGGTTTATCTTATTTGAATTCAAAAAGGTTTATCTCTAAAGGCTTATCTGGTTATCTGTTGGAACCTATAAATAGGGAGCCCCATGCACACCATTGGGCACGACTTTTGACTCTAATTTCTCTCTAAATTTCGTGGCTTACCTCCTAGCTTGGGTGTGATCTCATTTGAGGCAGGACACTTGTGCTGCTTAGCTTGCAAGAAACAACTAAAGGTTAGTTTTTCTATTTTATTCTTTTAGTTAATTTTTGTTTTGCCTTTAGGAATTAGTTATATGTTCAAAGTAAGAAAACATAGATCCAATCTAGGTTGCATGTGAACTTAGGGTTTTAGTTCATAGATTTGCAGAAAACCTTTCATTAACACATGCACAAGTTTTTCTCTGACTTGTCTTCATTTGTTGATTCTCCTTCGTGGACCTTAAGGATATATGTTTATAGCTTCTTGAGGGATTATGTTCATATACAACAACGTCAAATACGAAGTCATAAGCTTATTGGAAAGTATCCCTTTGGATATCTTAATGGCTTTTATCATCTCCATCCACTTATTGAATCCATATTTTACCAAATTTGTGACCACATCGTTATCTACAAATACACCATTCTTTTTTTTTTGTATGTGTATGTTCAAAACGTTAAAACTTATAGGCTTTGTACACTTAACGCTCACAATCTCTTCCGGCCAATGTCTTCTAGTGTACATATCAAAATAATTCTACATATTTGCATTTCAATTTAATTCAACGCATATTAATATTCTTTCAGTTACATTTGAATTCTTCTACAATAACTACTTCTATTCTGATAACGTCTTCAACTGGCAGTGAGTCTTCCTTATCTGCTAGCTTCACGAAATTTCTTTTCCCCCATTCTCAAGCCATTAGCGGATGACTACTTGATTGCTTCCTTTGACAATATTGATGACTTCCTTATGACTCATACCACAAACATTTTTCATGTAATTAACTATATTCTTATAGGTTTTTTGATTCTGTGGTTTATGAGTTAATGATGATTCCCCCGTTGACCTAATATTTTCTTTATAACTAAACATATGACAGAATCATCTGCTAAATTCGATGATATCTCTCAGATTGCTACTCATCTTGCTCTGGATACACAATTGAAAATGGAATGGCATGAATGGGATTGCCTTTTATAAAAGAGATGTTAATGTCGGAAAAAACACTCTTATTCTCCTTCTGATTCATCATCTTCCCCCTTCGATAAATGATATTATGGAACATTCTCACATTTCTGACATCATCAACGAATTTCAAACCTATATAGGAAGGTAAAGTTGTAGATGTGGTGGTGGCTATGGAAGTCAAAGGATTCGAGTTGACTATTGTAAGTTGATAAGATAACACATATGGTTTAGTTGACGTATCAATGGGAGGAGCTTGAAAAACCATGAAAGTAAATGGTTGAATAGTTAATGAACTGCATGTTTTTGAAGAGCTAAAATTGAGGAATTTATGCAACCTTGTGTTTAGTATAATATTGAATATCATGTTGGTCTGTCGATACGATAATTCATTTCAATTAAAAGCTCCTAAAAGTTGGTTACATACTATGAAATTTTGGATACTTTAGGAAAGTAAGCATGTTTTTTATCATTAACTTGTTGAAATATATTATGGATAGTTGTAAGGTTAATTTTGATGCATGGAAAAGAGTTAATAAAGGCCTTAAATAAGCTAATACGCTTAGAAGCATCATTCTTTAAAGAGTCAACAATATCCTTGAAATGTTGGTTGCATGAACGTTTAGCTTGAGCTGCAGTTGAGGCATGTACTTGATCAAATACACCTTTGTATTGAGGGTGGCAAAAGAAGTGTCAAACTTATGGGAAAAAGCTCAATAGCCTATAGGATGGACAGTCTAGTAACCAAGGGTAATGTTTATAGTACATCACTCACTATGTGTTGTTGCATATTGGATTCATCAAAAGCAAAAGGTGGAACATGTATCTCAAGCTGGTTGTAACTATAGTCATTCACAGTTTGTTCTATGTGTGAATGAGAATTTATGTGGCTATATTTATGGATAATAACATGTATGCCATTGACACAAGTTGCTTTGACTCACACTAAGGAATTGACTCTGTTACAAAGATGTGGTGTCATGAAATGCAATCTCATCATGTTGATATAAGGAGGATATAGGTTGAATGGGACTAACAATATTTATATACTGGGATGGCATGTCTCCATGTATGATTTCGCTAGTGATACCTTTATTGATGTGCAGTCCTTTATTTATGAGTATCATCTTGGGAAAATACCCCATGGCTTTCTGTATGTGAGCCTCTATCATATTTATATTTGTCAAAGGGTAAGTGAATGAGGATAGTAGAACCCTAAACTAATCAATGTTATCACTTGTCGTCTGAGAGGGTGTGAAAACTCCATCATAATCTATTTGGCTGATATTTGGGAGTGGAGATGATGGCTTAAAAGTGTCTAATGTAAAGGATGGGTTATGTTGAGATTGTTTGGGACCAACCATGTCTCTTACAAGTGAGGGAAAAGAAGAATGGCATATTAATACCATAGAATTATGAAAATCTTTAGCAGACATACACTTCGAGGAAGTGGATGTGTCTCGAGCTGATAAATATGAATAATAAGTTACTTGTTTGGTGGATGATAACGATGTATACTGAAAGGGAATATGAGTGTTAAGTGTAGTTAGCGTGGATGAATCAATAGATGATGTAGATGGAAATTATACACGAGTGTTTGGAGTAGGTTGGATGGGTGTCAGGAAGAAGTTTTATGAGGTTTGATGTTGCTTGGATGGTGGTGAGAGTAATTTGGTTACCTCTTGTGAAGTATTCACAAATATAGGTGTGTCATCATTAGGATCACCAACATCAAATTAGTTTTGGGTAAATTATTGGTTGAAAGCTGAATGAAACCTGCTAGGTAGAGCATAATCTGTCATAATACAAAGCTTTATCATCAGATAAATAGCAGTGTTCAATTGTACATTTAAGTAACATGCATACTCCGAAAAGGATTTTGAATCCACCATCGCATTTGCTTAGTGGTTGGCTAGTCATCAACTTGAGGTTCGTTGCGAAAATCGAAGTTGTTACGACAAAAGTCATCAATCCATCTTCCTTTTAAGATGAAGAAATACAATGGCCAAGTTGATTCTCCATGGTAATATATAAAAATCTGGTGTATGGTACATTGGCCGGTCTCGTCACTTTTATTGCATCAGAGACAATAAGGTTGAATAGCATGTCGACATGACCAAGATTCAGATTCTAGCCATTGAGTATAAGATTTGAAGCTCAAAAGGGTTCATTTAATTGAAGCTACATTTCTTATAATAGAAAACTTGTGAATTATGTTTGTTAGGTATTTCTAAGTTTGGGGAAAGCATAACTTAAGGTTAGTTTTTTTTTTTTTGGCATTTCTCTTCTTTGAATGATTAAGATTCAAACACAGGTAAGTGGAGTGCTTATTGTAGAAGTTCAACTGTAAGACTGAAGGTGCAATGCATATGTTGGTAGTTCCTGTTAAGGTTTGCATTTATTCTATTTACTCACATGTATACCAAAATTCAACTAGATCATTCAAAAAATAGTACAAGGGTAAGCACTTGGGGTAGATGGCATTGTTAGAAGCAAACAAAGGATTCATATTCATTTCTCTTGAATCTATCAAGTATATTAAATTTTGCAATGAGATATGTTGGTTGGATGATCATAGGTTGAGATGGTGAATTGGAGGATCACACCATTTCAACAGTAAGTAGAAGAATATACATAGTATCCTTTTGGTAAATTTTGTAGTTAGGGTTCAAGAATAGAGTATGAGTGAAGAAGCTTTGAACCCATCAATGCAATAGCAACTTTAGAACTCATGTACCTAGTCTTCAGATTCGGCAAGGTCATGACATCCCTAGTAGCTGGTTTACAGACACATAATAATGTCAAACCATAAGTTGTTGGATAAGGACTCATGAACACAAGAATGACTTGTTGGGAAAGCCTCAAGGTTTATGTTGTTGTACGGAAATCACTAGCAATATTGTTTCATTTCTAGTACATATGAAGCACATGGCAGTCCTATGTCAAAATTCAAATTCCTTGCTTTCACAACTCATCATATCAAATATCTTAACCGAAGTTCGTGAAATAATTTCAATGAACATGTTCATACACAATCCCAGTAAAATAATCATAAATTCTAAATAATTAAGGTATATTACACGTTCTGAAAAACCTAAAAGGTATAAAATGTACATTTAATAGATGTAATAACAACGATGAAGAAAACAAAATACCTATAGAGTTGGTTCGACAAGTTGCTATCCACGACAATTTGGCATGATAAAATTCAACAACAATAGCCTTATTTTCATGTTGTCGAGATGGTAGATTCATTCTATATAAAGTGTATGCTATAGTCATTATTGACTGAAAGTTAGGAAATGGGAGATCATGCCTCCAATTGGTTACCAAACACGGGGCATGGGAAGAGGAAGATCATGACATTGGTTACAAAACATTGGAGGTGGGAGAGGGTGCATCAATATCAAAGGTTTGGTCGATCTCCTTGAAAACATAGACTCTAATGTTCTTGAAATAGGACTAGTGTGATCTACACTGTCAACATATTGTTACCAAAATTTTATAATGTTGTGAGCATCATACGTTATCGATCACTTCTTCCCTTTTATTTTTGAAAACCATCAATGCTCCTTCTTGTGGAATAAAGAAAGGCTCAATCACGGACTTCTTACTCTCAACCTCATTCAGATCACCCTTCATCTCCTACTATTCTTCACATCGGTGTTAGCACTTTAAACCGTAGAAGTGGACAACAAAATGACTATCAATAAGAATGAAACCACCACCGACAAGAGCCTAGTTGCGGCCTACAATAGCAATACGGTTGTGGGTTGAATTTGGATCATGGTGTTAATTTTGAATCATATCAAATCAACAAGCAACGAAAACTTAAAATTGTAAGCATCATGATTGAAGCATGGACTTAGTGTTCATCAATTAATAACAATTAATTAAGCTACAAGAAGTGTACGATGATACCTTTATTTTGATGTCAATGAGAAACCGACGAGACCCAAAGTAGAATCTCTCTATTAGTATCGCATCCCAACTCAACACTCCAACTAAGCAAGCAAGTAACAAGATCAAACCTTCTTAGCTTGATGACTAAGAAACTCGAAAACCCTTCTAGGGTTGGTATTTTCAACCTTCAAAGCAAGCAAGTAACAAGATCAAACCTTATTAGTTTTTTTTTGTTAAACACTACTCCAAAGCTTTTAAAATAGTAGCGTTTTCTTTAAATTAAAAGTTTCAAGTTCGTGTCGCCGAACGAAACTTTTGGTTTTTATTAGACTATAATATAAACGCTAGAAACTAGAAGCTCTCAAATGCTCACAAACGCTCCACGCCAAGCACACTCATAGATTTTATCAAATTTGCCTTATTAAATCATATATGCTATCTAAAGTGGCTTTCTTAATGGAAAGGGAATTTTGATACCAGGAGGTTGGCCTTTGTGATATGGGACAAGTTGACCAATCTTTTATTCATCTTGATGCAGATTTCCAAAGAATATAAACATCTCAAAATAATATAGTATTGCATATTTGACATTCGTTCCCCAATTTAAAAGGATTGACATCAATTATTATTCTCATCCCAATATCCAAAATTATAGGTTACCGATTATTTTCATAGAATCTTTACATATTGTGTATGAGAAAATCCAAAGATATAATAGAAAATTGTTATACTTGCATGCATTCTCTTTAAAACGACATTATTTTGAAGTTTCTTTTACGCACTAAATGAGATTCAATACATGCATATGAACCCTAATATGTGATATAGACATAATGTCACTTTCAAAGACGTACCTATGTAATATCATGTAGCGATCTATATTTGACGAAAAGTGTCAAATACGTAGGTTATCCGTTTTATATATTGCCATTAACATCCAAAGTAAATCGACAAATTAAGAACACAATAACTCTTGTAATCATGTTTCACCCTGCCAATATCATTGCCATTCTTTTTTTCTTACGTTTTTGTATTGTTAAACTTAATCTGTCCAATTGCAATAGCAAATAGCAAGATAAGAAAAGACATTGAATACTCATACCTAATATGACATACATAAAAGAGCAATACTAAAGAGAAGAGTGATAACAACAGCAATTACCAGAAACAAAATGAAAATGACATTAAATAGTCATTATTACCTAGAAGATAAAATTGAACGTGATAAACTACTTTGAATTCCCAATTTGATAAACTAAAGTTGAGCATGATAAACTACTAAAACAGAAGTACACTATAAACAAAAAAAAAATCAAACAAACATCAGGTGCAATTCCAATACACATCAGGTGCAATTGTAATTCAAATCAAACAAAAATATAAAATAAATATAAAAAAATCAAACGAACATTAGTCATGCCAATACACATCAGGTGCAGTTCTTGCAGTTTAATAAACTAAATACAAATTTTAGGAAACCAAACACTGTGCAAGTTGTGAATTTTAAGAAACGACAGAAACACAATCAAACACTGCAATTTGTGTACGATTAAAAAAACCAAACACTAAATATGTGTAGTTCATCAGACGATTATAAAATTCAAACACAGTGCAACAGTGCAATTTAGGAAACCAAATACGTCACAATCATACCATATATGAAAATCCTACGGTTACAGTTATTTAATGTACCAATACGCATCACCGGGAAACCAACAAGAGAGATAATCGTTTACTAGTTTTGATCGATCAAAGCAAATGTTCAAAGAGGAGGAGGAGCACTTCGTTCAAGATGTTAAATATGGATTGATTCCATGGAGATCATAGTATGCATGGATGATGGTTGAAGGAACGATTGTCAGATGGATCTAATTTAATCTGTGGGGGGCGAGGGTTAAAGAAGTGACTATTGATTGATGAGTGACTATTGATTGATGATTGGGTTTTGGAGGGTATTTGTGTAATTTTGTATGATTATGGGTTATTGCTACCGTAGGCTGTAGCACCATGAACTTTGTAAATTTACCCGATTTGGTCCTTAAAGTATTTTTTTGTGCAATAGGCCATTAAACTTTTAAAAAACGTGTCAATTAAGGGAAGAACGAGGGTTTAAACCAGGTTAGCCGGTATTATTGCTGACTTGGAATTAAAAAGAAAAAAATCTCTGGGATTGTACCATTTGTTGATGAAACGAGTCTCTCTCTCTCTCTCTCTCTCGATCAATTTAATTCTTCGATCCAAGGCGAGAAGTTAAAGGCAGCAAGCTAAAAAATTGGAGGGCACATTAGTGCGTACAATAGGATGAAAGACGAGGAGATGATAATTTCAATCTGTTGTGCATAATCGAGATCCAAGTTGACCACGTTCTTCTCACCCTTAGTCAATCGATTGAG
Organism: Cichorium intybus; assembly: GCA_023525715.1. Classification (NCBI taxonomy): domain Eukaryota; kingdom Viridiplantae; phylum Streptophyta; class Magnoliopsida; order Asterales; family Asteraceae; genus Cichorium; species Cichorium intybus. Next base: position 28,600,568 of record CM042017.1, on the reverse strand, counting down.
GATTGGAGATTTCAGTGCAATGGTAACTTCTCAATCTTGCTCTTGTTGCTGATATGTACGTCTCTAGAGGTGGACTTACAGATACATTAATGGATTTTGTCAGCTAGGGTTTTGGGTTTGCCGCCATCGAAAGTTGGATTCCTCATTTTCTCAATTCACGTGAATTGGATTCCTTCGCCTTTTTACCCTATATACATCCATTACATCCAAGGCTTTTGTGTTTTGATCTGTGGAATCGAGTTGCATGAAAACTGATAGAAACTCTTTTTCAGTTTCAACGTTTCATAGGATTCCTTTGCATTTTCTCCCCGTATCATTTTGTTAGGTGGCGATTCCATCGCCTGCTAATCTGGTTTGAACAAACCCAGGAGGGAATCATGCTGGCAGCGACTTCCTCCTCTGGAACTGTGACTAAAATGGATCGTTTATTGCCATGTTGAAATCGCTACCCCTGGCAGCGGGTAAGTTCCTTTGATAGTTTTTTTTTGGAAAATTGACTTGTGATTGATGATAAACATTTATCTTTACCAGAGAAAGGAGAAATCTTTCCAAAAGGGTGGATTCACGTTTCTTCTAAATGAAGAGATACGACTTTCAAATGTACCAAATACCAATATCGTGTTCTGACCTAAACTCTATAGATTAATCAATGGGACGGAAGAATTCAAGGAAAAAAGCAGCGAGATATAGCCATTGGTCATTGTTCCAATCGACTCCATCCTTTTCCGGGTGAGCCTAATTACCTCATGATTGCTCAGGTTTGCTTGCCTGCTGAAGACGCTGAAAATAGTTTTCTATGGTTTTAGTTTCAAGATTGGAGTTGATTGTGAGTTTTGAATGGTATCTTCTATTTCATGGGTTTTGCTGCAAATTTTGGTAAACCATCTGAGTCTTTAACGAAAAGATTGTGGAATTTGTAATTGATTAGTTGGGTTTACTCGTCGTAATCCAAATTTGTATCATTCTATTTCCTTAGCTTTAGTGCAAATATTGATGAACCAATCTGAGTTTTCAATGAAAAGATTCTCGATTTCTGATTCGTTTGATTTTACTTTGTTGGTGTAAACTCATTAGCAAAGATTGGTGATCTAAAGGGATTTACAATGAATCCTTTCTACTCTGTTGTTAAAGAGGTGGAATTTTATTTTGAGTTTTTAGTTAGAATTCAAGAATGGAGTTGACTGTGAGTCGGGAAAGGGTGGTTCACCCTCATCGTCAAATTTTCCGGCAGTCAAAGCGAGAAGAGACAAATGATAGTGTATCCCAAATTGGTGTGACACGGTCCTATAAGTTTGTATATATGTTGGAGTCTCACATCTCTCCACAAGGGCTCTTTTGGAGAGACACTATTGGGCTCCACATATATTTACATGGTATCAGAGCCGGCGTTCCGCACCCCTGTAACCTTATCGAGTCTATGTCTTTGAGGGGGAGTGTTAGTGTATCCCACATTGGTGTGACACGGTCCTATAAGTTTGTATATATGTTGGAGTCTCACATCTCTCCACAAGGGCTCTTTTGGAGAGACACTATTGGGCTCTACTTATATTTACAAGAAAGAAAGAGAAAGAGAGAGTTTGGTAAAAAAAGATTCAGCAATAATACCGACTAACCTGATTTAAACCCTCATTCTTCCTTTAATTGACACGTTTTTTAAAAGTTTAATGGCCTATTGTGAAAAAAAATACTTTAAGGACCAAATCGGGTAAATTTACAAAGTTCATGGTGTTACAGTAGCAATAACCCTAATAAATAATAGGAATTAAAAATTGATTGGTTTAGAGGAAGGAATCTTAAAATTCATCGGTCGGGATTTTTAACAAATTTCAAAGCGATTCGATTCCATATTTTTTTTTAACAAACGCAATAATTTATGGTTATTAAATTCTAATTCCGACTAAGTTTCATGAAAGCCCACGAACCAAACGTCCCTTTAGGGTATGAAACAACCCATATTATAATGGTACGACAGGATTGATTTGTTAATGATTTCTCATGCTATGTTCAAAACTAGTTTGATAATTGTGTCTACTCAAAGGAACTTTTTGATGGTTCCTACATATATTTGTTAGTATAGGCGGATGGCATGTTAATCACAGCTAAGAATATGGCTAAAACTAATGACTGAAAGTTTTACTGAAAAGTGAGTTTGTGATAAAGTATTTAGGTGCAACAAAGAAGATACTTTGTATGGAGATTCATATGGATAAAAAGGCAAGGTCGGTATATGTCTCAGAACAAAGTTTTTACATTGAGAAAGTCTTACAGTCATCCAATATTGATCAGTCCAAACTAGTTGGAACTCCTTTATTAGTATACTTTAAACTTGAGTTGAGTATTATATCAACTACATATAAGGAGTTGAGTAAATGAGTAGAGTTCCATATTGACAGTCCAAACTAGTTGGAACTCCTTTAGCAACAAACTTTAAACTTGACTAGAGCACTATACCGGCTACAAATGAGGAAAAGGAATAAATTAGTATAGTTCCATATTTAAGTGTTGTTGGAAGTCTCATGTATGCTATGATATGTATGAGACATGATCAGACTCATACAACTAGTGTGGTAAGTAGATTTATGAGTTATGTACGAAAGACTCACTAGGAAATAATGAAGTGGGTTATGTGATACCTAAAGGGAACATATAAGATTTTTTCTATGCTAACACACAAAGTAAAGGCTTAGTTGGTTATGTAGACTCGAACCAAGACGATCATCTAGTGAAATGAAGATCACTAACATGCTATATCTTGACTTTATTTAGTTGTACTATAAGTTGAAAGTCAACACCACAACATATTGTTTCCTTGTCTACAACTAAAGACTGAAGGAATAAATGAGTGTATGTTTGCTACATGTTCTTGTTTAGAGTCTTGGGTTGAAAGTGGATAAACGTATTTTATATTGTGATAGTTAAAGTGCTTTGTGTATTGCAAAGAACCCAAATTATGACGAGAACACAAAGCACATCAATGTGAGGCTGAATTTCATTTGCGATATTCTAGAAGAAGATAGATTCTTTATCCTAAAGATAAACACCAAGGATAACCTGCCAGATAGTTGACAACGATGTTACCAACACAAAATTTCAAGCACTCTGTGGACTTGACAATTATTTATAGGAAATAAGTATCTTCTGGGTTGTAAGAGGGAATGGGAGTATTTGCTTTATGGAGTTTGGAGTATACTCAAGTCAAGATGGAGATTGTTAAATGTGACTTGAGAATTGACGACCCGAATGGATATCGACCCACCGAGCAAAGTAAAGAAACCCAACACGTGAAATCAACATGATATGTATTTGGAGTAGGCTGAGGGTCATTAGGCCTGAAGCCATACATGTATCACATGATATGTATTTGGAGTAGGCTGAGGGTCATTAGGCCTGAAGCCATACATGTATCACATGAGGTATTTTTTCCCTGCGATATTAACTTGCGTTGATTTGTATAGTTGGGTTCGGTCCTTGCATAGCTAGGGTTACATTTTTGTACTTTGTCTAACAATATGGCTGGTAGCTAGGGTTTTATATATACTATTGTTTTTTCAAGCTCGTGAATTAGAATACTATCTCCTGCCGGTGGATGTAGGTCATACAAAGCGAACCACGTTAAATAGTGTTTTCTTGTGTGTGTGATTTATATTCTCGTTTATTCCTAGCACTATAGATTTTTGCCATCGCAAAAAGATGACGATTAACACACATATCGAACATATTTTTCTTTCTAAAACCAATTCATTTGCAACCTTCATAAATCCGACGAACGCAAATCACTTACCAAGTTTAGAGCGTTTTCGGACTATATAAACATCGACAACAATACGGTATTTGTCACATAACTCCCTCAAACGGTCAAACCCCTATGATTCATTTAGGGAGAAAAATTAGTAATATAGAATATTAGAATGTTACCGACAACTTTTTTACTAAACATACATTATGATTAGGCGCGGTTGTTTAATCTCATCTTCTTCTTGTTTCTAATTCTCCATTCCTACACTTGTCCTTCCCCCATACTTCCGTGATGAAACAATTGCTTAAATACTTGATTCAAAAGATAATCGAAAGTCAACAATGAATACCATAAAGCTAATAAACATTTATTTCGCTAACAAATTCTCTTCAATACCATCTAGCTTATAATTCTAAAAATCAACATTGAATCTAATGGTTGAAAGAGTTTATTACTATCATAATTCGGAAGTTTACGAATGCATATTTTTATAAAATTTTATCTTTTATTTTTAGGTGGTTAATAAACCGTTAAATGTGTTAAAACTCAAGAGTCAAAGGCCCAAACTTTATATTGGGCTTTACAAGTTCTCATAATAAGCCCAATCGGACCTTCTTTTTGGCGGTCGAACCAGCGGTTGTCATTTGGAATTGGCGCGCATGAGTAACACCCCTGAGTTTCATGACTTCATCGGTAATCGGTAATCTCATCAGAAACATGGCTCCGAAACGCCGGCGAACGACGGAGAGTGAAGACAAACAGGTACTACAGAAATGTTCGTCAAGGATCACAAGAGCTCGGAGTTCGTTGGTGAAGAAAAATAATTATAATTCGCCGGTGGTCGTCTTCGCTCACGGCGCCGGTGCTCCTTCATCTTCTGAGTGGATGATTAGGTCAGGATATCTAACCATCTCTTCTCTCTATATATAAGAACATTTTTGTATGAAATCGTGAATACAATTGTCTGAAAAAGAGCTACCAAGTCTTCAATTGTTGTTAGTTGTGTGCTAATTTTTAGTACCTTCTCACATATCAACGCCAATTTTATAATTTGAAACTTAAATTCGGAATAAAAAAACAAATTACTATAAGATTCTAACCGTTAGGAACAAACTAGAATGCCACAAACCCTAATTAAGGAAATTTGGTTATGCAGATGGAAGAACTTGTTAGCTGATGCCCTAAAAGCTACGGAAGTTGTAACTTTTGACTATCCATGTGAGTTTCCTCATTAATCAAAATCATTTAAGGCTGTTTACAATTGAATCCTTATGTATTGTGAAGTGATCTAATTTAAGCCGTTTATATACATGTACGATAATTGCAATTGGCAGATATTTCTGGAAGAAAACCTCCTCCAAAAGCAGAAAAATTGGTTGACATTCACTCAAATTTTGTCAAAAAGATTGCTGCCAAATACCCAAAACACCCTCTTATTTTGGTTGGAAAATCCATGGGTTCAAGGTAAAAGTTGTTCAACTAAGACGATAATTCCCATAAAAAATAAAACTAATAAAACCAATTAAATATTAAAATTACAACACCAAATAAAACTAATAGACTTCACTATTATATGCAGAGTGAGTTGTATGGTGGCTGCTGAAAATGATATCAAGGCTTCTGCTGTTGTTTGCCTGGGATACCCTCTAAAGGTTTGCTAGTTAAAATATTGAGGGCGTTTACGTCTTTTCCTCATACAGCAAGTTTATGTTCCATCTCGTTTTAATTTTCACAAATATTGTTCCGTCTTGTTTTAAATTTTAAATTCAGTACACAGTACACAGTACACAGTACACAGTACACAGTACACAGTACACAGTACACAGTACACAGTACACAGTACACAGTACACAGTACACAGTACACAGTACACAGTACACAGACTTTGACAAATATATAATTTTGCAGGGGACAAAAGGAGCCATTAGAGATGAACCCCTCTTGCAACTTAATGTTCCTACCATGTTTGTACAGGTAAACAATGAGTGTCAATTTATAAAAAATGAGGGCAAATTTGTAAAAAGTTCGGACATAACAAGGGAACCTTTTTTTACTGAATTTCTTTGTTAAGTCGTTCATTCTGCATAACGTTAAAAAGAAACATTTTCGTGTGAATAATTCTAACATCTCATAATTAGAAAAGAAAGGGTATTTTTGTGATAATTTAAAGTTTTTATTGAACTAAATATTTGCTTCTTATTTTTGGTTTAATGAAGGGCACAAAAGATGGGCTTTGTCCGTTAGCATCTTTAGAAGTTGTTAGAAAGAAGATGAAAGCTTTGAATACGGTTTATGTGGTTGAAAATGGCGATCACTCGTTAAAAATTGGAAAGAAGAATCTTGAATTGGCTGGAATTAGTCATGAAGAAGTAGAAAGATTGGCTATTGAAGCAATTGCAACGTTTGTTTCCCAAATTATCAGTCCAATTTGATGGCTATTTAGTACTAATTACACTTTTGCCCTCCATGATATGACAAGTTTAGGACATGTTTTGTGGTGTTATGATATGGTTTGATTTTGATGTACATAATGGTCTTAATGGATTAAGCTCTTAAATTGGATAACTATATATGGCTGTTTCTTTTTTATTTAATCTGGACATAATGACTTAATGGGTCAAGTCAAAAAGCCTGACTTAATATTAAAAAAAACTAACCTTTACCTATTCTCCATTATATGTTTTTCCTTTCAACTTCCGTCGCATTAAAATTAAGGGGTAATGTAATAAAATTGCATCCAATAACACATTTTAATTGTATTCAATGGGTCCTTAATTTTTTTTCTATGTTATTATTACACCATTAGAATAGATTTTAACAGGATAAACTAATACTGAATCCTACGATTATCCATAAAATATACCAGAATTATTCATTTAGGTCATTCTGACATTGACATTGCATCTATAATGTCATAAAGACATCAAATTTGACAGAATTATTCGATTGAAATGAACTCTGATGGTGTAATAAAAACATAGAAAAAATTTAGTGACATATTTAATACAATTAAAAGATAAGTGGCCTAAAAAGCAAATTATACATAATTGGTTTCTCTTTTGTGACATTATCCCTAAAATTAATGAGTATTATTAAAATCGATATTGTGAAATTTATTTTTTGGAACATAAGAGTAAAATGATCATTTTGTCTCGTTTAAATGATATATTCAGTTTAGAAAAAAAAAATCCGGTTTTATTTATATACAAAACTATCTAGATAAAAATCATTCATCCATAAGTGACTTAATAAAAAAAAGACAAAACTTCATAAATGGTCCCTGTGGTTTCAGAAGATATCGAGTTTGGTCCCTAACTTTCAAAAACCTCACGCCTAGTCCCTGTGGTTTGAAAACTTTTGTTAAATCGTCCCTGAACCATATGAAATGACTAATTTACCCTTTTTTAATTTCTTTTGCAGTTTTTTTAATTAAAATTGATTATGTATTTAAAAATAAGAAAATAAATATTAAAAACCCACCCCACCCCATCCCCAAATCCCACGCATGTCTCTCTCTCTCTCTCTCTCTCTCTCTCTCTCTCTCTCTCTCTCTCTCTCTCCGATCACCCATTCCCCTCTCACCCTCGATCATCCACCACCACCCTCGGAATTTCTCCTTTCATTTCGTTGATGTGGCATTCAGTGGTTGCGACGACTACGCTTTCAACTCCGACGAAGGCTAGGGATTCGGTGGTGGCTAGGGTTTTTAGCGGCGACGACTCATGACCACCTCCTACACAGTTGACAACACCAAATCGACATTATCTCTTCAACATCAGTCGAAATCTTGATTTCTTCCTTCTGGCTTCCAACATTGGAACGATTCTTCCTCTAAGAAATCATCTTTCACGCATCCACAGGATCGTTTCTACAATATTTAGTGTGATTAGCATCCCTTTATGAAGCAGGCGACGACGATTGGGAATGGAGAAGGAATGAGGTGTGGTGATCGACACCAACCTGGTGATCGATTGAGAAAGGGAAGGTAACTTGGACATACGGGTCTTTCCAGAGATAAATGTTTTAGGTTGAGCGTTTTGCCAAACAGCATCCGGCATCCGACAACTTGTGGAACCGATTTTTGGGTTTGTGTTTGATTTCTGATTTTGAGGTGTTTAGGGATTTCAATTTTTGGAAATGTTTTCAGGTTTGATTTTAATTCTGGAACCAACTTCTAGAGATGGTTCAGCGGGGGTGGTGGTGGTGATGATGATGAAGAATGTGATTTTGATCTCCTTGCAGTCCTTGCAAATCTAATTGTGGAAATTCTTGAGGGATGTGCATCCGAGAGCCATGTAAACCGGGAACCATTTCCGGCGGACACATTTTGTCGAGAATGGGATATAAGAGAGAGAGGGAAGGAGGGAGGGAGGGAGGGAGAGAGAGAAGGAGAGAGAAATGGGTGGAGAGACTATACTTGAACGTGTGGTGGGGAAGAAGAAAAGGAGATGGGGTATTGTTTATTATTTTTTAGTTTTTTAAATAGTTTTTTAATTAAAGAAAATGTAAAAGAAATAAAAAAGGGTAAATTAGTCATTTCATATGGGTCAGTGACGATTTAACAAAAGTTTTCAAACCACAGGGACTAGGCGTGAGGTTTTTGAAAGTTAGGGACCAAACTCGATATCTTCTGAAACCACAGGGACCATTTATGAAGTTTTGTCTAAAAAAACAAAAAAAAAAAAAAAAAAAAAAAAAAAAAAAACCCAAGGTATGTTTTGCCTTTTTTATGTTGGCCAAGAAATTTTATTTCTATAGGGTAATTTATTAGATCTTGATTTTTTGTTAGTTATATTGTTTGTTATTGATTTATATTAATATGTTATGTCGAATATTTTTATTTGTAACTAGACACAAACAATCACTTACGACAAAGCCTTCTAGATAACCTCACAAAGAAATTTCGGAATTCAATTTCATTCCATTTTAGGTCACACTCACTGTTGATTGCTTGATTTTTTCTTGTTGAAAATAAATAAAATTTCTGTGGTTTGGATTCTGGAAAGATGACATAGTTGACCATTTAAAATCGAATTTGAATTCTAGAAGGACCATGCAATACAGTCCAGAATTAAGTTGGTATTTGTTTGCACCTGTCGACTTATCTCTTTATGGGTCTTTTTTTAAACTTACATAATTCCCTTTTTTTTACATTTTTATTTTGTTTTATACGATATAGTGTCAAATGTCCCGAATAAAATATTGCTTGGTTTTTTGTGTTACAACTAGTTCTATTTTTATTTTTTATTTTTTATTTGGTGTCGAACAAATAAAGTTAAGTCTGAATGATATGTACGATATAATGTTAAATAGTTTTTTTTTCCTATGTTTGTCATGTGCTCATTGAAAAGTGGATAAGAAAACACCTTAGAGGTACAAAGTAGAGGTGTATATTTCGTAAATTTACATTAGGAGTAATTTATTCTTTTTAACTTCATTAGTAGATAAATTAAAGGTTAATTCCTCAAATGATAAAAAAGATGGGTCGTATTGCAATTTGCAAGATTACTAATTTTCGAATATTTGTCGTAAAATAATAATTTATGTTGCAAACAAGTCTTTTTTTGGTGAAATCCGTTTAGAATGGTCTGCAATACAAAAATCTTTTTTCTTTCCTGAAATTCCTTAGGATGGTATTCACTGCAAAAATCTTTTTTTCCCCACGAAACGATGTCATGAAAAATGAATTTCACCAAAATGAATGAGTATTTTGTAATAGAATTACATCATTTCTGTCGTTTCTACTGATTTTTATTTGGATTTAATTAAATTTGCAAACATAAATAATTAATAAAGATTAAGATGTCAATCTAACCATAACGGTCATTCTTTTACCCTTTTATCGATGTTTCTATCTTAAATCGATAGTTCATGGAAAGAAGAAATACCTATGATTATGAAAGTGTTATGTATATGATTGGTAAATCTTTTATTAGGTATATTATTGAAAGAAAAACTTAAAATTTAGTGGTGTTCTTATAGAATTTGCTCATTTAAGAAAAGGAGAGTGATTTTTATTCAACTTTTATTCATACAAAACAATTTAATGTTTTTATTGCATATTAATACACAATCCTTTTAAAACATATTGATGTGTATAGATAAAAATTGTTATGTACAAATCACGCCCCTTAAAGAAAGTAATTTATTTTTAGAATTACGCCATGTTTGATCTAATACACACTATAAGGAAAATATTTGTTACTAAGAAAATAACCAAAATGAACAAAAGACGGTGTGGATGCATTAAATGCCATTAGTTTAAAATAACAATTAGTAATCAACCAAAAGATACTCATGAATTCAAAGTTTTGTTTAAGAAAAGAATATTGCTGTTTCTTTAAACAACTTAAAATAGAGATATCGTATCTCTTCTCTCGAAAAAATACGTCAACACTTGTTGAGTGAATCGCAGAAGATTAATCCAAGGAGGAACAAAAACCCCCTAGTGGCCACAGAGGTTCACCCGCGATGACTCTGGGCTACTCGCGAAGCGGGTAGTCGCCCGGGGATTAGTCGGCTCGCATAGCGTGTCGGAACCTCGGCTCCAAAGGAGGCCAAAAAAAAAAAAAAAAAAAAAAAAAAATATCCTTTTTCAAATTCGTCTACTTGCTTATATAGTTATTCTAAGTTTTGATAAGATCGATTATGGCATGCAACCATTTTTACTTTTTTACTTTTTGCTTGATAAAGATAATTCTAGATATTTTATAGATAATTTAAAATTACTAGTATCCATTACAAGGTATTCATGAGGTTTATTATAATCTAAAAGAACAATAGACATATAAATATTAATCAAATATTATTTATAAATTAAATTTAAGTATTTTTATAGGAAAATTGCACATATAAAGAAAGTACATACATTCAAATTTATTTTTTTATTGTAAGGGAACATATTTTTGAAATCGATATTTATAGGTCTATGTTATGAGTTTATAACAAAATATGTAACATGATTATTTAAAATATAATTTTATTTATTCATAATCAATATAATCCATTAAAGCATAACTTTTATTGCAAACTCTTCAAAATTTAGTATAAAAGTATGTTTTCTACTGTACTTTTGTGGTGGATTATTTAAAGCAAAAGCCAATTGAGTTTCAATAAGTATGTGAGTTTCATTTCAATTGTAGATTGGTCACTTTTGTGGGGTCTTGGCTCCCATGCCAACCACATATGATTTACATCTCACTGTATGAAGGAGTACAAAGGATATTGTAGGTACATCCAACAAAGTTAAGATATACGAAACTGGGTAACAAGGGTATGGAGGCTCGAGATATATGGACTCTTAAAGAGAAGTTTAGCAAGATGCAGATGTGTATGTGGCTCATTAAGCTTTCAAGATTGGGCAAGAAGTTTATATTTGTAAAACTTCTAAAAGTGGAGAAATAGAGGGCTTTGGAACAGTAGTTGACTGATATATGGGTACAAAATTTTCATGTGTTCATATCTTTAGTGAAATTCCAATGTGATGATCGCAAACATGCCCATTCTTTTGTTAATCATGAGACTATGTCGAGTAGAATGTGTGGGAGTAAAAGAGTACATAGGGGAAGATAGAAAATAGAGTATCGTATGCTAATGTTGTAGCAGGACGGAACCAAATCAAGGATAATGTCATGGTCCATGGGTCTAGGAAACTGGTAATAACCGCTAGAGAATTTGTTTCCATCAATGATTTTACAATGGTAATTTTTTTCAAATGTTAATGAAGTAGTGAGTATGCTTGATTTATACAGATTATGTAGAGTGCAATGATTTAGTGAATTGGAAATATAATACGTTGGGGGAACACAGGTTTGCATTGAATTTCCTTCTACAGAGGCATGTTCGAATTTCAAGAAAAACGAGAGCTTGAAGATGGTTTTTAAAGAGTTACAACCTATTTCAAAATGTTTGTGGCAAATAAAATAATGGTTTCGTTAGGGTTGAGGGATTTCCGTTGTATGCTTGGACTCTAACAGCCTTCAAGAAGGTAGTGACATTATATGGCACGGTAATGTCTATGGATGATGATTTGGAGGAACAAAGGAGTTATGGTCGAGTTTGTGTGAACTCGACAAATAGCTCTTATATTTGGGATACTATTGTGGTATCCATTAATGGCAGGGATTTTTCTAGTACCAATGTGTCAAATTTCCAATCACACGAGAATGAATCTGAGTTTGGGAAAGAGTGTGGGGAGGGAGAGGATGGTAGTGATAGTGAGGAGGTGGATGAAGATGTACAACTTGACAATATTATATTGAATATGTTTGACAAGGGAAATAAATATATGAATAATAAAGAATGACAAAAAGAAAGAGTATTTGGAGGGCTGGTAGAGGAGGATCAAGTGATTCTCAAGAAATCAACAAGAATGGAAGGGGTGATGTTCATTCAACAACAGACTATTTTAGTCAAGGCGCCCCGATGAAAAACAAGGCAGATGTGTATGCCGGTGATCCAAGAAAACCACATTTTTAAATAAGGGTGATCAATGGTAAAGAGGTAGTGGTTGGTGGCAATGTTAAAAGTGGGCTAAATGAGGGGAATGCGTGGAACTCGTGTAATTCTAAAGTGGGCTCAAAGCCATTAGGGTTTAAAGGTGTTAGATTCCACTCTCAAATCAGGGAAACGCTCAAGTGGGACAATGAATGGTGGAAAGGGTGGGTCGGATGCTTCACATGGCTCGGGACAGGGGGTGGTTTGGCCCAATCGGCTTTCTCTGATAAAGGTAACTCTAAAGAGAAGCTTTGAAAAAAATATTAGTTAAATACTGCTTCTTTAATTGATGTTATGAATAAATACATTGATCTTGGTAACGTTATTGGATATGAAATGGAAGGGTGTAAAGATGATGTTCAAAAACTAAAATAATGACTGCTCACATGGGTACTAAATGAATTTATCGTCCTTCAACATTTGTGGTCTTTGAAGTAAAAAAGAGAGAGATTAGGTGTGCGATATTTTTATGGACCATGGTATCACTATCATTGGTGTTCAAGAAACGAAAATGACAATTAAATGTAATTTGTGTAAAGTCCATGTGGTAAATATGTCATTTTAGTGTGCGTCTAGCAGCGCTTGTAGGAGGTCTGGGGGTATATTTTTGGTTTGGGACCTTGCATTTTGTAAAAAAGGAGATAGAGGTTTGTATATAAAATGTTCTTATTGTCGATAGAGATTGGATTAATCTCAACTTTAATTCTTTAGTCGACGTATACGCGTTGTAAGATAGATAGAAGAAAAATATGGGTGGAATCATGTGTTGTCTTTATGAATCGTAACCATGGATAATATATTGTTTTTGGTGATTTTAATGTGGTTAGAAATTCTATTGAAAGAATTGGAATAAAGTTTTGTAGATATTCTATGAATGAGTTTTAATGATTCTATTACAAAAGTCATATTCATGATGTGGTTATGGGAGGAAGAAATTCTAGCAGAGTTACTTATCAATGTACGAAAAATGAGTAAGTTTGATGAGTTCTTGGTTACCGATCGTACTTTGGAAAATTTCCAAATATCTACACGATGGTTCTTACTAGATTATGGTTAAACCATTGTCGTATTGTGTTGAAAATGAAAAATATGATTATGACCCTACCAATTTTAAATTTTTTACTTTATGGCTTTCATTACAAGAGATTGACAGTGTGGTTTGAGAGACTTGGTTAGATGAGGGGGACAATTGTGTGATTGAATTTATTGTTATAAAGATAAGTTAAAGGCTCTCAAAAAGAATTCATAGGTTTGGAACAAAGAGTTAAAAGATAAAAGTTGTAATGAGAGTGGACCTCATCAGGAATCTTGACCAAATTGATGTGGCTCTTGATGATCGAAGGATAAGTCAAGTAGTTATAGTAAAAAGAATTGAGGTGCCAAAAAAGTTAAATGACTTAAAAAAAATCCAAAGGATAGACTCTGCTCAAACGTCTATGGTCGAGTGAGGTGTTGAATGGAATGAAAATGCCAACTTTTTGATGTTATGCTTAAAAGGAACGAAGCAAGCTAGTCGTAAGAGGGTGATTGTAACACCCGACTTATTAACTAAAAACACCCCAAAAATTTTTATTTTTCAAACCATATATTTTAACAACAAAAACCATAAGTATGGGGTATTAGTTAATACAATACGAGTACAAGAGTATCACGAAGTACAATACATAGAATATTATACATTCTTCAAGCCGGGTCGTTACTTCAAATGCTAAGTCCTCAGTCACGGACTTTGTCTTTTCCCTTTGCGGGATCACGCTCACCTGCAGGGACATATCAATAAAACTGTGAGCTATAAAGCCCAATGAGTAATCAAATCAGAAGTAACATGTATAAGAATAAAATTGTATATACAAAGTCAAATATGCACTATCATGCAATACAAAATCAAATATGGCTCACGGATTAGTCCGCTGTTGCCGTGGCTCACGGGTTAGCCCGCTGTTGCCTAGACTCACGGGTTAGCCCGCTGTTGTCTATGTAAATATGATCCATCAAAATAAACTGTGGCTCACGGGTTAGCCCGCTGTTGCCTAGACTCACGGGTTAGCCCGCTGTTGTCTATAACAGTTTACAAAGATATATTGACTCACAGTTCCGTTCTTGTCTATAAAAGACTCACGGCTTATCTGGTCTTGTCTATAAAAGACTCACGGCTTATCTGGTCTAGTTAATAAACTTTCCGTTTACTAACTTTATATGAATTTTACTATTCACCAAGGCATTCGGGTCGGTCTACAGTGCCCCCGAGGGGTCGAAAACTCGATATGAAAATTTTCCCAAACTTTTTAGACCATAACGAGCCTATGGTCCAAATTTGAGCTAAAACGGATAAGCCAAGCAAAAGTTAGCGTTTTTTATCCCCTGCCTGGCCTCTGCTCTGAGGGCGCACTGCGCCAAGGGGAGGGCGCACTGCGCCTGGGCGCACCCCGCCTGGCTTTGGGGCGCACTGCGCCTAGCGGCAGTGCAGGTCCCCTGGCCAGTCGCGATTTATGCACTGTAGCTTGCAGATTTGGTCCATTAAGTGCTTATTTCCGTTTTTAATCGCTTGGGGTTTGTTCCTAGGCTAAAACCTTACATATTAACAAGGTTTTTGACCATCAAAACACCCTCAATCAAACATATGAAAGATTAGGGTTCTTAATTCTAACAACCCCAATTCTTCAATTTCATCAAATATAACATCCTACTTCCATTTGGTTGAGTTAAGCTCTTACTAGCATGACTTAATGGAAGTATCTAACCATTTTAACCACACAATTATATCTACAATTGCAGTTTTTGAATTCCACAAAAACCCATCAAGAACAATTAGCAAAACTTGAAGAACTTACCTCCAAACTTCCAATTATACCCTTTGAAAGCTTATAATCCAATTATGCAACTTAAATCTTCAAGACCACTTCAATTCTTCTGCAGAAAATCGCCCAAGAACTCCTCCCGTAAGTGCCAAAATTCTGCCCAAAATGGAGAAGCTTCCAAGCTTTTATACTTCCAGAATTTACAATTTGGTCCCTAGAGTTGCATAATTAAGACTTTTGCCACAATTTACAAATATTATGACACAATTTCAGTTTTTAATAACATTTTAAGTTCAAACTCAAAATATTATTACAAAACAAATCCTTTTCTGTCCAAAAGACCAAATTACCCTTTTGAGGTAAAATGACCATTTCGCCCTTTTTATTATAATTATATAATAAAATAAGTTTCGGCGTTACAAATTCTCCCCTCCTTTAAGAGATTTCGTCCCCGAAATCATACAAATAGTTGAGGGTATTTCTCCCGCATTTCACTTTCGGTCTCCCACGTCATGTCGGAACCTTTGTGATGACGCCAAAGGACTTTCACCATGCTGATTTTCTTATTTCGCAGCTGTCTTGTCTTGCGGTCTAGTATCCGTTCGGGTTGTTCCGGGTATCTCAACTTTTCGTCCACCTCAATTTCAACAAGAGGTACCTGTTGAGACTTATCAAACAACGTTTTCCTCAAATGGGACACATGGAATACATTATGTATACCATGAAGTTCATCAGGTAACTCCAGTCTATACGCCACAGCTCCAACTCTTTGGGATATACGGAAAGGTCCAATGAAGCGAGGACTCAACTTTCCTTTTTTCCCAAAACGAATCAAGCCTTTCCAAGGGGATACCTTGAGCATTACCATATCTCCCACTTGGAACTCTATCGGTTTCACCCGTCTATCTGCATACTGCTTCTGTCGATTCTGAGCTACCTTCAAATTTTCTCGTAGTACGGCACGGTGCTCCATACAAGGCTTCATACGGGGCCATCTGAATGCTGGAATGATAGATGTTATTGTACGCGAATTCCACCAAAGGGAAATGATCTTCCCAGCTTCCACCGAAGTCTATGACACAAGTCCTCAACATATCTTCCAAAGTTTAGATTGTTCTTTCACTCTGACCATCGGTCTGTGGATGATATGCGGTACTCATAAGTACTTTTGTACCCAATCGCTTTTGAAGACTTTGCCAAAAATGTGAAGTAAATCTGCTGTCTCGGTCCGATACAATCGATGCTGGTAATCCATGCCGACAAATTACCTCATCAATGTAAATTTTTGCCACTGATCTACTCTATAATTTTCTTTATATGGTATAAATTGTGCCGATTTGGTCAATCGATCGACAACCACCCATATAGAATCATAACCTCGCGGTGTCCGCGGCAACTTTGTCACGAAATCCATGGTAATATGGTCCCATTTCTTCTCTGGAATCGGCAATGGTTGTATTTCCCCGTACGGTTTCTGATGGTTTGACTTAACTTGCAGACAAGTCAAACATTTTTCCACAAATCTTCCGATTTCCCTCTTCATTCCAGGCCACCAATACATTGGTTTTAACGTCCGATACAACTTAGTACTGCCCGGATGAACTGCATAACGGCTGTAGTGTGCATCTTCTAGTAGTAATTTCCGCACTTCACCTTGTTTTGGGACCCACACACGATCTCTGAAGGTCTTCAATTTCTGCGCATTTTCTTCCAGATGCTTCAAGTATCCCACCATTCTTTCACTTTTTACATTCTCCGGCTTACACGCTTCTTCTTGTGCTGCACGAATCAATTCTGGTAATCTGCTTACTATACTCATGCATGCGGATGTAACTTTCAGAGGAGCTTCTTTTCTGCTTAGAGCATCTGCCACCACATTCGCCTTGCCAGGGTGGTACTGAATTTCACAGTTAAAATCTTTCAACAGATCCATCCACCTATGCTGTCTCATGTTGAGTTCTTTCTGGTCAAAAAGATATTTCAGGCTCTTATGATCAGTGTAAATGACAAACTTTACACCGTATAAATAATGCCTCCATAACTTCAATGCTAAAACCACCGCAGCTAGTTCCAGATCATGAACGGGATACTTCTTCTCGGCATCTTTTAATTGGCGGGACGCATAGGCTATGACCCGACCTTTCTGCATTAGCACACAACCAAGACCAACTCTAGAAGCATCGCTATAAATCACATATTCTTCTCCGCTTTGTGGTAAAGCCAACACCGGTGCTTCACATAAAGCTTGTTTCAATTTCTGGAATGCTTCTTGTTGTTTTTCGGTCCAGGTGAACTTTTCACCTTTCTTGGTCAACTTGGTCAACGGAGCAGCTATCGAAGAGAAATTCTCAACAAATCTTCTGTAGTAGCCTGCCAAACCAAGAAAGCTCCGTATTTCTGTTGGACTTCGGGGCGGTTCCCACTTCATCACGGCGTCCACCTTCGCTGGATCTACTTTTACCCCCTCGGCATTAATTACATGGCCAAGAAATTGAACTTCTCTTAGCCAGAATTCACACTTGGAGAATTTTGCATACAATTTCTCCCGGCGAAGCAACTCCAACACTTGTCGCAGATGCATTTCATGCTCGGCTTGGCTTCGAGAATACACCAAAATGTCATCAATAAACACTATCACCGAGGTATCAAGGAACGGTCGGCACACCCGGTTCATAAGATCCATGAATACGGCTAGAGCATTGGTTAACCCAAAAGGCATCACCAAAAATTCATAATGACCGTATCTCGTACGAAAGGCTGTCTTCGGAATGTCTGACTCCCTTATCTTCAACTGGTGATAACCCGACCTCAGGTCAATCTTGGAAAAATAGGATGTGCCTTGCAGCTGGTCAAACAAGTCGTCTATTCTGGGTAGCGGGTACTTGTTCTTCACCGTGATCTTGTTTAACTCCCGATAGTCAATACACATGCGCATTGACCCATCTTTCTTCTTAACAAACAAAATAGGGGCTCCCCAAGGCGATGTACTCGGTCTGATGAAACCCCTGTCTAACAATTCTTCCAGTTGCTTTCGCAGTTCCACCATCTCTGAAGGTGCTAAACGGTATGGAGCTCGGGCAACAGGTGCAGCTCCCGGAATTAGTTCGATCATGAACTCAACCTGTCGATCTGGTGGCAACCCTGGAAGCTCGTCAGGAAACACATCTGGGAACTCATTCACCACATTCACATTCGCTACCCCCACTTTAATCGGTTGAGCCACAGATACATAAGCTAAATAGGACATCCCTCCTTTACTGATACAGCTTCGGGCTTGAGCAAAGGAGATGACTGGCATTCGCAACCGAGGTCGTTCACCCTGAATCTTCATCCATTTCCCTTCTGGTGACAGCACTGTGAGGCTTTTATTCCTACAATCCATGTTAGCATAGTTCGTTGCCAACCAATCCATCCCCACAATCACACCAAATTCATTTGTAGTCATCGGCTTCAAATCTATAGGGAAAGCGGTCCCGTAGATTTTAAGCTGACAACCCTCCAGGTGTTCGGATACCCAAACATATCTACCATCCGCTACAGCCACTTCTAAACTTTCACCCATCGGTTTTAACGGTACATTCAAGCGAGACATCAGGGACTCCGACACAAAACAGTGAGTAGCCCCCGGATCAAAAATAACATATACAGGTATGGAATCAAGAGTAAAGATACCTGTCACCACATCTGTTTTCTCACGGGCTTCTTCCACAGTCATCTGGAAAGCTCGCGAGGCCACTGGTCGTCCCCTGTTCTTCGGTTCTTCTTTCTTTCCCACTTGGTCATCTCTAGGTCTTTCACTGTATACCCCAGATTTCAGTTGGGGACAGTTCAGGCGAATATGATCCGTAGCCCCACATTGGAAACACCTACGATCCGCCCGACAGTCCCGTGTAGAATGACCCGTTTTTCCACAATTTCAGCAGCTAACTGGCCCAGTATCACTGCGACAACTGCCCGTGTGCCTTTTTCTGCATTTTTCGCACCACTTTCCTTCATCTTTCTGGCCCTTTCCCCTTGATCCGGATTGTTGCGACTTTTTCTGAGGCGTCCAACCTTGGTATTTCTCCTTTCGTTTCGTTTCCAAAACTTTCTTTTCATCTTCTTGTCGCTTTAGTTCGGTCTCCCTTTCTGTGGCTCGATCCACCACTTGCCGGAAAGTAGTTAGTTTCAACGGTTGCACAATTTCTCTAATTCGGGTTGTCAACCCCCGAACATACTTGTCGATCTTTCTCTTTTCAGTGTAAATGTGGTGTTCAGCAAACCTAGCTTTCTCCAGAAAGCTAAGAGTATATTCCTGGACAGATCGGGAACCCTGTTCCAGGTGTAGGAATTCATCCTCCAACTTCTGTATAGCCACTTCTGAGCAGTATTCTTCATTAAACTTTGTCTTGAATTGCTCCCAAGGTATCGATTGGGATGAATCAAGATCCAGTGACTTGTAGTAGGTTTGCCACCAATGTAGCGCACCGCTTGTAAGTTGATTCGTGGCAAATTCCACTTTATCATCATCCGCACACTTACTCACTCGGAACACCTTCTCCATATGCATGATCCATTCCATGGCTTTGACTGGATCATCTGTCCCCGAGAATTCCTTTGGTTTACAACCAAGGAAGGATTTATACGTACACCCAATTTTCTTGGTAGAGGCTTCTCCACCTTGTGTTTCTTTCACTGCCCGGGCCCGACTTTCTCCCTGGCTTTCATTTTCTGGCTGTCTGTCATGAACACTTTTTGCAACCTCTTCAGTAGGATTAGGATGGGCACTCGGATTAGGATTGCCACTCGAGTTAGGGTTGTTCGATAATGCTGGTATCATTTGCCTAACCACTTCTTCCACTATCGCCCGAATATCAGGTGGATTTTGTCCAACCGGTTCCCGTACTGGTGCTATTCGCCCACCAGAGCCGCGTGACCTAGCTGGTCCACTTCTGGCAGTTCCACGCGAATTCACACCGGTAGGATTGCTTCGTGTATTTCTCATACTTCAAAATTTTAGCAACCCGTTAGATTTCATATATAATAATAAGCTTATATATATCTAACAGTCCATTTATCTGTTCTCCTCTCAAGGTTTAAGTCCAGGAATCTAGTCTAAGACACCTAGTTCACTTAAACCACGGCTCTGATACCAACTTGTAACACCCGACTTATTAACTAAAAACACCCCAAAAATTTTTATTTTTCAAACCATATATTTTAACAACAAAAACCATAAGTATGGGGTATTAGTTAATACAATACAAGTACAAGAGTATCACGAAGTACAATACATAGAATATTATACATTCTTCAAGCCGGGTCGTTACTTCAAATGCTAAGTCCTCAGTCACGGACTTTGTCTTTTCCCTTTGCGGGATCACGCTCACCTGTAGGGACATATCAATAAAACTGTGAGCTATAAAGCCCAATGAGTAATCAAATCAGAAGTAACATGTATAAGAATAAAATTGTATATACAAAGTCAAATATGCACTATCATGCAATACAAAATCAAATATGGCTCACGGATTAGTCCGCTGTTGCCGTGGCTCACGGGTTAGCCCGCTGTTGCCTAGACTCACGGGTTAGCCCGCTGTTGTCTATGTAAATATGATCCATCAAAATAAACTGTGGCTCACGGGTTAGGCCGCTGTTGCCTAGACTCACGGGTTAGCCCGCTGTTGTCTATAACAGTTTACAAAGATATATTGACTCACAGTTCCGTTCTTGTCTATAAAAGACTCACGGCTTATCTGGTCTTGTCATATCAATTCATAAATCCGTCATTTTTCGTCCCCAAAACTGTTCTCAATCCGCAGCTGCTCATTTATCATTATCACATCAAACACGAGTGAGATTACTCACCTGAAGGTTTGCTACAACTAGCGTTTGTCGTTCCTTGCCTTGAAATAAAACCCGTAGGATTTTGTCCCGTACCTATAATTCCATTTATTATCAAAATGATTATAGGTTAATAACCATTCTAATTAACTCTAATACATAGAGTTCAATATAATAACGTTATTAACAATGCCTAGTTAATAAACTTTCCGTTTACTAACTTTATATGAATTTTACTATTCACCGAGGCATTCGGGTCGGTCTACAGTGCCCCCGAGGGGTCGAAAACTCGATATGAAAATTTTCCCAAACTTTTTAGACCATAACGAGCCTATGGTCCAAATTTGAGCTAAAACGGATAAGCCAAGCAAAAGTTAGCGTTTTTGATCCCCTGCCTGGCCTCTGCTCTGAGGGCGCACTGCGCCAAGGGGAGGGCGCACTGCGCCTGGGCGCACCCCGCCTGGCTTTGGGGCGCACTGCGCCTAGCGGCAGTGCAGGTCCCCTGGCCAGTCGCGATTTATGCACTGTAGCTTGCAGATTTGGTCCATTAAGTGCTTATTTCCGTTTTTAATCGCTTGGGGTTTGTTCCTAGGCTAAAACCTTACATATTAACAAGGTTTTTGACCATCAAAACACCCTCAATCAAACATATGAAAGATTAGGGTTCTTAATTCTAACAACCCCAATTCTTCAATTTCATCAAATATAACATCCTACTTCCATTTGGTTGAGTTAAGCTCTTACTAGCATGACTTAATGGAAGTATCTAACCATTTTAACCACACAATTATATCTACAATTGCAGTTTTTGAATTCCACAAAAACCCATCAAGAACAATTAGCAAAACTTGAAGAACTTACCTCCAAACTTCCAATTATACCCTTTGAAAGCTTATAATCCAATTATGCAACTTAAATCTTCAAGACCACTTCAATTCTTCTGCAGAAAATCGCCCAAGAACTCCTCCCGTAAGTGCCAAAATTCTGCCCAAAATGGAGAAGCTTCCAAGCTTTTATACTTCCAGAATTTACAATTTGGTCCCTAGAGTTGCATAATTAAGACTTTTGCCACAATTTACAAATATTATGACACAATTTCAGTTTTTAATAACATTTTAAGTTCAAACTCAAAATATTATTACAAAACAAATCCTTTTCTGTCCAAAAGACCAAATTACCCTTTTGAGGTAAAATGACCATTTCGCCCTTTTTATTATAATTATATAATAAAATAAGTTTCGGCGTTACAGTGATCGTCAACGGGGCTTGGTTGTCCAATCCGATTGAGATTAAGGCATCATTTTTTGAGTATTTGAACAAAAATTCGATCACTTTAGAGGTTCTAATCTTAGAAGAAAATCCCTATATGAAGACTCTTAACATTGGGAAACATGATTTCCTCGAGGTTGGGTTTTCGGAAGAAGAAATTGAGGTTGTCCTATGGTCTTGTAGTAGTGATCGGTATCGGGATCCATATAGTTTTTCATTTGGGTTTGTAAAACATATTAGGAGATGGTTAAGAATGAAGTTAATGATTTTATACAGGAGTTTTTTCACACTTCTGTGATCCCGAGAGAATGTAATTATTTCTTTGTTAATCGTATACCAAAGAAAAAGATGATCCTATGTTTGTCAGAGATTATAAACAATTAGTTTAATTGGTGCAATACTAAATTATGGCAGAACTTTTAGCTAATCGGTTGGTTCAAGTGGTGGAGTTGGTGCTAAGCTGTGAGAAATCTGTCTTAATTAAAGGTAGACAAATACTGGATAGACTGTTATGTTGAATGATATTATAGACTTGTATAAAAAAGAAACGAAAGCTTATGCTATTTAAAATGGATTTCGAGAATGTGTATGACTCAATGAGTTAGGACTATTTGTTTCATGTTTAGGAGTTTATGGATTTTGGGAATAAATGGATCTCTTGGATAAATGCTTGATTTCTGTAACACCCGGTTTGTATAAGCACGGTAAAACGAGGAGAAAACAAGTGAAGTTTTGTAAAGGGGGAGATGTTGACGCTATCTTTAGAGATAGCGACGCTATCTCGTGATGTGGCAAGATAGCGACGCTATTTTCAGAGATAGCAACGCTATCTCCGGTGGATAGGTTTTTCTTTATTTGACCCGTTATTGGTCATTTTGTCTCATAGGGGTGTGCATGGATGTTTCCAGAAGGAGAAGAGACGGGTTTGGTGGCGAGAAAACGGATTTTGAAGCTTGAATTCAGAAGAGAGAAGAAATTTGGTGAGTCTATGATTTGTAAGGTAAAGCTTCAATCCTTTCATGATGTTTTGGTTGAATCAACTGTAATTGGTGTAAATGATGCTAGTCTTAGTCAATTTCAGTCTCTAATGAGTTGTTTGATTCGTGTACCATGGTGTTAGAATGATTTAATTGGTCTATAGGAGGTTAAAGTTGTAGTTAAAAGTTAAAATGGGAAAATTGAGGTGTAATCTTAATATAGTGGTGTTTTGGGTCGATTCTATAGGTTGGGCTACCTCTGGAAGTGTAAAGATGACTAATATATGCAAAAACCATGATTAAAAGGTGGTCAAGAATGATTCAGATGTGATTTGGTGCTGAGTTCATAGATAGCGACGCTCTCTATGAACCTAGTGATGCTATATATGAATATTCATAGATAGCAACACTATCTCCCATGTGGTGGTAAAACTCGGTTGTTTAATGAGATTTATGTGTTTTGTCTCAAGTAGTTGAATAAATATGTTTATTTGGTGATTAAATAGTAGTTGGTGACAACGAGAACCATGATACATCTAGGATTTGGGGAGATCATTCTTCACATCTAACGAGGTGAGTAACTTTACATAACTTTAATTGATGTTTTCTTGTATGTTATGCTTTGTATAATAACGAGTGCCTAGATATAAATCTATTGTTATGTTTGTGTGTATGTATAATATGGTGGTGTTAGATCCAATACCTTGATGACATATAACATGAATGATATTATGTGGTGATATATGTGAAACTCTCGGAGTAGTTGACCCAAGAGATTAGTGATGTAGTCATAGGTGATTTATGTTTATGTATGGTGTATTTTGCGTGGTCACATAACAAGTACTTCATGATGATGTTCACGTGGAGTTTTAATGGTTGCATAATAAGCACCTTGCAACCATTCAGTGTGTCTTGAGACTAGTGAAAAGCCTCCTAATACGGGTGATAAGTCTCTTGGCTAGTAAAAGCCCTTTCTTTTAGGTGATAAATTACTGGGTTTGTGTTAACCCTTACATAAGATACTTATGTCTTAATGGTAAACTTAGGGTGTTTACTATTATATCTCTGATAACTCTTGGTGCTTAGATGATAAATGTGTTTGGTAAATTCTAATGAGTGATTTGTATTCATTTTATATAGTGATAGATGTTGCTTGCTATTGTATGATTATTCACTAAGCATATGGCTTACGATGTTTAGTTGTGGTGTTTTACAGGATCTAGGTGTAGTAACGCCTGACTATGATCGTGAGACAATATGGAAGATATTCGCTTATTGCATCTAAGGCATCGAGTATTGTGTTTTAAAATAAAATTGTATTAAATTGTTGAAAATGTAATATATATGTGGTGCCAGTTATTGGGGCGTTACACATTATTTCCTATCGGTCGTCTATTCTTGTTAATGGGGGCCCGACTAAGGAATTCTAGTTAGAGAGGGGGCTTAGATACATTTTCTATTTGCTTATTCATCCTTGTTATCAAAGGCTTACATGAAATAATGGAATATACGATTGCCCATGGTTTGTTTTGTTGTACGAAGATTGGATCATATGACATTGCTTTATCGTATTTGTTTTATTCTAATGATGCTTTATTTATGGGAGAATAGAGTAGAGGTAATATTATGAACTTCGTGAGTATTCTGAATTGTTTTTTGTTGGTGTCTGGGTTGAAGGTAAATTTGCATAAGTCTAATTTATTTGGCATTAGCGTAGATATGATGGAAGTCGAAAATCTAGTGTTACATGCGGGTTTGTAGAGTGTCCTCTATTCATTTCCTTTATTTGGGTCTGATGATTGGATTGAAAATGAATCGGGTGTCTAGTTTGGATAATCAACATGTTTCAAGAAAAGGTTGGCTTTTGGAAGGTAAAGATCCTTTCTATTGGTAGTAGGTTATAACTCTTATTAATTCGGTTTTGGGCAGCTTATCAATTTGTTATATGTCTTTGTTCAAAACTCCGGATGTAGTTGTAAACTTATGGAGTCGATCCGAGCCATATTATTGTAGGGTAGTGACGACAAGGAAAAAGGATTAGCTGGGTGAAGTGGGAGAAAGTGATGGCTTCAAATTGTAGACATGATTGAAGACATTGTTATGGTAAATCAATTATTGTTTAGATTCTAATTTATTTTTTATTTTTTATTTTTTGCGGTATAAACTCATAACATTTTCTTGATTTTATTAACACTTCCTTTAAAATAAACATGAACTACATATTACGTACAATATGGTTTTCATTATTTTGTTTGGGGGATGGTGGGAGTTTTAAATTTTTTGTTGTTTAAAGTCAACGAGTAATAAAAAGAACCTGTAGGATTGACACGCTGTAATTAGCGTCCATTTAAACGCGGAATTAATTAGACAAAGTCAGACTTACTATTATAATTAGTTAATTACACTCTCTAATGAGTCTAATCACTATTAATAATCCTTTATTATTCCAATTGTCAATTTGAAAAAAATATTCTTTCTCAATTACCAAAAAGAGAAATATGTTTCAAACGAAAGCTAAATATAAAAATCCATCAGACAAATCGCATTTCATAAACTAGGAAAACACAAACTTTTGTCATACACTGTTTTGTAATTTGTAACCCGCTTTTATTTTTTATTAACTAAACACATTAATAGAGAACAAAATCGTTGTCAAACAAGACCTAAAATATTTAAATATAGTAAAGGCATAAAAACAGAACATGGATTTGTAACTATATACTAAAGTCTGACTTTAAACAGATTTTCATAATCTTTTTAATTCATCCACTATAAGAGTATCACGTGTGAGTGTTTGAGAGAGAGAGAGAGAGAGAGAGAGAGAGAGAGAGAGAGAGAGAGAGAGAGAGAGAGAGAGAGAGAGAGTTGAAATGGTCAGCTACAAAATTGTTGTGGTAAGGGAGAAAAGAAAAGGGAGTGAATCTTTTCTGTAGAGCTTTGAATTGGTCAGCAAATACTTTCTTGCATTATTACTCAATTTTTCATGCTCAAAGCCTCAAATGGGTTGAAAATGAAACTTTCTAATAATAGTGTACGAAATTGCAGAATAAGTACCTTAATTTTGGTTTTTATAAAACATATTATATTGTATACTATTTTGATGAAATATATATTAATTTGATATGTATCAAATATATATTAGCCCTATTACTTTAACCATATGTAGTTTGTACTTGCTTTCAACTTACATTTTGGATATGCTTCCACTTCTTGTGTATCATTCATAGCATTTGCCCCTCTTACGTGGAAATATATTTCCTTTATTAATGTCTTTATTCAGACACACATCAGTTTAGTATTCATCGATAGGCTAATGTTTTGTATGCATGTATCATTATGTGATGGGCGTAATTATAAAATCTTTATGTTTATATATTTATTTCTATTTGTATTTGTATCTCTATTTTTTGTTATCAGATGTTTTCTACGAAAGCAGTATTTCTACCTTACAACAACGACCATCCTACCTCCTCCTTACCCTCTTTATATGAGACTGGGGTAATGACTTAATGTTAATGTTGTATAGATTATCATATATAGTAATTATTACTTTCAAAATTTATACTGTACTAATTACTAAGCATTATAAATCTACAAATGAAATGCTCAAATGGTTATCGACTGAAAATTCATAAAAAACTAAAACGAAACATTAGGGCTGTAAACGAATCGAACGAACACGAACGAGGGCTTGTTCATGTTCGTTCGTTTAAGTTAGTCGAACAAACACGAACGGATGAACGAACGAGTTTTCTTGTTCATGTTTGTTTGTTTAACAAATTATCATGTTCATGTTCATTCGTTTATGTTCGTAAACATGCTAAACAACATAAACAAACAAACCTAAACGAATAGATATAGACAAACACAATTGAATATATACGAACTTATAATATTGTAATGTAATCAAACACAATTGAACATATATGGATATAAAATGAACTTAAATAAATAAACATAAACGAACGCAAACGAACGACTTAACGTACGTTCATGAACATAATTGAACGAATGACACCATTGTTTATGTTCATTCATTTACTAAATAATCGAACATAAACGAACTTCCCGCCGAACGGTTCACTGAACGTTCGCTCGTTTATAGCCCTACAAACCATCATAGTGAGGTAAAAGGATTGAGAAAATCGGGTAAACATAGTGCTCAAAAATCATCCCTTAGTTTACTTTTTAGTATGTTAATAGTTTTTAGTATTTTTAACAAGATTCAATATAAAAAACATATCGAGATTGTTTTTATCTATTTTATCGAACCTACATATCCTCGTCCAAACGGATAATATCACAATCTTAGATTTATCGGATTCAATGTTATGGGTCGGTTCAAATGCCTACCACTAGTCCACTAGCATTGCACCACCATCACAATGTATTACATTACAAGAAACTACAAAGTTAGAATTTAAAAGTATGCACGTGGGCTCTATATGTAAAGACAAAAAGAGTTTGTGGGTGTTTGCTATTATATTCATAAAGTAAAGGGGTCAAAATGTAAAAAACTAGATTTGAATTGGTCAGCACCTAAAGATTAAAAGAATTAAAGACCAGTCCATTTTCGAAAGACAAAAAACACTTCACACGGTTTCTCAGTCAACCTTCAACATCATCTCTTTAAATCCTTAAAATCATCTCATTCTTTCATCACCTTCCCAAACACACACACCCCTCACCTCACCTCACCTCACCTCCCTCTTTCCTTCCCCTCTCATGAACAAAAACCACCATTGACTTTTCAAATTGTACATCTTGCATCATAACTTGTACAATCCAGACATGGAAAATGCTTACATCATCAATGAGCTTACACAAGGTATGGAGCTAGCTAGGCAGCTAAAAGCCATTCTGAGTTCAGAATGTTCCCCTGAATCAAAGCATGCTTTGATTCAAGGGATTATATCTTCTTACAACAGAGCGCTGTTGATTATCAACAGCGCGCAGCCTGAGCTCCCGGCAATGGTGGCAACGCCGGTGCTCAGCCAGCCCGAGTCACCGGTTTCCATAAATGAAAGCCAACAAAGTGGAGACTTCAATCAAGCTTTCGATAATTCACAAGACCAGAAAGTCGTATCCAAGAAAAGGTATAGTTATAAATCTATTTCGATTACTATGTGTAGGTAGTGTTCTAATTTAGTGCAAAAATATAATCTTTTTTCTTGATTTTTTTCACAGAAAAGCAATGATGACGTGGAAAAACCAAATTAGAATCTCGACTGATAATGGGTTGGAGGGAAACAGTGACGACGGTTATAGTTGGAGAAAGTACGGGCAGAAAGACATTTTGGGTGCTAAATTTCCTAGGTGAGACATAAAAACCATTTGCTTTTCCAAATTTTTTAAAAAGATACATTTAGAAGGTGGGACCCACTTGGCTTGTATTACTAACGAACTAAACAAGCTTTTTAAGATTATATTTTATAACGAAAATAAAGAAAACTCGGTTTCTTTTGCACATATTCATCAACATCAATCATTGTCGCATCTTAATTGATTGAGACAAAAAAAATTAGAAATTTGGTCTCATTGACATAATCCCCGTTCTAGTCTCATCTTTTTTGGTGGAAAATTAAATCTTGGTCTTATTGACATGAATTTGTGTCCCAATCCCACCTTATAAAAAATTAAAATCTCGCAGTCTAATACATGTCAAACTCAGTATAACATGACTTATTTTAGATCACGGAATTCAAAAAATCCTATTTTGACATCAATTTTTAATTAATATTTGCAGAAGTTACTATAGATGTACGTATCGATACGTCCACAACTGCATGGCAAGAAAACAAGTCCAAAGAACCGATGAAGACCCGACAGTGTTTGAGATCACATACAGAGGCCAACACACATGCACCACCGCCGCCACCACCTCAAAAACGGTTGTGCCGCCACAATCGCCTGAAGGACACGTAACAATACAAAACAACCACCACCAACCACCACTGCCACAAAAATCCGACGAAATCCTCTCAAACCTTCGGGAAAATCTCAGAGTTAACACCTCCGATTTGGATGCGATGGTGCCATGTTCATTTTCCTTCCCATCATCATCGTTTGGATGCATAGACAACTACCAACAATTCGATAATAGTTTTTTGCAAATTGTTGACTCTGGGTCAAACTACTTCCCGGAATGGAATCACGGATTCCATTCCGACGATTCGAATCTCTCCGGAATGATCTCGACCACCACCTCCGCAACAAACTCCCCGTTGGCTTTCCCGACCGAACCACAAGATTTTTGCCCAAATTTTCCGTTTAATAACTCGGGGTTTTTTATTTAATCCTAATTTTCCAATTTTAGTTAAATAGATAAGGTAACTCCCAAAAAATGAAAAATAATAACTAGCAATAATTTTTGCAGATATTATCAATAAACTATGGTAAGCAACTAAGCATCCAAGATTTTGCTTGTACAAAATGTAAGATTCAAGAGACATTGAAGATCTAGAAATAATATTTATGGTATCAAATTTGTTCATGTTGAGGGGTATTTTGGTACATTCACATGTTTATGCGGTGGGTTGAATGATTGCTTGTTCATGCCAAACTCCATTAAGATTTGATTGCCATAATCTCACTTCCCCGTCACTCCCGGTGGTTGCTAGTGTCATCCCGCTCATATCCCACTCCATTTGCCACACCTACGCGACAAAAAAAAAATAAAAAAATAAAAAATCAAATGCAGGAAATAGCAATGTACTTTCATATATTGTCCAAATAAGAAAATTTTAAAATCACATGCTATAATTCAGTAGATTTTAAGTATAATGCTTCAACAAGAAAATTTATATTGAAAATACAATGTTGTAATATAAAAAAATGAAGGATGCTATAATAAATAAGTAAATGAAAGTACATTGCTATTTTTGTACAAGTATTATAAAAAGAAGACATACCTCATTGTCATGACAAGGGAATGTGACAACTTTTTCAACAAAAAGCCTTCCATCAAGATCAGGGTCTGAAGCCATTTGCCATATTGAAATACCCTTTGAAGTTGCAACAGCCATTAACTCAAATGGCCTGAAATTGTTATGAGTTTATAAATATCAAAATATATCTTTATTTAAATATTAAAAGAAAATCAAATACCTTCCAATATTGGGAGCCCATGCCACAGATAATACTTGATCACCTTTATCATCATTGTCAGCTAGTTCAGCAACTGGAAGCCATCTTTGATGATCTTGGTCAAACTCCCATACCTGAAACGTTGACCAATTAAAGAAAAAAAGATCATTTTAAATAAAGTTAAATGATTGAGTGGTTTACCTTGGGTGAATTTAATTGTGGGGTGTCTGAGTTGATACCCAATACAAAACTTGCAGGACAGGTGTCGTTTTTCTGTGGGTTCCATGAAATAGATGCAGATAAACATGATGCCTTTCCAAATTTTGTTACTGAATCTGTAACATTCTGAAATTCAGCCTAGAAAAGACAAAAAAAAGATGAATGTTTCTGTAAGAGGATGAAATCATGAAACAAGGAAAGAATTGCAAAATTATAATCACCTGAAGTTGCCAGTTGTTCAGTTCCATTGGATCTAAAATCTCGTAGACTTTTACAAGGCCATTTGAATAAGCAACTGTCTGAAAAAGGAGATTAGTTAACTAATAACTATAAATTAAAGTTAATTTTCAAATATGAAGACAGTACTCACCAATTTCAAAGTCGAGTGGGAGTTCCCAAATTGGGCATCTAGAACTTGATCCATGGATCCCCCAAAGGTTTTGCATTGCTTCCATTGAACAGGCTCACTGTCTAATGGAGATAAGGTAGAGAGAAACAATTTGTAAATAGTTTCAGGAAACAAGGGCATTAGATCTAGGAGAACACATTGCGTACCTTCTGCTAGCTCTTCCCAGATTGACAAGCTTCCATCGGAACATATGCATGCAATTGCATCACCATACTCGGGAGGAACCCATACAACTTTTACAATGCTTCCCTCGCTAACCTAAAATTCGATTTAGTTAACATTTGAACAATCACAATTTGAACTAAAACCCTAAAACCTCATAACTTTGGGGTCAACAGAGAAATAAGAAACCATAGAAATGAAATTTGATGGAAAAAATGCAATGTTGTTTGCCTAAACACGCGATTTAATCTTCAATGGTCAAACGTATAGTTCTTCTTCGCCGAGTTGATATGTAGAATTAGAATCGGTACGTATTTAGCTCAAAATGTAAAATACAAAAATTACGGGGTAAATGGAAATGTACACATTGATAAATTGATAAATGGAGATATATAATGCGGGAATGGAAATACAAACCTTGAATTTGAAAGTGGAGGTGAAGGACGAAGAAGCTGGATCACTAGTGTCGAATATAGCTATTGTTCCATCGATTAAACCAGTAGCCAATCTTTGGCCGCAGTAGTTCCATGAAGAACATATTGCCCCTTTATCTAAAGTTGCCACTGATTTCTCCATCAAATTTACTTTCTAGGTTTCTCTGTTTCTCGATTCGCCCCAAATTTGAGGTTTTAGGGTTTTAGTTGAACCGTTCCTTTACTGTGTGGCATTTGTGGATTCTTAAATTACAGAAATGCCCCTGTAATCCAATTTGTTTAAATAACCACAAGTTAGCATTTGTGCCATGTTGCAAAAAATTTAAGTTTCTAGTATTACATTTAAGGGTAATATATGGAAAAAATGTTATATTTTGATATTTTCTTTGATTTAAATATTTGTATTTTATCTTTTTATTAAAAATCATTTAATTTTAAGATCTACGATTTTTTGTTGGTCATTCGCTTGGCGGACCTCAAATATGGTGTTATCTCAAGATCGTTCCCTCATATCGGAGGTGGTTTCTTCTATTCTTGGTGTTATTCGAGTAGGTTCGCATATACCAGCGGTCCTCGGTGTTTATCTGATCACCAATTCGGTATCGAGGCAGAATTCTTCTCTTACATGATCTAAGTTTTTGCGTTTATGATTTATGAAGCTCTGGTCTTGGTTGAGATCATTTGGATTCTTATACTTTAGATCTAATATATGATATTCTAGTTCTGAGTTGAGATCTTACATGTCCTTGTTACCTTTGTTATTTTTGGTTTCGTTTGTTACATGATCTATGTTTTTGCCTTAACTGATCTATGAAACTTTGGTCTGAGTTGTGGTCGTTTGGTTTCTTATACTTTAAATCTGGTCTACGACACTCTAGATTTGAGTCGAGATCTTGATTATTTTTCTTATTTCCGATTTTTGTTTTTTTTTAATTAGATATCTGAGACTCGTTGAGTTTAGATCGTTGGTGTTCTTTCCACCTTCTATATAAACCTATGAGACTGCTGTAGCTGGATTGTGTGGCTTGTTTTTCGGCTTTAAGATTGCATCAAAATCTAGTTGAGGTTCACTGTATATCGTGTTACATATATACCCTTTTTCCACGTCTGGTCAGTTCTCAAATTTGGTCCTTGTCCTCGTGAATCAGATAATTTTACGTTAACTGTTCACAGATCTAGTCCTTTTTAGATCTAGTCTTTATAATTGTTCTCAGATCTAGTCCTACTCTAGATATGGCCCTTTACTTCTTCAATATAATAGTTTATCTAACCATTGTTGCTTAACTCTGCGTGTGTGTGTGTTTGTTTGTTTAGGCTACGATCTTATGGTGTGATTGGTTGTTGTTATTAAGGAAAAAACAAGAAGTTGATGTGTTTATAATTGCTTCCGCTCTCTGTAAGTTTTATTTAGCCTCGTTGTACCAAGGGCACCGTTCTGCAGCCAGTGCTTGAACATGTCTTAGGCCTATAAGAAGGTTCTTTTATTGTTATTTGTTTGTTTGTTGTGTTGATGAATAAATATGCCTATACTCCTAAAATTGTGACTAGTGGTTTGGTTAATGTTAATGATTTAGTTCTTGATCTTAATGATCGTGTTTGTTCACATGCAAATGATATAGGTTCAGTTAATATAATGAGTTTTAAACTAGTCGAGACTAGTAACTATTAGAGTTGGGTTGCAGTCATTGTGCAAGCCCTTACTGTTATGTAAGACCCTAATCCCAAGAAGTCAAGTTCTGAGTTTCAAAGAATCAAAGTGTGTGGGGCTTAAGGAGAAAAATCGTGGAAAACGGGGGGAAATGTCCATTAGCGCCGCTAATGAGCATATTAGCGACGCTAATGTGGCTTGTGCTGCTAAATCTCATTTTTCGCGTCGTTCTTTGTCAGCTGTTCGAAGTGGAATTGCACGATCGATATTAGCGGCGCTAACCTTAGGGTTAGCGGTGCTAATGTCTGCTTTTGGACCAAAACCCTAGATTTTGATGCTTGGGCCATATTTGAGGGTTGGGAACCCTAGGGCAGCTGCTAAATGCCACTTTTCAGCCTCTAAAGCGTTCTCGCTCTCTCTTTAGACTTTTGGAATGGGTTTTTGATGATTTTGGTGTGTTTGGATGGATTTTTGAAGTCTTTTTGATGCTAGAAGGAAGGTGGTGATGCTACAAGTTATTCCTCTTGAGTGAAGCTTCAAAGATCTGCATTTTTCTGGACCATTGTTAGTAAAGTTCTCACCTTTATGCAATTTTATGATTGTTCTTATGATTTAAGCATGTTCTTATGGATTGAATAAGTGTAATGGTCCCTTGTAGTGTTTGTCTATAGTTTGGAAGGATAAAGTTGGAAACTTTATGTCTTAAATCTCTGATTTGAACCTCTGGGATGGTTTAAAGAGTAAGCCAAACTCTCTATTGTAATTTTGATTGATTTTGGACCACTTTGGACTTGAATCTTGTCCATGATCTTGTTTAGCGATGTTTGGGAGAATAAAGTTAGAATCTTTATGGATTTTGGACTATTTGGAAGGATTAAGACCTTGGATGAATAGATTAAGAACTTAATGGACTTTTGGACCTATTTATAGTTAGCGACGCTAACTTGGGGAGTTGGCGACGCTAATTTTTTCTGTTGACTTTTGTTGACTTTGACCTTTGACTGTTGACTCTTTGACCAGTTTGACTTTTGGTCAAACTTGAGAGTTTTGGACACCGATCTTATAGAATTATCCTGTTTGGGATTTAGGAAGTTTTGAGTAGAGTTTATCTTGTTAACGCGTTCGTGTTGTCGGATCTGTGGACGTGCGTGAGGATTGTTGTTTGGCTCTACGGATCATGTTAGTCTTCCCACTATACTATAGGTGATGTTACATCCGTAGGTAGCTTTATTACTTTATGTAATAATATGATGTATGTGTCTTACTTGTTTACTGACAAGATCGGGGAGTCAAAGAATGAGTTGATTAGACAAGATCGGGGCGAGCCCGTGAGTCAAAGAATGAGTTGATAGACAAGATCGGAGCGAGCTCGTGAGTCAAAGAATGACTTGATTTGGTGATGGACGGAATGGGGCGAGCTCGCAAGTCCTTAACCGAGGCGGATTGGGGCGAGCTCGAGAGCCAGGTTGATCGGGGCGAGCTCGATGACCTTTTGTGTTTGTGTTTGTGTTTATGTGATGGATCGTGTGGTATTTTGGGCAACTTACTAAGCTTTGTGCTTACTCTTTCACCCTTACTGTTTTTTAGATATTTGCTGGCTTGAGCTTGGAGCATGGCGTGACTGTACCGCATCCGAGGTTTTGTTATTTGAGTCTTCCGCTGAATAATGTTTGTAAACGTTTTTGATAAACTCTATTTTAAATGTTTAAATGTAAGTTTTAATTTAGATGGTTTAATTGGTAACCTAATTTATGTATTTGAACCGTTTTCAAAAGAAAAAATTTATTACTGGATTTGGGACGTTACATGTTAGGAATAATCTTGACTTCATTAACGGCGTGTGTCCTCGTCCCACAAAGGATGAGGCCAAAGCTATTAAATGGGATCAAGCGAATTTTGTTGTTGTTTTTCTTGGTTGTTGACATCTATATTTGAGAGTATATATGGTGCTTATGTCTTATTTGAAAATGCTTCTGAGTTATGGGTTGAACTAAAACAAACTTATGGAAAGATAAATGGATCAATTGTATTTGACACTTACTAGAAAATAAACAAGCATATGTAGGGTTCTGATAGTGTTTTAGTTTACTTCAACAATCTTAATGTACTATGGAAGGAGTTTGATTCGCTATCTAGGATTAGTGAGTGTACATGTGCTGCTTCTAAAGATCAACAATCTTTATCTAATCAACTTAAGTTGTCTAAATTTTTGATGGGTTTAAATGAGAGCTATAACTCGATATAGAGTAATAATTTAATGCAATAGCAGTTACGTAATGTGCAATATGCTTTTGCTACTATTTCAAGAGAATAATCTCTTAATGAGAGTTTTATTTTTGTTGCCAAAGGGTCCGATTTTAAAAAGAAAAATGGAAAGAACTTAAATCCTATTTGTAAACAATGTAACATGGAAGGGCATGTTATAAAGAGATGTTACAAGTTTATTAGATTTCGTAAAGATTTTAAACCAATACATGAAAATAGTTGTCAAAATAAATTAATTGTTAATGTTGTTACTTTTGATCAATCTATCTATTCTATTAATGATAATAAGCTAATGATGCAATTCACTAGTGATCAAGTGTCTAAGATTTTAGGATTGATCAATGAAAGGTCATCATTGTAAGATATATCTGTAAACATGGCATGTATATTTGCTATATTAAACATGATTTTTGCTAATACTTCTTTTGAGACTAGTTTGGAACGTCGGGAATGGGCTTTATATATTGAAGAAACCCAACATATGATTGTAAGTTTAAATTTTTTTTGAAAAACTAGTTGATGTTTCATACTTAGAAATAAGTATGGACCATCAAAATGGGTCGAAAGGTAAGATTTTCAAAATTGCAGATTTAAAAATATTACCAACACTTGTTTTAAAATATGTCTTGTTTGTTCTAGAATTTGAGGTCCATTTGCTATCTGTCCATAAACTTGCTCATGAGAGTACGGTTGGGGTCTATTTTGATGAAAATATTTGTAACATGTGTAATACTCAAGACTTACAAGCCAATCTCATTATGACGATTGGTAAAGTCTTATGAAGCTTGTATTTTCTAAATAATAATATGTTTAGTTGTCATAATGATACTTTTGTGTCAGTGTGCTATGTTTAAAAGCTTACATGGCACCAAAGACTTAGCCATACCTCTGATCAGGTTCTTAATGTTCTTAATGGTAAGTTGAGTATTGGAAATGACGATCTCTCTCCATGTGAGGTGTGTCATAAGGCTAAACAAACTCGTGACTCATTTCCCTTAACTAGTCATAAGTCCTATAGCTTAGGTGATCTTGTTCATCTTGATGTGTGGGGTCCCTATCGTGTGTCAACTACGGATGGGTTCATGTAATTTCTATGGTTAATGACTATACTCGAGTTGTTTGGGTCTATCTTTTAAAAATAAAAGATGAAGTGGTTGATAACCTTATTGTCCTTTTTAACATGCTAAAGTTACATTTTTTTAAATGTGTTAAAATCTTTAGATGTAACAATGGGACGAAATTTGTAAATTCAAAGGTTAAAAGTCTTTTTTTTTTGAAAAAGAGGGGGTTTTGCATCAAACTACTTGTGTTTATACTCCACAAGAGAATGGTGTTATGGAAAGAAAGTACAAACACTTGATGAATCTTGTTAGGTCTTAGTTGTTTCAATCTGGATTACCTTTGAATTTATGGGTGAAACTATTTTAACCGCAACTTTTTTAATAAATAGAACTCTAGTATCTATTTTAAATGGAAAATCACCATATGAAATGATTTATAAAGTTGAACCAAATTGAAAATTTTAAGAGTGTTTGGGTGCCTTTATTTTGCAACTAAGTTGAATACTTCAGAGTTTTGATAAGTTTTCCCCAAGGTCTGATAAATGTGTTTTAATTAGTTTTCTTAAATTTAAAGAAGGGTTACAAGTTATTGAATCTTAAGGACAAATTCATTTTCTTTTCTAGAGACGTGCACTTCTATGAGTCAGTTCTCCCTCTTAAATTGACAACTCTAAAGGTGGTTCTGATTCATCTAAGTCTGAATAAATCATACAAGTTTTTTGATTGTTTATATCAAACTGTCCCAAGTAATCCCAGCTTTGGAATTCCCGACGATATTGGTACTCAAGGTAGCACTGATAATGTCATCCCCATTTGGTTTAGGATGATGAAAGGGCCCTCACAACCGAGTCGGAGGATAAGAATGAACAATTTGTAGAAAATGTTAATAATTCTAATGGAACATCAACTCTAGAAAATTTTGAACAATCTCAATATGATGATGCTTTAAGAGCTCCACCCTTAGGATTTAGAATGTCTAGTAGGAATTGTAGAATTCCTTCTAAATATAATGACTTCCTTATAGAAGGGAAGTATAAATATGGTATAGAAAGGTCAATACGATATGATCATCTTGACTCTAATTCTATTTGTTTTGCTGATTCATTAAATAGTTCTTTTGAACCTGGTAGTTTTGATGAGGCGGTTAAGGATCCTAATTGGGTTAGAGTTATGAACTATGAAATTGAACCATTAAACACAAAGGCCACATGAATTATAATAGATTTTCCAGAGGGGCGCAAACCCATTGGGAGTAAGTGGGTGTTTAAAATTAAATACAAATCCACAGATAAAGCCAGACTAGTTTCCAAGGGTTACAACCAACTAGAATGTCAGCATTTTGATGAGACCTTCTCCCCGATTCTTAAGCTAACTACTATTAGGTGTATTATAAAAATCGTTATTCAATATAATTGGAATCTTTATCAAATGGATGTTAATAATGCATTCTTATATGGTACACTTGAGGAAGAAGTTTTCATGGTTTTACCATGTGGTTATTTAAAAAAATGACAAACAAGTGTGCAAACTTGTTAAGTTATTACATGGGTTAAAACAAAATCCTAGAAAATGGAATGAAAAACTCACAACTTCTTTATTGAGATTTAGGTTTTTACAAAGTAAGAATGATTTTTGTTGTATGTTAAACAAAATAGAGATGCTTTTGTTTTGCATTTGGTGTATGTTGATGATATTGTCTTGACTGGAAATAAGGAACATGAAATAGAGTTTATAAAACATTGTTTGACATCTCAGTTTTGATTAAACATTTAAGACTTATAAAATATTTTCTTGGAATTGAAATTGTAAAAATTGTTGATGGTTTATGTGTATCTCAAGGTAAGTTGTAACACCCCAATTTTTTTTCAACTTTTTATATTACATAAAAACATATTTTACAGAATACGGTTCATCAAAAACCATAAAATTTGTTTAAATACAACAAAGGGTATTACAAATAAATATCAAATAACCATAAGTCTAAGGGAAAGGATTAATCAATACCAATACATGATAGCTGTAAACAGCTCCACTCTTTTGCAACCTAGGATTTATTTTACAAACTTCCAATTCTCTCACAACTTCATACTTGAACCTGGAATACATGGCATAAAACATAAAATACGTAAGACAAAAATGTCTCGTGAGTTACATGAGTTTTAGACTCAAACTTTAGATTCCTTTTCTAAACTTTTGTAAAAATTTCATAACACCAACCATTGTCAAAACTACATAGTATAAACATACAATACCTTTTTATTTCTAAAAATCATCTTGTGTTAAACTTTGCAAAAATACTATCTTTTATACTTTCTTTGACTGGTTTTATAAGCTTGCTGGGATTTTTATACTTAGGGCGTTAATCACTATAAGTGATACCCCAAGTCTCTACAATTAGAAAGAACGGATCAATACTAACAGTAGAAGTGCTGAGGCAATCTACTTCGCGAAGGGGTTGTCCCCAGTAGACTCATTACCTAACCCGGGTAGGTTGGAACATAGTTCCCTTACTAACATTGCTAGTTACAATACCAGTCAAACATAAAATACTTTACTGAAACTAAAACATTACTTGCACAAGAAATGGCTAAATGCCAAGCTTTTGACTCAACGTATCTCTATCATAATTTAGGCTATCGCCAAGGATCATTGTGACACCCCATTTCTACTGTTTGCAAATACTATGGTTTTTCGTATAAATTCATGAATACAAAAATACGGTTTATCAAAAACCGATAATTTACATTTTTAAAACTGTGGGTGTTACAAATCCATACCAAATCTAACCATAGTAAGCAAGAAGAGGATTAAACCTTGTGTCCAAGTTAGGAGCTAACTCAAGCTCCACTCCTGCTAAACTTCATCCCATTTATAGCAACTTATTTTTAACCTGGAATACATGGCAAAACATAGAATACGTAAGACAAAAATTGTCTCGTGAGTTACATGAGTTTTAGACTCAAACCTTTAACTTCTTTTTCAATCTTTATGTAAAAACTTATAACATAAAACATCTTTCAAGTTTTATAATAACACCATGCCGTAGCTCTTTACTTTCCAAAATATTACATATCATGCCTTGCAAAAATATCTTCTTTCAAAACTTTATAATAACAATATACTATAACTCTTTACTTCTCAAAAATCATTTTATGATTTACTTTACAAAAATAACATCTTTCTTACTTTCTTTGACTGGTTTTATAAGCTTGCTGGATTTTTATACTTAGGGCTTTAATCACTATAAGTGATACCCCAAGTCTCTATGGCTAGAAAGAACGGATCAATCCTCACCATAGAAGTGCTGAGGCGATCTACTTCGCGATAGGGATTTTTCCCCAGTAGACCCCTTACCTAACCCGGGTAGGTTGGAACATAGTTCCCTTACTAACGCTGCTTGCTACAATTACCAGTCTTACAAAACATTTACTGCTTACTTTTACATTACTTACTTGCATAGTGGCTAATTGCCAAACTTCACAATTTCTTGTCTTTATGGCTAAATGCCAAATTCATAACTTTCGTTTCACATAATTTATGTGTTTAAAACATGTCTTTATAACAATTTAGGCTTAATGCCAAATCATACTTTCCAAACATCTTTTGGCTATTTGCCCGTTCATACTTGAAAACATATACAATTTGTAACCGAAACATACTTCTTAAACACATTATGGCTATATGCCTATCCATACTTTCAAACATATATAACTTGTATTTCAAAATATACTTTCACATAATTGGTACATAGACCAACATACTTTCACTTAATAAAATTTGTAGTTTAAAACTTAGCTTCAATTATATCATTATACTTTCACAAACAAGTTAGAAATAATACTCTTGCATATAATTTCACATATAGAAATTTTATAAAAAATCTTGAAAATACTTACTTGCCATGTACCCCAAAATGGGTAAAAATACTGCATGTACTCACCTCAAGTCGGCAATGTAGAAATCCGTGCGGCAACTCCGCAAATCCAACCAAGCTTAAAACCGCACACCTTATACTCCTATAAGGTATATTAAGTTATTATATGTCATAATAATTAAGCCCTACCTTAATTATATACTTGTAGAATTAAAACACTTATTATATTTATTTTCAGCTTTTGATCCCAAAACATAAAATCTGTTTATGACCCCTTTAAGCCCATCTAAACTTAACAAATCAATGATATTTTTATACAGTCATCTAGCTCACCTCTTTAGGTTTCCAGGGATATAAGGCACATGCACTAACTATTTTTCCTCTATTATATACAATTTAACCAAGATTGGGTATCAAAATATGTCAAAT
Source organism: Cichorium intybus (assembly GCA_023525715.1). Lineage (NCBI taxonomy): Eukaryota > Viridiplantae > Streptophyta > Magnoliopsida > Asterales > Asteraceae > Cichorium > Cichorium intybus. Next base: position 28,559,882 of record CM042017.1, on the reverse strand, counting down.
CCAGACCAGGTTACAAAGAATGCCACTTTCAACTTATAAATGTTCATCAATAAATTCTAGGAAAAATATTAGACAAACAAGACCCTAAGTCAAGATTACAGGCCTTAACGTCATGTCATATGCACCTTCCAAGCATAAACGAAAAATCTCCAAAGTTGACTGGTACAATCAGTTCACCAACTGAACTACCCTTGAAGAAATATTAATCGATGAAAATGGGTTAATAACTGAATTCTAAAATTTGGTGAGGACAAACTAGACTTCAACAGGGAACTAAGGCAAGTGACCTTGCTCCCAAAAGATTTTTGTACAATTTACAATGAATTTCTCAAGGCAGGGGACCAAATTTGACAGAACTTAGACCACTCAGTGAATATTGCAATATTCACCTAAACTTGCACACGAATTAAGCCAAGGCCTTCTGGATGAACAAACTACACACAAATACCTTTCTATAAATGTATGGTTCACTCCAAATGGACAATTTTATGATTTTATACGGATTTTACAAGTTTGACATCCAAAACTGTGAAAATTCGAAAATCCTAAAAATGACCTTAGGATTTAGAGTTTCAACTCCTAAACTCATTAAGTCCCTTCATTAAGACCTTTAAGGGTCTGAAATAAACCCAAATGTATCCCAAAAACAGAAAACAAGATGTGGAATATGACCATAAGAACCATACACTACCCCAAACACAAACAACACATAGAATTCCAAGAATAATGAGACTGGAATTAAAGGATTCAACCCAAAAACACAAGATGATAACTTACTTGATATGAGTACCATAAGTATTAAACTTTGAGTGAGAAACATTAGGAACACATACACCACCCACACACCACGATGGGTCACGATGGGTGTGTGATGATGATGAGGTTCGGCTAACATGGAAGTAAGGGAAAAAAAAGAGAAGAAACAAGAAAAGAAACGTATGTACCTTAAACCTTTCCAAGCTACAACCCACCACACCAGGATCCGACCAGCAACAGCCCTTCCCGAGCTTTATGACAGCAGGAAAATGTCAACAGGAGGCAAGTCGAAGGAGGAACAAGAAGAGAAGGTTACGGCTGGAGGAAGAAAAACACGACCAAAGGGTTGTAGGGTTCGACTAAATCATAGAAGAGTCCAAGAAGGCATGGGCTGGACTTGTCGCATGCGATGAGCTTCAAAATAAAATGGTTCGAACAGCAGCCCAAGGCCCTCATTGAAAAACCAGGAAAAAAATCAAAGCTCATGCAAAGTTTGGAAAATGACATTTCTGCCCCCTAGAGTTTGGTGCCTTATTTTTATTTAACCCCACATCAAGTTCTCTTAAATATAAGGTTTTCTAAATTAACAATACAACCCCCCCTCAAGTTATAATTCCAAACTTCTATTATTATTATTATTATTATTATTATTATTATTCGAAACGATCGCGATTAATTCTACACATCGTTGCCTAAATAAAAATTCATTTATTTTCTTACGGAAACCGCATCCAAAATAATTGACGTTATTAATAAACGCTAAATTAAAAATGGGGTGTTACAATCATACTTTCAAATATAGCAGTAACTTTCTATTTAAACTAGAAAGAGGACCATTTTTGCAAATATTTTTCACATATAAAGATAATATATAAAATCTGAAAAATACTTACTTACTTGCCATGTATCCCAAAATGGGTAAAAATGCTACATGTACTCACCTTATGACTCTTGAAAGGTTGTTTAAACGTCCCTCGGTTCTTTACCCTTTCGGTGTCCAAGTATTTGGCTTGCACCTATATATAGTATATGATACATTAATTTTACATTTTTATTGACTCTAGAACATACTAGAGTCCTTATTATAACATCAAAGGTCAAGACAAGTGTATAACTCTTGAATGACCAATTTTAGTTAAATTGTATTTTATACTTATTTTACTACAGTACCCTCGGAGGGTCGTATTTCGATTCCGATAAATTTTTATGAAGTTTTGGACCATTATAGACCTATGTTTAAAATTTGGGGTCAAACGGACAAGTTTTGGACCAGAACTTAAAAATGAAAAACCACTTGGCAGAGGACCTTGAGCTCACTGCATTTTTGTTCTTGCCGCCGGGTCGCGACCCGATGAAGGGCAAGATCGGGTCGCGATCTATACTATATTGCCCTTTTTGACGATTTTTCCATTCTACAGCTACACTATTCATCCTATTAAGTTCTTAATACATGACTTAATCGTCTTAAGGTCACTTATAGGCCCTAATAACAACATTTTCATGCATTTTAACTTCAATCTACCAATTTTTATCATCTTAGATTGAATTTGTTCCCAAAAATTCATTTTTTTTTCTCAAAAATCATTTTAGCTAATTTTTGAGAATGGAACTGATTTCTAACTTCCTTTATAACATATATGACTTATTAAACTCATGGAAATAAATTTCAGTTCCAAAAACCCATTTCTAGGGTTCTTGAGCTCAAATCCATATTCAAGAAATTCTTCGGTTTAATTGGTATAATCTTGGCATAACTTCATATACTAAGTTTAGATATCATATTAATCCTTAGAAATCATGACATGAACTAAATTCTCAGTTCATCCCGTGAAGAATTTCATCAAGAACTTAACTAGGGTTTTTGATTACTTACTTTGAGAGCTTGGAATCACAACTTCCAAGTTGTAGATTATTCAATCCTTGCTTCAATCTCACGTATTTCCCGATGATCAGTTCTTCAAGCTTTCTCCCGTAGTCTCTAGAATTCTCAACTGATTTTTGTTGATTTATGGGATATTTTTCTCTATTTATATTTTCATATTTACAGTTTTGGTCCCTCAAGCCCCTTTCTTTGAACTTTGGCTACCAAAACCCATTATCTTTCCATAGCATTTAATCTTTCACATTTTTGATCCTAAACTATAAATAAATTTTTATAATAATTTCTACATATGGTCAAATGACCAATTTACCCTTTTCATGGTAAAAGGACTAAATTACCTTCACAAACATAATTTCTCATAAATTTTTCATATAACATTTAAATTACACACATTTTAGTTTGCATATTTATATTACAAATTTTTGGTCGTTTCAACTACCTCCCCCTAATTAGGATTCCGTCCTCGGAATCGCTTCATAATCTGTAAAATTAGGGTATCTTCTTTTCATGCTTTCGACAGTTTCCCAAGTCAAGTCTGAGCCCAGTGAATGCTTCCATTTGACCAATACTAGGTCAATTTCTCTGTTCCTTAATTTCTTGGTTTTTACTTCTAACATTGCTTCGGGTTCTTCAATTAATCGGTTGGGTGTTTCTACCCTTATCTCTTCTAACGGAATGGTTAACTCTTTCTTTCCAAAATACTTCTTAAGATAACATACATGAAATGTATCATGTATTCCCCTGAGTTCTTGTGGTAACTCCAGTTTGAATGCTTGTAAACCGATTCTTTTCAGAATTTTGAAGGGTCCAATATATCTTGGACTCAACTTCCCTTTCTTGCCAAATCTTATCACCCCCTTCCAAGGTGATACCTTTATCATCACCAAATCGCCTTCTTTTAGATCATAGGGTCTTTTCTTCAAATTTGAATTGCTTCTTTGGCGATCTTGTGCAGCTTTCATATTGGCTTGTATTACACCAATTTTCTCATTTGTCATTCTTACAATTTCTGGACCAGTGAGTTTTGCTTCGCCAGCTTCTAACCAACATACCGGGGTTCTACACTTTCTACCATATAAGGCTTCAAAAGGTGGCATCTTAATGCTTGAGTGATAACTGTTGTTATACGAGAATTCTACTAATGGTAGGTGCTGGTCCCAACTACCTCCAAAATCAATGGCACACGATCGCAACATATCCTCCAAGGTTTGAATAGTATGTTCGCTTTGCCCATCTGTTTGAGGGTGATAGGCTGTACTCATCTTGATTCGAGTTCCCATCTTTTCTCGTAGAGAATCCCAAAAGTTAGACGTGAATAGAGGATCTCTATCTGAGACTATGGACAAAGGTGCTCCATAACGTCTGATCACTTCATCGATGTATAACTGAGCTAATTCTCCAAGTGAGGCAGTTTCTTTATACGCGAGAAATAGGGCACTTTTGGTCAATCTGTCAACAATGACCCATATACTATCGTGTCCTCTTCGTGTTCTTGGCAGCCCTATGACAAAATCCATGGTTAGTTCTTCCCATTTCCCTGCTGGTATCTGCAACGACTGCGCACTACCATACGGCACCTGATGTTCTGCTTTTACTTGTGCACAGGTCTCACAGTGGGATATGTACTTTGCTATTCTCTTTTTCATCCCCGGCCACCAGTAATGTTGCTTCAAACCTTGATATGTTTTCGTACTTCCAGGATGTATAGAATACTTGGATTTGTGAGAATCATCCAAGACTATCTTTATGGTTTTTCCATATTTGGGAACCCAAATACGTCCTTTAAAAGTACGCAATCCTTGTGTATTTACTTCAAACATCACCTTCTTTCCAAGTTTTTCTTTCTTTATATTTTCTTCGGTTAAGGCACTTTCTTGAGCTTCTTTAATCTTCTGAATTAAAGTTGAAACTACTTCAATTCTCATAGATCTTCCTTTAACAACTTTTTCACGAACTTTTCGGCTTAAAGCATCAGCTACTACATTGGCTTTTCCTTCGTGATATATTATCTCACAATCATAATCATTCACGAGCTCAATCCAGCGTGTCTGTCTCAAATTCAATTCTTTTTGAGTAAAAAGATATTGTAGACTTTTATGATCTGTATATATCTTGCATTTCGTCCCATACAGATAGTGCCTCCAAATCTTTAATGCAAACACAATTGCAGCCAATTCTAGATCGTGAGTAGTATAACGTGTCTCTGCATCTTTTAGCTGTCTAGAAGCATAGGCGATAACTTTGCCCTGTTGCATAAGTACACAACCAAGACCTCTATTAGAAGCATCGCTGTATACTACAAACTCTTCCGTGCCTTCTGGTAAAGATAATATTGGAGCTTCACACAGCTTCTTCTTTAATATTTCAAAGGCTCTTGTTGTTTTTCTCCCCAGACGAATTTCACTTCTTTCCGGGTTAGCTGCGTCAATGGCACCGCTATTTTAGAAAAATCTTGGATAAACCGTCGGTAATAACCGGCTAATCCAAGAAAACTCCTAACTTCTGTAGGTGTTTTCGGTGGCTCCCATTTCATTACCGCTTCTATTTTTGCTGGGTCCACTTTAATACCTTCAGCTGAGACAACATGACCCAGGAATTGAACTTCCCGCAACCAAAAATCACACTTTGACAACTTCGCATATAACTGTTCATTCTTCAAAGTATGCAGCACTTCACGTAGGTGCACTTCATGCTCCGCCTCACTTTTCGAATAGACCAGAATATCATCAATGAAAACGATGACAAATATGTCAAGAAAAGGTTTACAGACCCTATTCATGAGGTCCATAAACACAGCTGGGGCATTAGTGAGACCGAATGGCATCACTAAAAATTCATAGTGACCGTATCGGGTTCGGAATGCAGTCTTACATACATCTTCATCTTTCACCCGTACTTGATGATACCCAGAACGGAGATCAATTTTAGAGAAATAACTAGCTCCCTGCAATTGATCAAATAAATCATCAATTCGTGGCAAAGGGTATCGATTCTTGATTGTCACCTTATTGAGCTCGCGGTAATCTATACACATACGCATAGTACCGTCCTTCTTCTTGACAAACAACACTGGAGCTCCCCAAGGAGAAGAGCTGGGACGAATAAACCCCTTGTCAAGAAGTTCTTGCAACTGAGACATAAGTTCTCTCATCTCTGTAGGAGCAAGGCGGTACGGCGCACGAGCAATGGGACTTGCTCCAGGAACAAGGTCAATGCGAAACTCGACTTGCCTAATGGGTGGTAACCCAGGTAAGTCATCAGGAAAAACCTCAGGGAATTCATTGACCACTTTTATATCCTCCATCTTCTGCTTCTCCTTCTTCCCATTCATCACATAAGCAATGAATGATTCACACCCTTTTTGGATGCATTTTTGGGCCTTAATAGCAGTAATGAGACTTTGCATGTTCTTCCGGCGTTCCCCATATATATATACTTTACTACCATCAGGCATTTTGATCGATACCATTCGTTTCCCACAGAGAATTTTAGCATTATGAGCTCCGAGCCAATCCATCCCAATAACAATATCGAATCCTTTAATCCCGATAGGTAGCAAGTTTGCCTTTAAGATTCGCCCATTAATCTCCACCAGACATTCCTCATACACATGACGGACCGAAACTAGTTCTCCATTCGCGACTTCTATAACACAAGTATCATCTAATGGTTTCATTGGTGTGTTCAGACGTTTACTAAAGTCATGGGACACAAAAGAGAAATGTGCTCCAGAATCAAAAAGAACATAAGCAGGTTGTGAGTTTACAATAAGTGTACCTGCAACCACATCCTGGTCTTCTTTAGCCTCATCAAGGGTCATCTGAAACGCTCTTCCCTTCATCTTTGCGGGTTCTGTCTTCTTATTACTCGCAGTGGAAACTAATGTCTCATTCTTCTTCTTGGGACAGTTGGTGCTGTAATGACCCTTTTCATGGCAATTAAAACATTCCACCTCGCTAATATCTTTCACCTTGCAGTCTTTAGCCTGGTGGCCCGGAAGACCACATTTATAGCACCCACTGGTGCCCTTCTTGCATTCCCCACTATGCCTCTTTCCACACTTCTTGCATTCCTTAACCTCACCTTGCTTAGAAAACCCCGATGAAACACGACTCTTCTTGTTTGCTCCAGAGATTCCTGAAGACTTTCGCTTTTCCGCAAATGCTTGTCGTTCCTTGACCTTTTTCTCTATCATACTCTCAACCCGAGCCGCAGATTCAATGGCTTCATCAAGAGTAGTAGCCTTTCCAACTTCTAGCGAGTATTCTGCCGGCAATCCATTAACATACCGGTTTATCCTTCCGGCCTCGGTCGGTAGTGTATCTTCCAGAAATGGTAGCATCTCGCAGAACTTTTTAGTATACTCATCAACTGTTTGTTTTTCCTTTGCAAGGGCAAAGAATTCATTAACCAAGTTCTCTCGATGCCTAGCTGAACAGAACTTGCTTTTCAATCGTTGAACGAACTCGTCCCAAGTCAATGCATCCACGAAATCACTCCCCTTAATTCGGCGGAGAGTGTTCCACCAAGTAAGAGCTTCAGCCTTTAACATCTGGGAAGCAAACCCTACCTTCATATCTTCGTCACAACGACAGATGCGAAGAACTTGTTCCATCTCGGTCAACCACCGTATTGTTATTCGCGGATCCATCTCCCCGTTAAACTCCTTTGGCCGACAGGACATAAAGTCCTTGAAAGTACAGGCTCCTTTAGTCTTGAACTGAGGCTGTGATTTGGAAGAAGAATCTCCCTGAGAAGAAGTCTGTCTTGGATTAGTGCCTTCAGGAGCCACACTCTTCTCGCTATCTTCGGGTTGTGACTTAGATCTTTCGCCCAGTCGCTCATCCAGAAGACGTGTCATTTCTTGTCTGTTTTGTACTTGCGAGTCATGTAATAACTTCTGGATTGCCTCCAAGGTCAATGGAGGTGGATTAGCCTCACCCCGAGAATTGCCATCATCAACGGCTTGGGCCGGTCGGGGAGGCATAGGAGGCCTTGCATTAGGATCTGGGTTTTCCGCATACGATCCTTGACCACTTCTAGTTCGCATCTTGCTATAAAAATTTCAAGTACTTTAGTATTTCATATTATAGAATAATATTAGCTTACTACATTTCCACCAGTTTCTCAGTATTACCTCACATTTACACTAGGCTCAATACGCGTCCTGTGATTATGATAATACGGGCCCATATTACCATAATCACCTACACATGTTGTTCCCAATGTTTCCACTTGGTTCTACTGTTCACTGATGTCCATTTACTACTTTTAACTCATAACTATACTCATATAATTCCATTAACAAATAACGTCCCAATTCATTAAGACATAACAGATTATGTAACAAATTTTAACTGACTATTTTACTAGTCTAAGCCTAGGAGTGGAATGATCCAATCCTAATTCGCTTAAACTATGGCTCTGATACCAACTTGTAACACCCCAATTTTTTTTCAACTTTTTATATTACATAAAAACATATTTTACAGAATACGGTTCATCAAAAACCATAAAATTTGTTTAAATACAACAATGGGTATTACAAATAAATATCAAATAACCATAAGTCTAAGGGAAAGGATTAATCAATACCAATACATGATAGCTGTAAACAGCTCCACTCTTTTGCAACCTAGGATTTATTTTACAAACTTCCAATTCTCTCACAACTTCATACTTGAACCTGGAATACATGGCATAAAACATAAAATACGTAAGACAAAAATGTCTCATGAGTTACATGAGTTTTAGACTCAAACTTTAGATTCCTTTTCTAAACTTTTGTAAAAATTTCATAACACCAACCATTGTCAAAACTACATAGTATAAACATACAATACCTTTTTATTTCTAAAAATCATCTTGTGTTAAACTTTGCAAAAATACTATCTTTTATACTTTCTTTGACTGGTTTTATAAGCTTGCTGGGATTTTTATACTTAGGGCGTTAATCACTATAAGTGATACCCCAAGTCTCTACAATTAGAAAGAACGGATCAATACTAACAGTAGAAGTGCTGAGGCAATCTACTTCGCGAAGGGGTTGTCCCCAGTAGACTCCTTACCTAACCTGGGTAGGTTGGAACATAGTTCCCTTACTAACATTGCTAGTTACAATACCAGTCAAACATAAAATACTTTACTGAAACTAAAACATTACTTGCACAAGAAATGGCTAAATGCCAAGCTTTTGACTCAACGTATCTCTATCATAATTTAGGCTATCGCCAAGGATCATACTTTCAAATATAGCAGTAACTTTCTATTTAAACTAGAAAGAGGACCATTTTTGCAAATATTTTTCACATATAAAGATAATATATAAAATCTGAAAAATACTTACTTACTTGCCATGTATCCCAAAATGGGTAAAAATGCTACATGTACTCACCTTATGACTCTTGAAAGGTTGTTTAAACGTCCCTCGGTTCTTTACCCTTTCGGTGTCCAAGTATTTGGCTTGCACCTATATATGGTATATGATACATTAATTTTACATTTTTATTGACTCTAGAACATACTAGAGTCCTTATTATAACATCAAAGGTCAAGACAAGTGTATAACTCTTGAATGACCAATTTTAGTTAAATTGTATTTTATACTTATTTTACTACAGTACCCTCGGAGGGTTGTATTTCGATTCCGATAAATTTTTATGAAGTTTTGGACCATTATAGACCTATGTTTAAAATTTGGGGTCAAACGGACAAGTTTTGGACCAGAACTTAAAAATGAAAAACCACTTGGCAGAGGACCTTGAGCTCATTGCATTTTTGTTCTTGCCGCCGGGTCGCGACCCGATGAAGGGCAAGATCGGGTCGCGATCTATACTATATTGCCCTTTTTGACGATTTTTCCATTCTGCAGCTACACTATTCATCCTATTAAGTTCTTAATACATGACTTAATCGTCTTAGGGTCACTTATAGGCCCTAATAACAACATTTTCATGCATTTTAACTTCAATCTACCAATTTTTATCATCTTAGATTGAATTTGTTCCCAAAAATTAATTTTTTTTCTCAAAAATCATTTTAGCTAATTTTTGAGAATGGAACTGATTTCTAACTTCCTTTATAACATATATGACTTATTAAACTCATGGAAATAAATTTCAGTTCCAAAAACCCATTTCTAGGGTTCTTGAGCTCAAATCCATATTCAAGAAATTCTTCGGTTTAATTGGTATAATCTTGGCATAACTTCATATACTAAGTTTAGATATCATATTAATCCTTAGAAATCATGACATGAACTAAATTCTCAGTTCATCCCGTGAAGAATTTCATCAAGAACTTAACTAGGGTTTTTGATTACTTACTTTGAGAGCTTGGAATCACAACTTCCAAGTTGTAGATTATTCAATCCTTGCTTCAATCTCACGTATTTCCCGATGATCAGTTCTTCAAGCTTTCTCCCGTAGTCTCTAGAATTCTCAACTGATTTTTGTTGATTTATGGGATATTTTTCTCTATTTATATTTTCATATTTACAGTTTTGGTCCCTCAAGTCCCTTTCTTTGAACTTTGGCTACCAAAACCCATTATCTTTCCATAGCATTTAATCTTTCACATTTTTGATCCTAAACTATAAATAAATTTTTATAATAATTTCTACATATGTTCAAATGACCAATTTACCCTTTTCATGGTAAAAGGACTAAATTACCTTCACAAACATAATTTCTCATAAATTTTTCATATAACATTTAAATTACATACATTTTAGTTTGCATATTTATATTACAAATTTTTGGTCGTTTCATAAGTATTGTATATAGTTGTTGTATGAGTTTGGTATTTTGGTAGCAAAACCTATAAAAACACCTTTAGATGTTACTGTTATAATTTCTGGTAAAAGTTCTAACAACGATGGTCTTTTAATGGAAATGTTATTGAATATCAAAAACTAGTTGGAAAATTGATCTAGTTAACAAATACTAGGTCTAGTAATTCTTTTACAGTTCAAACTTTAAGTCAATTCATGCATGCACCTAGGAAGTCACATCTGAAAAGTGCAATTCGTGTTTTAAGATATCTAAAGTTGTGTCTAGGGAAGAGAATCTTAATTTCCAAAAGTTGTGAATTGTTATTAACTGCTTGAGCAGATTATGAATGGGCCGAGTGTGTTAATTCTCGATGTTCTGTGACTGTATATTACTTGTTTTTGGGAAATAATTTGATTTCATGGAAAAGCAAAAAACGGTCTATAATGTCTAGGTCCTCTACAGAATCTGAGTATAGGGCTCTTGCAACAGTGACTTGTGTTGTGGTTGTTAAAGTTGATGCATGGTTTATGTCTTAAATATATAGGGTTCTAATTAGTTTGTTTTGTGATAATCAATCCGCTATTATCTTGTCTTTGAATACAGTTCTACATGAGAGGACAAAGCATATAGAAATAGACACATCTAGTAAGGGAAAAAGTTTCTGAGGGTGTAATAAAGGTGGTAAAAGTTGATTCTTCAGACTAGATTGTTGATATATTTACCAAACCTCTTGGTATTAATCAACATACCGTTCTTTCAGAAAAACTTGGTTTATATAATGCATTTCCTGCTCATGTTAAGGGAATGAGTTAAAATATAAGATTTATCTTGTATTTTATAAAACCTGGAAAATAATGTATACTCGAATCGACCTCGCTAAAAACGAAAAACTCCAAAAAAATCATCCAACATACCCGAACCGGTGCCGCTCTTCCTCAACCGTGGACCCTTCTTGAGGAAACCACTTTGGCACGAGCATGTGTCGATGTATCTAAAGAAGCGGTTATTGGTAATACGCAAGCGAAAAATCATCTTTGAACACGTATTACGAGGTACTTTTTCTTAACGCAATTTGTTGTGAGGATTATCGCACAAAAAACCAACTTACAACGAAATATGGGGAAATCAACAAGGTTAACGAAGTTCAACAGATTGTATAACAATTTCAAAAACCAATGTCAAAGTGATCAAAGCGACGAAGATATTTTACAAACCGCGCTTGCAATTTTCCGTTCGGATAATAACCGAAAGTCGTTTAAGTATATAAACTTTTGGGAAATTGTTAGAGAATCACCTAGATAGAAGGGGGTTCGAAATGAAGAAAATTGTCGGAGACCACTTACACAACTTCGTCAGATGCATATGTTGGGATTGACCTCAACGAGAAACATGACGACTTTGAAAGACCGATTAATCGAGATAAAGCAAAAGCAACAAATAAATCTGAAACAATATTAAAGCTGAAGGCCTATATTACGACCGATCATATTTTCGGCTGGACCCTTGAAACAATATTAAAGCTGAAGCCTATATTACGTATAACATATTGGATGTAATTTTTAGTATTTAGTTTAGTATATGTTATTTTTATGTTTTGGTTGATGTTTAATTATAGTTTTAAGTTCATATATTTTAAAAATTATTAGTTTTATATCCCATGCACACTTTGTTGAGTGCTTCAAACAATAATAATTAAAAAAGTGGTAGGATACTAACCACAAATCTGAGAATGATAAATTAACCACCCATGGAGAATGACATTTGTTTCCAAACTAATAATCTATCTTGAAACTTTTTAATCACCATTGTTTGGTTAGTGCCATAATCCCTCCCACCGGCGAACCCAAGTAGATAAAAGGTAGAAACACCGCCTCACACTGTTGGAAATTAGAGAGAAACACTCACACACAATATTAAACTAAAATTAACACACGAAAAGAAACTTGCAGCAAAACGTTTCTGATGGCTGCTGCCAAAGAAAGAACCAACTCATCAAAAAGACTACATTTTGCAATACTTATCGTTGAATTAAAAACAACTAGTACAATACTTCTAATACGAATGCAAGACTAACTATTGTTTGACACCATCACTCCATTACATCCTAAAATCATGCAAACAAGCCATTAATTCTAATGGAACCATGGAATACGGAAACAAGGTGGAAACAAACACCTTAAAAATGTAACAAACTAATAGTGGATTTAATCCATCCACGTTGCCAATAATTTGGTAAATTGCAAGACTTTATTTTCAATCATAGGCACCTATTGTGTGTTGTACTTCATGCATAGATGTGTTGTACTTCAATTAGTGGATTACTGACCCGTGACCTGTCCGTTATCGAACCGTGACCCGATAAATAAATGATTAATCCAACATTTCATAACATTCACCATACTTGATACTTAGGTTAATGGGAGTATCCATCACATGATCACATGTGATGGGCGCCACATCACCATCACACACCATCACACTACACACACTACACTAGAAATACACATCACACAACATCATCGTTTTCAAATTAAAATAATTCAATAATAATAAAAATATTAGGTTGCTATTGGCTGTTTATTTATGTGAATGATAATTTAAAAAAAATTCTGATTGGCTGTGATCAACCGTGCTCCCCATCACATTTAACCACGACCACACCTATCACGGTGCATCCGGGTGGTGTGCACGACCATGATGGTGTGCCATGTGGTCATCACGCTCCCTCCGTGATACCCATTACGAGCGGTCTTATTATTTATGCATTTGAGATTCAAACGTCGTAGACTTTGCTCTTCTTAATGTTAATTTTTAAGCATGACCTAAGTTGGAAACATGAAAGTATACATGATACATCATACATCCATTAAGTAAATGATGGACATGGACCATTCACCTAAAAATAACACATCATCATAATTATTATAGATAATAATTCGATAACTTATGATGCGAAAAAGAAATGTTTTAAATAAATAGACATGTGTCTCTCTACCATGGCTTGGTGCAAGACTGCAAGTCGTCCATTTCGGTGATGAAGAGCAAAAAGGCTAAATGAAAACCCTCGGGTTTGTTTTAAGATATTTGTTAGGTGAATCGTTACCAAGACTTGAAATTGAGGATGACTTTAGACACTCCCATTCCATGATATATATTTGGACCCAAAACTTATTTGAGCGATGATTTGAGACTTTGAGAATTGAGTTAATGAAATACAAGTCTCTTTAATGTTTTGTGGAAGTCTGCCTTGAATAACATTATTTCCCATTATGATTTTTTGACGCTTATTACCGTATATTGGCACACAATAAACATAAGGTCTTCAGGTCATCTCTCTCCTTCTCTCACATTTTGTCTGCCACCTCAGCATCCAGTCAGCATTTCTCTCTCCTCGCTTTACCCCGGTAATGCTCACCTCTCGCTACCTCTCACTACCTCTCACTTTTTAATTTAAAAAAGAAATTAAAATTAAAATTAAAACACAATAAATAAATTCATAAACTAAATTAAAATTAAACTAAATTAAACATAAATTAAAAATTACAACTAAAAATAAAAAACGACAAGTTACGTTAAACTAAAAATAAAAAACGACAATAAACTAAAATAAAAAACTACATCCCGTATTTTTTGACGATGTCGTTTTTCAACTTTAACGCCAACTCGAGAGCGGCCCCGGTGAGATGCTCGGTGGGTTGCATCAAGACTAGCATGTCGAGCGCCCGGTCCTTGTTTTCGCGAGACGTTTTTCTCGCCAATCGTTCTTCCTCGGTGGATTTGACGTGGCCCGAAATGGTCGACAAAAGTAGATCGAATTTTTCGTTAACGCCATCCATTTTGCCATCGTTCACCGAACTCGAAGACGCGGCGGCCTTTCCTTTCGCTTTCGCCCGATTTCGGCCCATCGGTCTTTCAAAATCATCGGGAATTTCGTTGACGTCGGCCCCGATATGTGCATCCGAAGACGTCGTGTATTGCGTCTCGAATGTTTTTGACCGTTTTGACCCATGTGTCGGTGCTGGATCGGTGCCGACCCCCTTCCACCTCGGGTATTGGTGGACCACATCCCAAAAAGCCATATGGCGAAACGGTTTACCCTTGTTGTCGTGTTGGTAAACTGCGAGAGCTTTTTTGAGGATGTCTTGATCGCTCTCGCCGGATTCCCGTTGACCCATAAAGTTAACAAACAACCCGTTAAACTTATTCGCGTACCCGTTAACGACTCGAAATTTAGTCGTCAACGTATCTTTGGAACGATAAAATTCACGTCAAAAATTTTTGTGAAAAACTACGCGAATACTCTCCCAAAAATGTGTTTTTGATTGAGCGTTTCCGGCTTCGCAATCCTCGGAAACGGCAACCCAAGCACGCGCTAGCATAACCTCTTCATCTTCGGTCCACGCTTGAGCGGGAGCGGGACCGGTGGGTTTCTTTCGGCTTTTTCTTTGAAGCGGGATTTCTTCAGGCTCTGATGCTTCTAAATCCTCCGGTTGTGTCTCCGGCACCGCATCGTCACTCGAATCGGAAGTGTCGATGTGTTGTTGTTGTGGCTCCGTAAAAGCCGCGGAAGGTCCCCCGGTAGGTGTCCCGAAAAACGGGTTGAAGGGCGATTGCGGGTATTGGAATTGAGGGGGCATCGATTGGTATTGGAATTGAGGTTGGGAAAAAAACGCTCGCTCCATTTGCGGAATGTACGGAGCGGGTTCCGGTGATGATTGCGGGAAAATGTTCTTCGCGGTTTTTGACTTTCGTTGGGATGCTTGTTTGGGAGTCATTGAAAATTTTTTGGAGAATGTTTGGAGAGTTTGGAGAGATTGAATGTGTAATAAAAAAGTATAAAATGTTGAATGTGTGTGTTTATATATAAAGTTTTTAATTTTTTTTTTAATAATTAACGGCTATATAGCCGTTGCCAACGGTCACAGATTCAAACGTTGCACGACGTTGTAAGCTCGCGCGGGTTCATTGTGCGACGGGCTCGCAAGGGGGGGGGGGGCGGTGTTCACCGCGGGGCTCGCGGTCGTTGGGGTGGGCATCGGGTGGCACACCGGAAGGCCTAACAAGTCTGAAATCCTTAAAGGAAATATGATCTTTAACTTTTGGAATTAATGAGATAACGATAAGTTACATCATTTATTAAGCCACATACAGTTTTCAAAATGTTTGACAATTTTGAAAACATCATCGACCAATTATTTCTTTGATTAATGAAGGCAAACTAAAAGCCCTTAAGTCCCATGGCTTTTTCTCCCCCACACTACCACACTTCTTCTTGGATCTCCTCTCATGAGAATCATGCTTTCAGAAAATCCTTATCGACCACATATAGAGAATAGTATGCTGGACAAATGACCATGGAGGGGTTTCTTGTGAGAATATGCTTTAAAAAAATTGAAATGGCTAAGCTTTTATTGAGAATAGTTTGGTTATCAGGTCCCATTTAATGATACTCCGATGATTCATCCAAGCCATTTTGCTATTATATATAGATTACCATGTTAGTAACGTGAATTTATATCATCATCTATATCACATTTGATTCTTGATTTCTGCTTTAAATTAATAATTCTTTAGTATTCCATATCCAATATATTTTTGGACAAGCTACATATTCCGCAACAAGTTAAATGCAAAATTATTTTGTACCGGTAGAAATATGCAAAAACTGACAAAAGACTGCAAAAAACTTATTTTTTGTGAAACAATATTATCATTTTGCAATATATATGCGAAATATGTTTTTTTTTTCTTTTTTTCTTTTAAATGTTTTCTGGAATAAATTACAAAATAATTTAACAATTGGTGAATTACTACGGCGGCATCATTTTGTTAAAATAGTAAAAAGAGAGTTAATATGTTAAGCTACACTATTCTTTTTTGTATTAATTTTTTTTTGTCATTTTATGATAATCCTTTAAATAATCTTAAAATAAAGCAAAGGAATTTATATGCAGTTTGTCTAAAAATAAATAATAATATCATCACATAATGTTGCAATTAAATCATCCATATGAGCGTTTGATAAAACTTTTATTTAAGTATGTTTTATCTACAAAGGTCATACAAACATACTGGCATACTGATTTTCTAACTAAAAAGCATCACGACAGAAACATGAAAAGATTTGTATTCACATAATGCTATAAAATACAAAATAAAAATAAGCCCTTTGCAACTTAATTATATAAAACTGTCAAACACATGATATACTACGAGACGTGGACATAAAGCGATCGGACCTTGTCCTTGTAACCAAAGACTTCATCTCCGGCGACAGCCCATCAAACTGCAGCAACGTTTCTGTCGCCTCGGGGATGGTAGACAGTGCAGTGGACGTATCATATACGTGGAAAGCTCGGTCTTTTGAGGAGGTATGGTGGTTGTGTTTATGCCTGAAAATTGATCGGATGAACTTGTGAAGTGATCGGGAGATCTTCGAGTGTTTCTTGGAGTAAGGTTCGTTGTGGCCGACGGTGGGTTGTGGTTGACTCCGGTTAGAGAGGTGGGGCATTGACATGGTTCTGGCGGAGATGGCGGAGTTAAGTTGGTGTTGTAAAGATTTGAGTTCAAATGAGTCGTAAAGGGAACTGCCACAATCCCAGACTTCCCGTTTCATCTCTTCTTTTCTCTTTTCGTTTCTTGTCAATTTCAGAAAGATGAGGGGAGGGTTGTATGTAATCAAAGATGTTGAAGTCAATTGTGCAAAGTGCTTATAGACGTTTATAGATATCTATATATACGGGTATATGTGTACGAGAGAGAGAGAGAGAGAGAGAGAGAGAGAGAGAGAGAGATGTCTGTGTAAGTGTGTGTCGGTTATAGAGAAATGGTTATGTATTCAGACATGTACAAGTTAATTATGGAAAAAGGTTATGATAGATATGTATCTCTATATATAGTTTTTGCTTTATATATACTAGGTTGGAAACGCGTCTACTACACGGATTGACAAATTAAAATAGCAAAAATAAATAACTAAATACAATTATATGGGTAAAAGTATATTGTAATAAAAATCAACTCTTTTTTTTATTTATCTTAAAATAAAAAGAAAAGTATAAAAAAAAATTATTAGAAAACATTATCGAGGGGTTGTTATTGCAATTTATAACGCATTTGACAAATCTTCAATGATCCCATGCTTTCCTGCGAACAAAAATGCATTTAAATTTTGTCTCAGTATATTAATTTGGGTAACCTGCGGTTGCAAACAAATATGGTGAGTAATACTTCATTATGAATCCTAAAATTTAATATAAATCTAAAAAAAAATCATATACACATATAAAATATTATAAACGTTAATGAAAAAATAGGAGATAATAGAATTTTGATCCTTGTGGTATAGTTTTTTCACTTTTGGTGTATTGGAAAAAATAGTCATTTTAAAATTTTAAAAAAGATGGCATGTCAACTTAGACAATGGGGGACCAAAATGATTAGGCAAGTTCGAAATAAGGACCAAACTTGAAAAATAACTTTTTTGAATCAATTTAGCAAAAATCAGCTATGGTCAAGGACAAAAAATGTAATTTACTCAAAAATAAATTGAGTAATTACCCTGTGTATGTAATAGGATTAATAATCCCCATGTAGCATATGTCCTGTAATTCTCTAAATAGAGGTGGAAGAAGTGGGTTTGGGATATCTCCAAAAATTTGCACTTTGTCATTTTCATTTCTCCCAAATACTTCTTGATGGTTGCTTAACCTGTCATCACAAAAAAGAACATGATGACTCAATAAAAGAAATAAAAATTTACACTCTAAGAATCTAAAATAATACTCAAAACAAAAATAGAAAATAATAACTCATATGGTTTCTGTTCAATGACACGCATACATTATCAGGTCAGAAGTTCCTCATAGCCTTTTTAAGATTAGAAAAGCTATAGCTTTTTAAACTCGATGACTGCAAAATCTCACCATAGTTGGTGGCTTGGGTGAGAAGATACTGATTTTTGGAGTGCCAATATAATTACCGAACTTTTATTTTCCCCTGGATCATTTAAAAATATTTAAATCATATCAGGCACTAAATCAAAAAAATAGGATAAGTATCAATTACTTTATATGCATCAAAACTGATAATTGCAACTTTAATACAACAAATTAACAGTAAAGCCAACGTTTAATTGAGGTTTGGTATAAAACAAATACACAGTTATGGTCGGGCATGCCTTCTGAGTTCGCACAGCATAATTTTCTTCTGAATCCCTTCAAAGATTTAAGTAACTACAAGTTCAAAGATAAACGATTATAGTAACTAAAATTAAAAAATTAAGGTTTCATTTAAGACTTTCAAGTTCATACCTTACCCAGTTTCAAGATCAACAAAGTTTTCACTGCTTTTCAATCAAGTTTGCAATTATCCACAGATGCGCAACTTTACCTATGCAGCTACTTTAACCATATACGACATATCGAAAAAAAACAACTCCTAAATACACCCTATATATCAAAGTGAATAGTTATATACCTTGCTAGTTAGCTTTTTCTGGTGATCATATCTCACTTTTTGTCTCTCCTGCCAAATAGTAACCAACAAAAACATAATAAAGTAAGGAATAAAAGGCTTTTATATGGACATAGATGCATATTCCAGATAAAACTCCAAACAATAAATGAACACTTTAATAAATGAATACATTTTATTAACTTTTTAAGGTGTTCGTCAAAACAGGAATAAAGAAGTTTTAACATACAAATAAACAAAATTATTGTAACTTTCTGGAACCGGTTAAAATACATTAAAGTATATCATTAAATCATATAACTTACATATTTAACCAGATCTTGCATTGCTTTACATTCAATTATCTTACAAAGATAGTCCAACCTAGTCTCTTCCCGCTTCTTCATCAACTCAAAAGCCTAAAAACATTCAAGAAACAAAAAATATTCAACTTTTTGGTCCTCGATCAACAACAAAAGTTTGATATTACTTGGGGTTTAACGACATGCACAATAAGCAACCAACTGTTGGTTCTTTTAAAACATAAACATGTATATTCTATATGATCGATGATTAGGAAACCAGATATATTAGCACCATGAGACCTTCCATGGAACTCGAGGGCCTCTAACAAACCCTACAACACATGTGGAAAAAAGAACATGGTATTGAAAAGTTTATGATACACAAACAAAAACCCCATCTTCGTGTTTAACTCTTTCCTTCAACATTTCCTCAGAATCTGGCAGGTGTTGAGATTCTTCCGATTTAATGATGAATACAAAGTAAAAAGTCGGATTAATCAAGATACTTACTTGAATTCTAGCAATTAGATCCTGTATTGACTCCAATAACTGAGCTAACTCCCTCTTCATTTGATAAACGTGTATTACCTACTTATTCTCCATCAACTTGATTCGTGATGTCGCTAATTTTAAAGACGTCTGATCAACCCTCGGATAATTACACACCAAGAGAGATTTTCATAAACTAAAAGTATAATCTTACCATTTAGTGTTCTTGAATCTCTTGTTAAGCATTGTAAGAAGAAACATGTGGCTAATTGTTTGTAGAGTCCACAGTTGAATTGGCTATATACGAGTATCGTCCAACCCTAATTTTTAATTTTGCAATTCATAACGAATTGAACGTATGAATGAACGCAGAATTTAATAGAGGTGAAATTTTCAGGAATTATGGTGAAGCAATTTGCAAAAAGAAAAAGTCAAAATATAAAACCAAACATATTGCAAGAAAGAAGATTCGAATAATTAAAAGAAATTCATTAGAATTTAGAAGTATGATAAATGAAAATCATAACATTGCACAAGTATTGTTACAAATTAAAACCTTGATCATCATCTTTATCAAGGGATACATCACCAGTGGTGGTGGTGGTGGTGGTGGTGGTGGACGGCAACTTTAGGGTTCTTAAAGAAAGGGGGCTGATAGAGAGGTGAGGGATTTCAAAAACCATCACCCTAAACGTTTAGGGTTATGGTTGTGCAACAGATATCGTTGGTGAAGGTGAAGGAAGCAACATGTCGCCGACATATAGTTACAGAAACAGAGAGCGAGAGAAATAGACTTGAAAGGATGAATCGACCAACATCTATGGTTGGGTGATTTGATTTTCAAAATAAAGACGGATTTGATGGCGAATTTTGAAATAGATAGAGGAATGCCGGAATATCAATTTCAAAAACATAATGCAGTTACCACTTACCACAATCAAAGGCGACTAATTCGGGAAGAAGGCTCGATTCCATGGAGCAGCAGCTGAGACAAATGAATAAAGACATAACATGTGTCTACCTACATGTTTTAGGCGGGAATCAACATTGAGAAGCTTTATAAATAGACACGTGGCAAAGCAAGGTTCTAAAATAATGACATGTGGCATTAAAATGCTTGCTTTATTAGCAAGTATATATATATATATATATATATATATATATATATATATATATATATATATATATATATATATATATATATATATATATATATATATATATATATATATATATATATATATATATATATATATATATATATATAGGGGTGGGTTCAATACATAACCAAATTAAATCACCTAACTGCAGAACCATGTTCATCAATGAACATATATCTCAAAAACCCCAAAACCAAATATCGTAAATGATTTTACCCTGCAATCGGCATTCTCCAATTTGACCAACATCTTCTCTGCTAGGATTTAGTTGAGGTATGAACTGTTTTTTGTAGTTTATTCGTGCGTAATATTGGTTTGGTTATGCGTATGTAATCAAAGATCGTAAAAATTTTACCCTGTAAATGTATGTTCATTAATGAACATATGTTCATTAATGAACATATGCTTTTCTATTAGCTGATTCCAGATTGACATTCACGTTTGAATCGCGGATCATTCATGTATCGATATATGCAGTTGAAGCTTATTACCTTTGTAGTAATCGATTGTTGATTAAATCTCTGGACACTCTTTGAACTTGAAGTTTTGGAAGTCGGAATTGAAGTTCGTCGTGTTCTTCAAAAGCTTGAATGGGAAATAGTGTTGATTCCAACAAAGTGTACTGGGATCGATCACAGGCACAACTTGAATCAACTGTTAAAAAATATTCGACAAATGCACTGTGATTATGCCTTCGATGGTAAGTTGGAACGAAGAAGAAGAGATGGATGTGAACGAAGGATGAAATCGATGGTGATGATGATTTGGGATTCCGAAGGCTTTGGATGTTTGATGAAAGAATCGAGATGTGAAATCAGAAACAATCGAAATTCAAGAAAACAAATCGAAGAAGGTAAGTGACGACGAAATCAGTTTGTACACAAATGTTCATTAGTGAACAACACAACTTACAATCAAGAATAAAAAAATGCCCTTGTTGGCATTTTAACAAGCACCTGGTGTGCAACTAAAAAGCTGAAATGTTTAACACCGGTTACATTCGAGATCACCCATTACATTTTTGGTCCATGGTTGCAATCGTGAAGATACTATGATTGAACCTCGTTGGTGTAACTGCAATCGATTAATGCAACAAGGGCAAACCTGCAATCGATGACTTCATAAGCTGAACTTGCAAGCGATTTTGATGAACCTGCAATCAATAATTTCAACGAGGAATGAGAACTGATCAGGGTGTTTGTAATCTGCAATTGATTTAAACGAGGTTAAACCTGTAATCGATTGAACCCGAAGTCGATCTGCAATCGATTTCAATTTTGAAT
This sequence comes from Cichorium intybus, assembly GCA_023525715.1. Lineage (NCBI taxonomy): Eukaryota > Viridiplantae > Streptophyta > Magnoliopsida > Asterales > Asteraceae > Cichorium > Cichorium intybus. The sequence goes on along the minus strand of CM042017.1, from coordinate 28,537,781 downwards.
AGATTGAACCCGAAGTCGATCTGCAATCGATTTCAAATAGCATACTTTATACTTATAAAGATTTAGTTTGTTAAAAAAATGGCATACTGTTTGATTTCACAACTCCAACTGATGTGATTGCACCATTGTGGCCTTCCAAAACGTGGGTACAAAATCCTGGAATCAACAAAACTAAGATTAGCACAAATACGATCGAAGGAGAAGAAAATTAAAACGAAAACTAAGATCAAAACTCTTGGAATCAACAAACCATAACACCATCACAAATACGATCGAAGGAGAATCATATATATATATATATATATATATATATATATATATATATATATATATATATATATATATATATATATATATATATATATATATATATATATATATATATATATATATATATATAGGGCTAGGTTATATTAAGATCCACAATTATTGTGTGGACGTAAGACCCAATCAGAAGCGTAGAATCATAATCATCAATGGTTGTAATTAATAACAGAATATTAATTATTTTTAATTAAAATAAATATCAACTTTCTAATTATATCATTCTAAAGGGTAATATGGACTTTTTATGCTTTTTCAATTATGGAATGTGAGAGTTTCATGGGATTAATTTCGAATTCTAATTAAATTTCAAATTCAAATTCAAATTTATTTTCAAATTCAAAATTCAGTTTTGTAACAATTCTAACAAAGACGTAAAATTAATTTTGATTATTATCTTGAGTTCTTAATCTGTTCCATTCTATTAGAATGAATTAAAAAATCATACATCAGAAACTAGTATTCTTATAGGATGCTAGTGTACATTTTCAAAGTAAGTTAACCATTCTGGTAGAATGAGTTACAAAATCATACTTATATGAATTAAAAATTCATAAAAATCAGATAAATATGAAAGTAATATAAACTTTCTATTAGAATGAATTACACAATCATACAAAATCAGAAAAATATGAAAGTAAGATAAACATTCTGTTAGAATGAAGTACATAGTATACAAAACAGAATGTCATTCTGCCAGAATAATTGCATTGAAATTCATCAAGTTGAGAATGACATTCTGCCAGAATAATTGCATTGAATTCATCAAAATCTGCCCTGCAACATCAGAATTATTCTCTAGTTGTAATTCATCAAGTTGAGAATGGCTGACTTCAAATCACAATAAAAAAACTTCTCCTATATTTCTTGTATGTTCTAATTACACAAAGATATACCCAGAATCTGTAAAAATATCGACCTATCTCTGTGTGTTTCCAGCCCCAAAATTTACAAAAATCTTGACAGATTACAAATGTCATTCTTGACAGAATACAATTCATTCTGACAGAATAAAATTCTAACAGAATACAAATTGAAGAAAAGATCTACAGAGACTCGATTCATGGAAGTGGAGTCATGATTAAGTTTTTCCGTTGGAACACTTAGAAGGCCTTGAAACTTCATGTGCAAAGGCTGCGTCTTGATCAAAAATACCCCTGGTGGCTTTGATTGGTGATACCTTTTAGGCAAACAACACTTACAACAAGCACAAAACAAGCACAAAACATTTTATGAGGCATCTAACCAACGACAACTTTGACTTACTGGAAATGATTCAGGCTTGCAAACAATAAATAGATCTTCACCTTTATGTAGAAGCTTAACATTCAATGCCATCTGGGGGTTCATGCCTACATCCGTCCATATAAAAATAAGAACTTGATTTCATAGTGGTACAGCCAAAAAGGAAAGTAAAACTAACATCATGGTTTGGTTTAAGAATAACTTATAGAAGAATACATCCAGTATAACACACATGTGTAGGAAGTAACCAATCTTTTGTGATGATTGAACTCTGTAAAAAATATAGACACTAGTTTGTTGTTGATTTCCTTCAGCTTGTAAAAACTACACATGTCATTTGCAAGTTACCTCTGATCAAGGCTAAAAGATACCTGGAGGATGTTCACAAACAAGCTATCACGTCTACCTGTATGTGACAAGACTTCACAACAGCAACCTACAAGGAAAACCAGAGCTTTTGCAAAATCATTGCTTTTTATATCCTTTCTGCACATATTAATTAAACAAACCAATTAGAACCCCTTTTAGATATACGAAGAAAAAAATTTTATAGCACTAGAATCCCTTGCAGTAAAAAGGATGTAATCAATTCATTGAGGCAATTTAACAAACACCTGGTTGGCGTCTCTTTAATTGAACGATTTCATCTCTTTGTTGGTCTAATTGCATCTCTTTGTATCCTTCCCATTGCAGGTTTAGTGCGTCGATGATGGAGGTAGATGGAGGATAGAGAATGCGAGCAACCTTTATACGAGATGTTGGTGAGAAGGCGACTTACGAGCTCGATTCCTCCTGTCGATATTTTTTTAGCATCAAACACTTCGTGAGTCTTGGCTACTGAGCCAATGTTTATACCTCTGCATCTTGATGTTCAGATACTTTCAAGCTAGTCGATTTTGAATGACGAATTGAGAATGGTGGACGGTGGCTGCTTGGTGGAGAACGATATCCTGATCAAGGGTGAATGATTGAGTCAATTACGGTTCTAATATAGAGGAAGGAGTTAGTTGCCACAATTGTAGGAATTAATACCTTAATTATTGGTCAAATCTTCCATAATTATAGGTTTAATTATATATTTAATTAATTCATTTATAAATTAAATTACTAAAGTACCCTTAGCAGATTCTCTGATATGATTGGGTCTTACGTCCACACAATAATTACAGTTTTTAATATATCTTAACTATATATATATATATATATATATATATATATATATATATATATATATATATATATATATATATATATATAGGGTAAAGTTCAATTGAGAACCTAAAAAAGCCTATGAACCTAAGAACCCATTTTATGAACTTTTTTTCTACACAATATTTTTCAAAAAAAAATATACCAAAATTTTTGTTATGATGCATCTAGAAGATATCAAAAAAAAAATTTCAAAAAAATCATTTTTTTAATTTTTTTTTCATATGGGTTTAGGGTTTAGGGTTTACGGTTTAGGTTTAAGGTTTAGGGTTTAGGGTTTAGGGTTTAGTTTTAGGGTTTAGGGTTTAGGTTTAGGGTTTAGAAACCTCTTAGACACTTTAAATAAAAAAATTGGATGCAAAAAAATCATTTTTTTTATTTTTTTTCATACGGGTTTAGGGTTTAGGGTTTAGGTTTAGTGTTTAGGGTTTAGGGTTTAGGGTTTAGGGTTTAGGGTTTAGGGTTTAGAAATCTCTTAGACGCTTTAAATAAAAAAATTGGATGCAATTTTTTTTTAAAAATATTGTGTAGAAAAAAAGTTCCTAGGTTCCTAGGTTTTTTTTAGGTTCTCTCATGATCTCGACCCTATATATATATATATATATATATATATATATATATATATATATATATATATATATATATATATATATATATATATATATATATATATATATATATCATTCTATTAAAATTCATGAAGTCCATTATCATCGTTGTTGTATATATAAAAAGAGAGCTGTTCTGGTAAATGTTCTTCTTTTGTTGAGAATGCAAAATGTTAAGTAAGTTTTTAAAAGTTCATTAGTCGTTATAAAGTATAAATCCTGATTTTAATATCTCCATGATCTGCAGAGTTGTTTTATATGGTCTCAACTACCATATCCTCTAGTTCCTAAAATGTAACAAGTATACAAACTGTATATATATTTATAAAATCAAAGAAAATATAGATATCATCAAAATATGTACGACAACGTGTCGAAGTAAAAAGTAAAAACTATAGGGATCATTGTATAAGGTCAAGAGACCTTGTAATTAATCTCGGAAACTAGAAAAACAACTATTGTTATTGCTAATATATTTTCAAAAACTACTAAAATTAGGTTAGTTGTGATTCAATGTTTGACTATTTTTTATAATATTATAAACTTCAACATTAATGACAATTCTTTAACAAATAGAAAGAAAACTTAACAAGAATCCATGCATGACACGTTTGTTGCCAAAATCATTAATAAAGGGACCCTTCAATTCAATTATGGGATTCATACATGAGCTTACGTTTACTATTGTATTTAAAATTAATATCTTTTATTTGATTATATCAAAAAGTAATAAAATTTTGGTTCTGTCTTCATCACGATTAGAGTTTTGGAGTAAATTACACTTTGAGCCATGATGTATGTTCATAATATCAAGTTTAATCGAAGTTCCTTTTCTGTTATAACGTGTTTATGTCCAGATATATCGTTAAATCTAATTAGTCAGATATTAATTTTGTTTACAAAATGACCATATCGGACCAAACCTGGAAAAAAGTTTACATTAAATTATTTTTTTGATTATAAGGTATTTAAGACATGTGAATTTAATCATGATCGTTTTTTTTAATGTTGAAAGTAAATTAAAAAAATGTTCTTTATGGTAATACACGAATCTGCAAGTTCAATCAAGCATTATTGTTTGTTGCGACTTTGATCTATATGACTTACACCGTTAGAAAGAAGGTGATAAGTCGTTGCAACATGCCTATTTTACATGCATACGCACAAACAAACACACACTTTTTCTCTCCCACTCTAGTAGCTCTGGTTATCATAATACAACACAAATGACCGATCTATTGTATTTCAATATCCGAGGCGAGATATTTAATTAACGTCCTTGTATATAAACTTTTATACAGCAAAACTAAATAAAATTTAACAGTCAAACAAAATCCATTATAATGCAAACAAAAACATACAAATATCACTTAAAGCGATGCCTTCATGCATTTTTAAAGCAAAACATCTATTATTTTACGATAATCTAGACTTCATAGAAATTAACTTTGGATACTCAGGTTAATCCATTTAATCTTTTTTGAATCATTGTACTTTGAAGATACGATTTCAATGACTTCAATTTCGAAAAATTTCTTTCCGTAGATGCGAGCGTAACCAGTACCGTCAATAAAATCTTACACACAACTAGCACATTAGGAAATATATCCATTTTCTTAGTGAAGTACATAATCTGAATTGTTTTCCAAGGAAGTTCTCCTTTGTATGTTTCATCTGACAACATTACCTGCAACATTTGCAACTCCAAAAACAAAGTTTTTCCATTTGTCAAAATAGATTCAAGTTTCAAACATCTTTATACTTCATTATCAAGTAAAGATACTAATTTTGAATATCAAACAAAAATCAAAAAATAGATTTAAAATCTTTCATTTTCTCAAATCTATTTTCAATTGACTACGATTCATATCAACTAGAACAAGAAAATAACCAGTTCTCAATTTTTTTAAGAAGATTGTTGTTCTCTTTTCGGTATTTGAAATTTTATCAAATTGTTTTTTTTTTCTATAAAAATTACGTTTAATGGGAAATTCAGGTTCAACTCCAATATTATATGATATTTCTCTAGCTTCATTAATAGCGGAGTCAAACTCATATTCTCTATAAATTTCAAAATACTTAATTAATCCCTCTAAATTTTTTATTGCAACAACAAGAAGCACATCCTTTATTTGTAACTTTTTTACTTACCAAATTAATTCTAAATAAAATTTTATGTCATATGACTAAACTTAAAATAAATTAAAAACTAAAAAATTCATCATTTATTGATGATTCGACATCTCTACAAACTTTTCTATCATCACTCACTTTAGCCAATTTTATTAAAGCTTCTTTTATTTGAGGAATATGAGTTTTTATTGTTTTAACACTTTTAATTGACTTTCCCACCAAGTAGCAAACAATAAAAAGTTACATCTGTTTTAAGTTTGACCTTTTTTAACCCAGTTTATCTTTCTCACACTTCTCCACATAGGCTTCTGTCAGACCTTCTATATGCTCCACATAAAGTAAGACTTTTTTTTTGGAACAACTACTCATACATCCACTACCTTACTTCAAAATTTATAAATTTCGTCTCCAACAAGATTTGAACGTTCAATCTTTGACAACAGCTCTTACCGTACATGTTTGACAGCACATACATTTTTCTTAAACTAAATATAATTACGCATTGGTTACTATACAAGACAACAAGAACAAGAATGAACTACTTAACTCACATGTAAGACAAAACAATATGCCAAATATCAAGTACACGTATCAAAATTTCCATTTGAATATATTGCCATAAGTTTCATACATAAACTAGTAATATCTTTCCTTCCTTTATAAAAAAAATATAATACCACACTAAAATATCTAGTTTTAAGTTGGACATTCTAACTAAAGCCATTATAACTTTCTTCCACCATACCTCCATGGTTTAATACATTTAAAAGCCCCTTAAAGGTTACCAAATTAGGGCAAATATTAGTCTCCAACATCTCCTCAAACAACTTAATAGCATCATACTTCCATCCATACCTTCCACAAGCCAATATCATAGTGGTATACACACCCACATCTTTATTTTTTAAGCCATGAAATAAACCTAAAGCTTTATCAACACGACCAAATTTTGCATAAAATTCAATTAATGCACTACACAAATGATCATCTATCTTGATTTTCATTTGCTTCATTAGTGTCTCATCAATCCAAGATCCATATCTCAAGTCCCCTAACTGTGAACAAATCGATATAACAATAGCCAATGTTGTGTTGTCCGGTTGAATGTTTACATTTGGTTGAAGCATTTCATCGAACAGGTGGAGTGCGTCTTTTGGTCGGTTGTTTTGAAAGTAACAAGTTATCATTGCATTGTACAACAAATGATTCTTTTCACCCATCTCATTGAATATTTCACGTGCAGATTCAACGTCTCTGTTTTTTGAGTATCCTTCGATCAGTTTTATACAAGAAATTAAATTTTGTTCAGGCATCACGTCATAAAAGTTGCGGGCGAATTCCAACTTGTTGGAATTTATATAACCGTTGATCATTGACGTCCATGAAGATGAAGTTTTAACGGGCATTGCTCCAAATAAAGCTATCGCTTTCTCCATATCTCCTGTTCTTGTGTACCATGAAACCATGGAATCCCAGGAAGTGATATCTGTATTTCCCATTTCGGAAGACAATCGTTCAACCATGGAGAAATTTCCTGATTCTAGGTACCCTTTTATCAAACAAGATGCCGAATTTCTCTCAGACATTTCATCGAACACCTTCTTTGCGGTTTCCATATCATCAAGCTTTGAATAGAATCCCACGAGAGCAGTTCCGACATGGACATCCCCACAGAACCCATATCCATGAACTTGAGCATGAATCGTGATTCCACCGATCCAATTCCTGAGCCTCGTACATGCCTTTAGTGCAGATGCGACAGTGGAGGTGGTAGGGAAGAGCCCTGTTTTTTGCATATTTACGTATTCAACCAACGCTTCTTGAAACTCACCGCGTTGGTAGAAAAACTGAATTGCAGATGTTCTCGCGATCACATTTGGGTGCTTTGACTGTCGGAGAAGAGAGCGAAGATAATGAATAGTAGCTTCAGAATTATCGGACTGTGTGAAATTAATCTGGGTGATCACCAGAGGCTCAAGATGATTGAGACCATTGATGAGAACTAAAGCGTGGAGTTGCTTCAGTTGTTTGACACTTAAATTGTGATTCAACAAAGCTGTGACTTTCGTAACCAGCTTTGAAAGTATATCGAGTCTTGAAGGTTTGAAAGGATTTGGTAAATGGGGTGTCATCTTGTTCTTCAATTAACCATAAAAGAAACCAGAAATTCCTGATGCACCACGAGACAAAGTTTTATGAACCTGCAAAGGTAGGAATCATAAGCAAATGTGCATAATAAACCAAGTAGGATCAGGTAAAACCGTAAAACTAGAACAATACGTTGAAGCAATACGTCGAACATGTATCAGGCAAACGCAGAACTACATTTTTTTTGGATTAATAAAACATATTGTAAAATAATTGCACAAACTAACCAGTTCCCAAAAGTTGTCATGCTCAAGCTCCAATCTTCCGACTTCAATTCAGGTGACGTATTCAAAATTTCAAACAGCTGTTACTCTGTTAGCCACAAAAACACGAGTAGGTTGAATTTGTTACGCAAATGGCAAATCGTTGGGAAGCTCATTAGCTCAAGCTCTTGATCCCTTGGGTGATTAAGGTACTGTTTGCGGGATAGAGAGGAAAAGGTGGCGACGGCGTCTCGCCGGACGACAGGAGGGCGGTAAGCCACTTCAAATGAAAGCGGCTCACATAGTAATGGGCTTTTGATTGCCCTAGGGGCTAATGGTTGTCATGTGCACAAAAACGGGCCTATGAGGTTTTTTGTTCATAGATATTATTAGGTATTGATATTTTAAGGAGGACACCACTTAGACACCTCTAATAAAAATCAGAAATCAATTTCCGTACACCACAATTAATAATTAAGTTTTTAACTGAATAATTATTATAAGGATCCTGTTAAAAATCCCCTCCACTCTAAACGCGCATTCTATTGAGATATAACCACGCGCCATATAACCTTCTTTTTTTTTTTTTTTTTGTTTGAACTGCATACACCATCCTTCTTTAAAATATGCGCCACTTATTTTTTATTTCAACGTTGTTTTATATGTAACGTTTGAGAATTTAGTTTATCAAACTTTTTATATAGGCTCTAAAAACATTTCAAATTGCGTTTTACAAAAATTACAAACCACAAGCCGCGCCGCATGTTCCGTTTTACAAAAATTACGAACCGTAAGCCACACCGCATGTTCCGTTTTACAAAAATTACGAGCCGCAAGCCGCGCCGCATAGTGCATTTTAAAAAAATTACGAACCGCAACCCGCGCCGCATGTTCCGGTTTACATAAATTACGAACCGCAATACGCCGCATATTGCAGTTTACAAAAATTACGAACCGCAAGCCGCGCCGCATATTGCATTTTAAAAAAATTACGAACCGCAAGTCGCGCCGCCTGTTCCGGTTTACAAAAATTACGAACCGCAACGCGCCGCATATTGCGGTTTAAAAAAATCACGAACCGCAAGCTGCGTCGGATATTGCGTTTTACAAAAATTACGAATCGCAAGCTGCGCCGCATATTGCGTTTTACAAATATTACGAACCGCAAGTTGCGCCGCATGTTCCGGTTTACAAAAATTACGAATCGCAACGCGCCGCGTATTGCGGTTTACAAAAATTACGAACCGCAAGCCGCACCGCATATTGCGTTTTACAAAAATTATGAATCGCAAGTCGCGCCGCATATTGCGTTTTACAAAAATTACGAACCGCAAGCTGCGCCGCTTGTTCTGGCTTACAAAAATTACGAACCGCAACGCGCCGCATATTGCGTTTTACAAAAATTACAAACCGCAACCTAGGCCGCTTGTTCTGGTTTACAGAAATTACGAAAAGCAACGTGCCGCATATTGCGGTTTACAAAAATTACGAACCGCAAGCCGCGCCGCATATTGCGTTTTACAAAAATTACGAATCACATTTGTTCAATTTTTTAAGTTACTTATTTATTGATTTATATAATTTTTTTTATAAAAAATATTTGTTTCTTAATATTTATAAATTATGAATAATCTATTTATAAAAAATATTTGTAAATTAAATAATAATAATTATATAATCATTATACTTATCAAGTAATCATTAAGTAATTAAAAAAATCAAATAATTAATCATTAAGTAATAAAGAAGTGTGTTTTTGGTAAAAATGAGTGTCTCTTTAGCGCATCCCTATTTTAATTTTTCAATAACTAATAAGTCGAATAAATTAAATTAATTAAATTGAATTATAAAGAATTGTTCATTATCAATTGATGTTTTCATTTAACTTTGGAATAAAATTTTAACTTTCGGAGTTACCAACAGAGATTGAATCACTTTTTCTTTCACATTCTAAAATATCTGTAAAATACAATATTTTTGGAGTTTGATGCTCATTTACAACTTTTTTAAATGGGCAATTTACAAGTTAGACCATTGGGAGTACCCATCACTACGCACAAAAGTGATGGGTGACACCTCAGCGCCACGTCAGATTTTCATCACACCACATTCTATCACTCTCCATCACATTCCCCCTTTATACCCATCACATTTTTATCACACCACATCATCTTTTTAATTAAAAAAAATTCAAAAATAAATTAGAACATAATTTTAAAATTAAAACCCATTTCATTAAAAATAAAAATTACAAAAAATAAAAACAAACTTAGAAAATAAAAATTACACTAAAAATAAAAATAAACCCATTTAAATAACATTAGATTAAACATAAAAATTACATTCATTTAAAAAACATTACATTGAAATTTAAAAATGAAAAAAATAACATAGAAATTTAAAAAAAAACATTACATGGAAATTAAAAATAAAACTACTCGATATCATCCGATCTGTTTTGATAAACATGCTCGGCTAAATCTTCACGGAGATATTGGCAAGTTTCAGAATTTTGAACATCGAGTACTTGCTGTAAGTATTCGGGCGTTCCGGGAATGAATTGCATTTCCGTGTTAACCGCATCGGCCTCGTCGTATGTGCAAATCGCTCTACCTTTATATTCAACAATCATATTATGCATAATGATGCACGCATACATAATTGTCTTCATCCGACCGGTGTCATGGATTCGTGAGGCATGTTTGATCACATGCCATTTTTGTTTGAGTACCCCAAAAGCCCTTTCTATGTCCTTCCTAGCCGATTCTTGTCTTCGTGTAAACAATTTTGCTTTTTCACTTCGAGGTACCGCATACGCCTTCACAAATGGCGCGTAATCTGGATAAATGCCATCACAAAGATAGTAACCGTATTTGTATTGATGTCCATTCACTGTGAATGACATATTAGGAGCTCGCCCGGTCCAAATATCATTGAAAATTGGAGATTGATTAAGAACATTTCGGTCATTGTTGGACCCGGCTACCCCAAAATACGCATGCCAAATCCATAAATCGAATGATGCAACGACTTCCAATATCAAAGTTGGCTCACCTACGTCACCTCGGGTAAATTGTCCTTTCCATGCAGTTGGACATTTTTCCCACGCCCAATGGGTACAATCAAGGCTACCAAGCATACCAGGTAAACCATGTCTCTCTTCATGTGCCGCATATAACTTCTCGATATCAAGAGCTGTAGGTTTACGCAAATATTCTTTGCCAAACACCTCAATAACACATGCACAAAACCAATCCACAGTGTCCCTTACGGTCCTCTCAGCCAGTTTTAGATACTCGTCACTAGCATCAGCTGTTATGCCTGCTGCTAAATACCTAAGTGCAGCCGAACATTTTTGTATACAACTAAAACCCATTCTACCTCTACTATCGGGTTTTTGCTTAAAATAATCACATCGCGTCTCTAACGCGTTGCTTATACGTAAAAATAACTCTCTAGGTAAACGAAAACGACGTCTAAAATGTTTGTCACCATACAGAGGAGGATCAGCAAAATAGTCACGTACCAAAAGTTCGTGTGCAGCTTGCCGATCTCGGTTGATAGAAGTTCTGGTGTGTCTAACGTTTGAAGACCCTTCAGCGGCCCCGCGCGCAACGACATTAAAAAACGTGTTGATAAATTCGCCGTCGTCCGAATCGAATTCTTCAAAAAATTCCATTTTGTGTGTATATATATGTATATATGATAATTGTGTGAGTTTGTATGGATGAGAGGTGTATGTATATATAGGTGAAATTTTGGTTTAAAAAAAGTTTTTTTTTTTTTTGAAATTATAGCCGTTGAACGGCTTGTAAAAGGATTAAAAAATTTTTTTTTTTTTAATTACGTCGTGATACACCGTGAAGCCGATCACCCCACACCACGATCACGGCCATCACGGGGCACACGGGGCGGTGTGCACGCCGTGATGGCTTGGACACGTGGCCATCACGCCCCCTATCACGGGGTATTCCGAATGGTCTTATAGCAATCGCCACCGAACTTCATATTTTTTTGCTGATCATGAATTCAAAATGTAAATTTTCATTTTGAATATAAATTTTCAGAACATGTGAATATATACATCTTTATGTACAAAAATAAGAAGAAAATAAGTATGTTCAAAAAATGGAAACCTAGTAAAAAAAAAGGTGTTCCATAAAAAATTGTTCAAGTACATAATAGCCTTAAAATAAAACATTTAAAGTATTACCCCAAAAATAAACTAAACAAACTTTTACTTGAAAACTTAAGGGTGCGTTTAGTTGCGGAAAACTACTCTGTTTTTCGGAAAAAATTTTCCAAGAAAAATAAGAAAACGGAAAACGCGTTTAGTTCGTCAATTTTTCCAAAGTTTTTCAAGAAAATGAAAATTTTTCATTTTCCAAATATTACAAAGAATTTGGAAAATTTTGGAAAACCCATATTTATTGTTTTCTAAATTTTTTTATTTCCAAAATTTTTTTAAAATATACAAAAACACACACACACACACTCATTCTCACCTACACCCCTAAAATTACATCTACACCCACCCCCACACCACCACCTACCCCACCCTACCCATCCACCCACCCACCCTACCTGCCCCACCCTACCCCCACCTACCTCCACCCACACCTACCTCCCACCCCTACCCCCACCCAACCCATCTCCCACCCCCACTCCCACCCAACCCATCTCCACCTACCCCCACCACCCCTACCCCACCCACCCCACCCAACCCTCACCCACCACCACCTCACTCCACCTCCTACCCCCACCCCATCCACCTCCACCCTACTCCCACCCCACCCACCCACCTCCACCTACCCCCACCCACCACCCACCCTACCTAACCCTCACCCACCACTACCCACCCCCACCTCTTACCCCCATCCCACCTTACCTCACCCCACCTCCACCTACCCCCACCCACCCACCCACCACCCACCCTACCCAACCCTCACCCACCACCACCCACCCCCACCTCACTCCACCTCCATGTCCACCTACCCCCACCCCACCCACCTCCACCCCACCCTACCTTCACCCAAACCTCACCCACCAACCACCCACCCCCACCTCACTCCACCTCCATCTCCACCTACCCCCCACCCCACCCACCTGCACCCCACCCCACCTCTACCCAAACCTCGCCCACCAACCACCTACCCCCACCTCACTCCACCTCCATCTCTACCTACCCCCACCCCACCCTCCATCTACCCCCACCCCACCCACTTACCCGTACAACCCCAAATCAAAAATTGGAAAATGAAAATTGATAGAAAATAGATATCTAAACACGTTTTCTGTTTTTCTAAAATAGAAAATGAAAACGGAATCGGTTTTATCTAAACGCGTTTTCTAAATTTTCAATAGAAAATTGAAAATGAAAACTCATTTCGTTTTTCTGAAAATGAAAAATGAAAAATGGAAAACAGTTTTCCGCAACTAAACGCATCCTAAAATATTCTAAATTTCTCCCCAATCTTCTAACTCATGTTGTTGTAATTCGTTTTCCTTTCATTTTCTCTTCTTAATGGTCAATTTATTCCATCATGTTTTTCATTGGGTAATACCTTCTTATTGCAATAAGTGCATCTTCTTAACTCCTTTGTTGCAACATTTAGTGCTATCTCTCTCTGTCCATTAACTCTTTTACCAGAACCACAACCTTTGTTTCTAACATTTACAGGATTACTAATCTCATTAACATCCGGCTTTGAAACACCAACTAAAGAATCAAAGTGTTCACTTTTAGAAGGTTCATCTTTCTTTGGTCGATTTTCTAGAATCTTGAGCTTCTTGTCTTTTTTCAATTAAAGATACTATGTCAATGCTTCAGAATCTTGAGCTTCTTGTATTTGATAAATCATAAAATCTTTGAATTGTAGTAATTATGTGAGAGTGTTTTATCGTATCGTTGATTTACTGGTCTGTTGTCTTGGTCATTAATAAGAATTTGTGTCTTTGTTAGTGATTAGGGTTAATACACATTAGGGTTTAGGTAAGCCCATTAGGGTTTAGGTTTGGTCATGAGCCCCCATTTTGTATCCCTATATATATGGGGTTAAATTCTCAATATTAAGATCAACCAATTTTATATTATAACATGGTATCAGAGCTCTAGGTTAAAACTCTAGTGCTGACCACAACCCGCCACCGCCGCCCTCCACCTCCGGCGACCTTCTAGTCGTTGGAGGTGCCTTCAATAATTTCCCTTTCCACTTTTTTTCATAAATAATAATACAGCCGTCGGTACCAAACCAGAGCTTCGGCATCGGCTTCTTCTACTGGCTCGTTTGCTACGACCCTCTCCTTGGATGGCCTCTTCTTCTCCGGACCTTCTCCTTTGGGCAGGCTCTGATATGCAGTCGTCTCTCTCTTTCTATACTGCAGTCGTCGATCTCATCGGAATTGGCTCCGTCCGCCGCAGCTCGAGCCATTTCTCTCTTGCTTGCTGCCTTTCTCCCGACTACTTTGCCGCCAACTCCATGATCATTGTCGCCGCCACCGGCTCTCTCTTCTTCTACATTGCAACCGTCTCTGGCCGCCGCTCCTCTCTTCTTCTCCGACGAACAGTCACGATTAGCCGTCATCGTCAAAGCTCTGCCACCACTGCTACCGCTGTCTTCATCTATGTTTTTTTTATGTTCTATTTTTTTGGTTATTTTTCCAGTTTAATCGTTTTCCCCCGATCAAACTGCGGGGGGATGTTAGTGATTAGGGTTAATACACATTAGGGTTTAGGTAAGCCCATTAGGGTTTAGGTTTGGTCATGAGCCCCCATTTTGTATCCCTATATATATATGGTGTTAAATCCTCAATATTAAGATCAACCAATTTTATATTATAGCAGTCTTGTTTTGATGGTAACCAAGCAGAGTCGGTAAATATTTTGCTCAGAAATTCTTGGGTGTTATTGAAGATTTATATGACCTTTTTGATGTTATTTTTTCTGGTTTTAGAAGAATTCTTTATTCATTTAGAGGTTCTAGTAGACCGCCGTCTTGATGGTTTTTTTCAATTGTAGAAATTTTTATAATTTACAGATTAATAAAGGGATTTTCTTCACCAATTTTCTTGGTTTTATATTCTTGGGTGATATAACAAAATTTTAATCCATCTTCGTGTTTGTATTTGTGTTTCAGTCTCCCAAAAGTGTTGGTGGTAGTTGATATAAACGATTAGATTCCAGCTCCATATCATAATATGATTGAGCAAACTAACCGGTTTCCTAAAGTTGTCATGTTCAAGCTTCAATCTTTCGATTTGAATTCAGGTAACGTTTTCAAACAGCTGTTACAATGTTAGCCACACAAACTCTTTGTAACGAAAATGTCAAGTTATTTGGGAAAATATTGATCCCTTCGGTGATCAAGATATCACCGGAAGTTGGAACCTTCACCGGACAGAGGGAAAGAGGTGGCGACGGCGTCACGCAGGGGGGCGGTAAAGCGACTTCAAATGAAAGCGGCTCAAAATGTAATGGGTTCTGAATAGTGGGACGAGTCATGTGTACAAAACCGGCCCTAAATGGGTACTGGGCTACTAGGTAATATAATTAAACCGGGCCAAGAGAAAACCTTGTTAATCTTTAGAATACCTTATGAAACAAATCAATAACTCGGTGAATTATAAGTTCTTCAAAGAGCTTATACATCTAACTATCAAAGGCATTTAATAGAGGATAAAGTCTTCAATGAAAAATTGAAAGTATAATGATGTATGTCACTGAACTTACAATATATTGGGTTGATTTGCAGAAAGAAAATTTATAGTGTATTATATCTTCAATAAATTCTAAGAACGTTTAAGCTGAATGATTGCAAATAAAAATTATAAAGTTGAATAACAACAAACAACACAAATTGCATAAAACTCTCGCACCAAACCACATTGTATCATGCGGTATATAATATTCGTGGTACAGTTTGCGGTTTCTGAAAATCTCAAACAGTATATGCGGTTAGCGATTTTGACTCTAAAGTGCATTGCATTGCAACGTGAACACCCTTACTTGATAAACTGGTTCTGCGCTGAGGACCTTCGTAAACCTTTTTTTTTAATTTTTACTTTTATCTCTTGAAAAACTTATAAAAAATAAATAACTTTTAACTTCAATCAAATGGATATTTATTTTATTACATTATAAATACAAAACTAAAAATAAATACGAAACTTAATCTTTTGTATAAAAACAACAAGCCTTGGTGTTTTTGATTTCTGAATAGATTTTTCAGCTCTCATTTTTCATCTTCCTTGTTTTCTTCGTCATCGTCTAAATCACGAGTAGGAGACATGACAAACATTGTGTTAGTTCTTCTGATATTATTACGTTCATTGTCGACTGATCCATTCCATAGGGCCCAAAATGTGGAGAGGGCAGTTTGTTTAATTAATATTTAAAAAAGCATTAAAGAGTTAAATTAGATTTGTGGTTTATTAATATAGAAAGATAAAGGTTAATGTGACACCCTTGGCTACGGAGTAATTATAAAATAATATCTTTTCCAAATTAACATCATTAGTTTAAATTTAAGTTCATCATTGCGGAAATTAGGTCCCAAAGCATCAAAATAGTTGTATTAATGTATAGCGAGGTAGTATCAAAATTTAAGTAACATAACATGGTTTAAATGGCCACACATCTCGTGGTCTTCTAAAAATCCTCGTCTCGCTCCAACTTCTTAGCTTCAACATGAGTACACATCAAAATAGTTAGGCAATTGAAAATGCCTAGTGAGTCACCCGAGGTTACCTCATTATGAGTGGAAAGGATAACTTTAACACTCGAGACAACCTCCAAAAATAGTAATTTTTCACACACTTGAACTCATTTGAAACATTATGGAAAGTTACTCAAAATAGGTAGTTATGATATGCCATATGATGCATGATGCAACTATCTCACCCCGTGTCAATCTCTTAGAAGGTCAAACTCACCACAGTGACACCTACCTAAATTCACGAACAACACGCACAAAGCATGTCGCCCGATCCTCGTATAGGCTAAACTAGAACTAGTGGCCACCACACTAGTCGCATGAGGGTTAGCAAGTCCCTCATGTGGTTCCCTATTGTCGGGAACAGTTTTCCCTAAATCCGGGACAAACATCTCATTTTGGGTATTAACCTTTGATTTCCCTAAATCCGGGACAATCGTCTCATCTTTGTCACAAGGTCTCAGTCCACCCCTCCTATATGCAATGCATGGAGGAATGATCAAAACATCTTTCAAAGAAATTCATAGTTTATTTACTTGTAAGGACTTCATCGAATTTCATTGATGATATGCACAAGTAGTAGTTATACAACACATAGCACATATTATGTTATGCGTAAAAGTAGTTTTTGAACTCAAATATAGATTATAGATAAGGATGTGTACTCCCGATAACTCACCTTCTCACACTGCAAGATTGAATGCTACTTATTCACTTCAACTCCAATAACTTCTTTCCTACAAGAAAGAATATCCAACATTACTCATAACTCTAAGACTAGTTTAACCTCACTAACTAAGAGTAAAATATTGGTTAAACATTGCCTAGAAGTGGACTTGAGCCTTTAGACCAAAAGCCTAACCCATAAAGCTCAAAACCCAGCAATTCTAGACTGTCCAACTGACATAGATCATGTCCTTTGACACGGGTCATGTTAGACCAACCTGAAAGCTCAGACACATTAACACGGGTCGTGTACGGCTTGCAGCAGCTCCGTTTTTTTGTCCTTTTTACTCCATTTTGACCCAATTCAAGTTCTAACACTTCCCCTAACTCATAGACATCAAAAGGAAATGATTCAAGCCCAAATTATACATCATTAAACTCAATTAAACCACCCAATATCATTCCAATTGAACTAATTCAATGTTGTGATCAAAACATTCCTCGATAGCCTTTAACCATGGAATGCCCAATTCCATTCTTTCAATTGGCCAATAACTAAGGGAATTCCTTCTTCCAATGGCTTGGGATCATTAGGAATCACTCAAGCTCTTCATAGAAACACATTGAAGGATAAGAGTTGACCCAATCATCAAGGATTCACCCATAGATGGGTTTTCCCAAAATCATAAGAATCAACAAACATCCTCAATGGTTCTCTAAGCATTCAATAATCAAAATATGGAAGAATAACTACTGAAATTTGTGAGATACACCATTGGGATCATAGATTTCCTCTCTCCCATCCTTGAACTCGAATTTCATACACAAATTTACCCCAAAAGTGGGTTTCCAACAAGAACACTAGATTCCTTACACTTAGATCTTCAAGGGATTGATGCAAATCACTAAGATCTTGATGGGAATGAGCTTCTCCTCTTGAATTCACCTTGAAAATCGCCTCTAACCCTCCCTCTCCTTTCAAATCGTGAAATGAAATAGTTATGGGGTTTTCCCCAACTAAAACCTCAAGTTTTCCTTTATTTGCAATCTAGTCCCTCCAGCACCCCAACTCTTCCCTAATTGTTAACTAGTCCTTCCCCACCACCATTCATGTTCTAATATTGCATAAAAGCCCCCTTCTAGAATTTTTTATGGTAAATTCACATTTTACCCTTAATTAGTTACTCTAAAACACATATCTCTTCTAATTCATAAATTCTCATTTTATTTATTGTTATTAATTATTATGGTTATTAAGTTTTATTTTATTTTTTATTTATTAAACTTTTTGTCCTAAATTAAGGATGTTACAGTTAAAGAAAAAAGAGTTGTTAAGTGGAATTTTCTGGTGGATTATGCGATAACAAAGGAGACGATGAGTGACACCATTCACATCGATCTGCTTTAATTCTCGACGAGTCGTCAACCTCAGCAAGTAAGTTATTAAAAACTTAAACGACAAAAATTTGAAATAATATTCAATATTTAATATCAACTTATAATGAAATCTGGAACTTCATCTTTATTCTTGATCTTGGTAGTTGGTAATGGTTGGTTTCTTGTTTAATTAAATGATTTGAGAATATTTGATTAATTAATTCGATAACCACTGTCTCTGTTTATATATATTGGTTTCATATAATTGTCAACTGGTTGAATGTACGTCGAATGTGTTTATTTTTGTTAGGTGACATTGTGTTAATTGTCAGTTAGTTCCATTTTTATATATTGTTGTTAATTTTTTATATTATTTAATAGTTTCTTGTTAGTAAGTCCATTAGTTAGAGGTTAAAAACCTCCAATTTTAATTATCAAGTTTGATTTCATGATTTGTTAGATGGTTACTACATCTTGTCAAATTTATCACAAACTTAAGTTTCAGAATTCAAACAAACAGGTGTCATATTCATGTACTCGTATTTATAATTCGGTATATATACAAGTAATTTATACTTTTTCGATAACCAATATCTTTAAGTTTAATAAAGAAGGGATCGAAACATTTGAAGTACTACAAAAGAGTGACGAAACCAGGATTCAAGATCACATATGTCTAGTTAAGGTGAATATAAATGAGTAGAAAAAGTTTGGTTGTCGGGTCTAATTGTCAATAGTTTCATCAAGGCAAAATACTATCAACTTCGGTGCCAAAAGTTAAACATAATTAAAAAAAACTAGTCAATATATTATTATTTTTTACAACGATTTTTCATACTTTGAATACAATACGGCGGCAGGGAGATATTGAAAGAATGGTAGACAACGTTGGAAGATGCTAAACCATTGAACGAGATGCAATAATCAAGTCATCGGAGAAATTTATCCGACAGTGAGCCGATGGTGGAAAGCAATGAAGAAGGATTGAAGGTGACAACGTCCGAAAAACTCCAAAGATCTAAAACGTGTAATTTTTGTTATATTTGGTTTTTTTTTTTTTTTTTACTTATCATTTGTTTTTTCTCACCTAGCATAATATGTTATTTTATAATTTGCTAAGGTAAAAGATTAAAAGTTCAAATTATATGTTGATATCTATAAAAAATAATATTTTTTTGGTTAACAACCTCATAATATATGGTTAACTGAGTCGGTTCCTCTAAAAATTTTAACCATGTCCATCTACAAATTTTACTAGTGTCCATCTATTAAATATAATATAAACTCTATAAAAATTGCAACCCAAAGAGCGTCCATGCCCATGCTACAAATGAAGTTAACAGTCTAAAGGTTTTTTTGTCTCATTTACTTACATTCTTGTATGCCTAATGAAATAGAAAATATTCATTGGGATATGAAGAAACTTTAAAAATTGAAAAATTAAAGGATTAAAACAGGAGCTCTTAGTAAGCATAATGTGTCAACTGACCAACTTTCGAACTTGATTGTTTTTCATATTTTCTAAAAAGAGACGGTCAAATTGTTAAACGTGGTAAAAAAAGTTACTTTATGAATATACCTAATGATTTCGTTTTGATTGTAGATAATACAACCTATTTCATAAGTTTAATTTCGCTATTCATCTTACACGATGGCTCTAATATAACGATTTCACCCTTAATATAATGATCGTTTAATTGTTTGACTGGCATAGAGTAATCATACATACCCATATTTTGGCATGCCCAAATCTAAACTTAGATGGTAAAAGGTGTGAATGTCTAGCAAGAAAAAAAACTCATCTAAGAAAGGCATAGTATCCGTCTTAGGCCACACGGAGCAATGGCTCGCCAAGAGGTCGCCACCCCTCTTGGCGACTCGCCATCCCACTCCACCCCTGATCGCCACCGGCTCGCCAGCCTCCACTCGCCAAGGGCTTGGCGAGATGCCAAGCCATGAAAAGGTTTCAAGAAATGTCAAAATGCCCCCTGAACGGCTAGAATTTATGTTGGTTGGCAGTTCCTTGACCATTGGCCACCACTGCCTACAAAATAGCCAATGTCTGCCAACCATAATCTGGCCCACAAAAACCCCTTGGCCATCCGTTGGCCATTGGCCACCACTCCCTCCAGCCTTAATTAAATATATAACTCGTGGGTTGTTAATGTTATTAACTTATTATGTTTCATAAGTTTGATGTTTTGACTTTTTAGTCCCTTCTTTTGATTCCTAAGATTATTATTTTAATGGTGATCGTGGTTGGTGAAGATATTTTATGATAAACAGATTTTTATAATTATGTTAACACGGCATTTATAAAATAATCTAATAGACACTTGTAATATATCAAATGATATATGATTTAATAGAAAACAAACATTAAACGGTCAAGTATTTTATCTCCTTTGACTTTAGCAATTCAACCAACTTCAAATAATTATTAGAGTAAATTACAATTTTGGTCCCTGTGGTTTGCTCGAATTTTCAGTCTTGGTCATCCTTTTGGATTTCCACGCTGAGGGTCCCTAAACTACCAATTTTCTTACACTCTTGGTCCCTCTACCGGTTACCGTCTATTTCCTTCCGTTAAATGCCAGTAAAAAGACTAAAATGCCCCTCCTTTTTTGTTCCTTTGGTATATTTGTTATTTTGCTAAAATTGAGGGACTAAATCTGCAATTAACACAAACATCAAACCTAAATCAACGTGATACGCCGGAACTGAAGATGGGATCTCTGAGATGGGAAAGACATGCGATTTCTCCTCAACGTGATCACACGAACACATGCTTGTGTGTGCGTGTTCGGTAGCTGCAGAAAGAAGAGATACATACAAGAAATCAGACGCGAAAGAGAGATCGAGGGGAAAGATTAATCGCGACTTCAATAGCTGCGAGTGAGAGATCGAGATACAGAGGTATCGATGCAGACGGAAGGAGTAGCAACGGCTGTAAGCTGCCGGAAGTTCAGCGGCGGCTATTGCCGGCGACGGTGGTCGTGGTGTGGCACGATTCAGGCGACGGAAACCAAGTTTTCGATTTCTGGCACGATCGAACGAAGGAGTAAGAGTGTTCAAGGGAAGGACACCGGAGGAGGCTGATGGCGGTGGTCCAAGTTTTCGATTTCTGGGCGAATTTCGTGAATCTATCTCCCAATCCGGTTGATCCGAGTGAACATTGATTTTTGAATTTGGTGTTGGGATCCCGATTATCCAAGGGAAATCAAGAATCGAATTTGTGGGTTTCCTGTTATCGATCACTATCCTGATATCCTCTTTTGTTTCAATTAATCTAAGTTCATCATATTACAAGGCATCGGTGATTTTGTCACCTATGATTCGATGATAACTTGTTTCTAAGACATTGTTGGTGAAGTGATCCCGCCGGCTTTCCGACTGGTTTATCACCTCCGGTAGTCTTGGCAGAGACAGAGAGAAAGGGAGAAGTAAAATACATTTTTGGTCCTTGAGGGCATTTTAGACAATTCACAGTCACATAACGGAAGGAAAGAGACGGTAACCACAGGAGGGACCGTCTCTGCAAGTTTTTGGTTACTACAGAGACCCTGGATGTGGGATTTGAAAAGGATGACTAAAAGTGTTATTTCATGACAACCACAGGGACCAAAATTGTAATTTACTCTAATTATTAAGAGAAGATTTTGAGAATCAGTGTCAAATAAATTTAAACTTGCATGTTTTCGATTCATTTGAAGTGAATAAATAAATGAACAAAAAAATTTATTATCAGGTTGGAATGTTAATAGTATTATCTGAGATAAATATAACTTTAATATCATATATCAAACGTAATTTAATAAATATTAATCATTGTATTACATTTGTCTACGACTAGTCGATGTTTTACAAGCATTCACGACTAGTAATTATATTTTGAAATAAAATTTATAGGTGTGTCATTTATAATACCATCTGTTAAATATTCATCAATATATAACACTGAACAATTATTTATAAACAGATTCATCTTATTATGCAATCGTTAAATATTAACTTAATGGCTAAAATGCATGTTCAACTATGTATGTTGGAACAAGAAAAATCAATCTAATTTTAGTATAACATATATTGTTGAATATACAAAATGTTTGTTATTTACAATCATTATCTTTGCCAAGTTTTTAATTATTTCAATTTATTAGACAATGCATCTCCACATATATCCACAATATAATTTTCAGGAATTGATCTTAGTGTTTCAAAGTCATGTTACGAGAATTCGTTAGGATAAAATTTAGTCATTTTTAGTAGTCATTTCACTATAAATGTATAAAAAGACTTACTTTGATAAAAATAAACCATATAAATAAGTAATATTGTGCTACTACATCAAAATGATTGTTAAGCTCTTGAAATTACATTTTTCTAACAATTAAATTATATATATGAACATCAACAATGAACTGACGTAAAAAACGAAAAAGCACAAAAGGGATAGTCGTAATTGGGTTTTGCAACTACGAAACTCAATTGGCTTGGAGTTTTCGGTTCATATACACAAAACCAGTCGAAAGAGTAATTTTAAATCGATTCTCATAAAGTATCTATTCTAATTCTTCTTATGCCAAAAAGAAGGTTATTTCGGTACTTCCAAATCACCCACTACATTGCCATAATTATTGCTTCCGAACGCATTCTTTTTATAGATGATAGTAAGTCGCGTGGATCTAAGAAATGACATCCTCCACCAGGCAAAAGTCAATATAACTATATCGTAACCACACCCTCATAGCTGACCATAACAACATCGTTGCCTCAAACATAACAAAGGTATGATCGGATCCTCCAAGATCGATGATCACGGACAGACAAAGTAGAGATGCTACATCAACCCCTATATTTACCAAGTTTGTGTACTTCGGTTAAAATTTTCTACATACATCATATTGTTTTGTATTATTATTATGTTACGCATATCTATATAAAGTTTACTGGTTTTCATTTTTTTGTCTACTTACAACTTAAAAAGAACTCAAAAGAAAGAAATATAGTCAAGACCAAGAAACAAACATAGTCAAGAATGGAAGAACCAAATAAAGTTAGTTGAATACATACAACATATGCAATTTTTGTTGTTGTTTTGATTTTGTATGTATATTTTTTTATATATTCATCATTTTATTTGTATTATTATTTTGTTATGAATTCTGCATATATAACTTTTTGTGTATGTCATATATATATATATATATATATATATATATATATATATATATATATATATATATATATATATATATATATATATATATATATATATATATATATATATATATATATATATATATATATATATATATATATATATATATATATATATATATATATATATATATATATATATATATATATATAATTCTCTTAAATAAACATATAACATAATTTATAAACGTTTACATAAAATTTGTCTTATTAAAGTTAGTTACCTAATTTTGATGGTTATACTTAAACTAATAATACCTTTTTTTTTATTCCAAACAGGCATTTACAAACAACCCCTCGGAGACTTCGCGCATGAATGTGTCATTTGACTAAGAGTTCATTGAAGTGGCCCGATTTATACCACCTAACCAATCTACCATGCACAAAAGCCCTAGAGGTTCTTCCATTTAATTTTGTAAGGCATTTGTCACTTGTTATAAGTAAACAGAACTCATATGTTGAATTGGACCGAACAGAAATTGGCTAATGTTCAATATTTAGTTGATTTTATCTTTTCAACCTCAGTTCAAGATAAAAAGCAAATAAGTTTTTTTTTTCAAACTCGACAAAAGCATATTTTTATGTGCATATATTGCAAATCGGAACAAATTTATAAGTATATGTCTAGTTAAAGAGCTACGTTAGGAGCAAATTGGTTCCAAATAAAATTCATAGAGATAATAATTTCAACACATATACTTTAACATCTCGGTTATTGTTGTACCTTTTTTGGTAATGGGTTAAATATGTTAAAAGCACATAAAAATAGTTCTATCATTACATTCAATTCACAATACAACCAATAACAGGTTTTATGGTCATATATGTATAAAAAAACATATATGAGTAAATATATACAAAAAAATATATGTGACTAAATGTATACACAGAATAAAATTTATTATCCTTATAAGACATTAATCATTTAAAATATAACATTTATGATCTAAAGCCATAAGACTGATATGCCACATTTATCATATATGCAAAAGGAATATAAGGTTGTGTTTTGCGTGTATAAATTAACTTATTTTGTGAGTTTATTGTAATATAGTATTTGATGAGACCGCTAAAAAAGATGTGGAAGTATTAAACAAAATGTCAAGCTTTAATGAAAAGACACAAATAAATGTGATGATAATGTCGACATTACTTTTCATAACCGTATTCGAATGAATGACTCAAACTCGACCATTATGATTCCCAACATTGGTGAACAAAATCGCCAATCTATGCCTAGAGAAGAAGATTAAAAGATTCAATATCTACTCAAGTTAAATCTTAAGACTCATATCACGGAATATATTCATAATAATATTGCAAATATGATATGAAATTCAAGAAATATGTTTTAAACATAAGAAAAATTAGAAACTTGTTTGTTACTAATCGGTTAAGATTTACATATCATTTTATGTTATTTTACATACGTTACCCAACTCATAAATTCGTTTTTACCAAAAACTATTATTTTGTCAACTACCAACTAACTTATAAACAAAAGTTTGTTTTTCGTGTTTTATCAAAAACAAATTTCTATTATACATTTGTCATCTTAAATAAACTATCACATATACGTCCCTTCAAACCATGTAGCACCATCCTTCTATAATTTTTGATTTTTGGTTTTGATATAGTTCTTACAGGATTCGATTTTAACCCGGGTTTAGTTATGTAACCCACCATCATAGGAAAAAAAAAAAATAATAAATTAAAAAGCCCTAATTTTTTCATTTTTATTTTTCTATTTTATTAGGGCCAATTGGCACTATTTCTAGTCCAACGATTACAGCTCCCCCCAATCAATTAAAATATTCACGCGCCACCACGTGCTTACTCGCTATATGTAATTGATCATTTTTCAATATCCTTTTAATCTCTCTCAATTCAGATCGCCGGAGGACAACGCACGACGGCGAATCTTCCTGAATTTGGGTAGGGTTCCGGTGAATTTTCTCATCGTTTTATTGTGATTCACAGCTGCGCTGTTTGAATATGGCGTCGGAGGACGTGGTCGGGAAAACGAGCGCTACGATCGCTAATATCGCTGAAGAAGCAAAGATTGCGAGTGAAGGTGTGAAGGCTCCGAGTCGTCACGCTTTACTTGGCATCTGCAAATCTCTAGCTGCCGGAGGCATTGCTGGTGGAGTGTGAGTTATTTTGTTCTCGCTGTTTCGTTTTCAATCAATTATTGCTGATTTTTTTCCCACTGATTTCGTGTTTGTGTATCGTTTAGATTACCGATACATTGTGATATGAAATTTGATTCAATTTATTTAAACTAATCATGCGTGTGTAGATATGAAATTTGTGAATTCGATTGTTTTCTGATTTCATTTCCGAATGTTGAATCGGTCTTCTTATTCTTATTTAGTACTTAGTTAATTGTAGCCGGGGAATTCTTCTCAGCTGAATAGATGAAACATGGTGATTTCATCACTGACTGATTCTTAGCTAAAGAAAAAAAACTAAATTCAAAGACGACTGGCCTGATGTTGAAAACAAATATAAATTTATTAAATGGCTAGTGTTATTGTTTATACTTTAAACTATTTCTTATGTATCTATGCATCAACATAGGTTTTTATATTATATTCACGGTTCATAGTTGACTGTATCAGATTTCAAAGATGATAAAATTGGTGAAGAACTTGGATATGGCTTCTAGTGTGTGCAAATCTTTTAGTGGATATTATGCTTTTGGCATAAGTGGTTGCTTTGCTTTCTTGAAAAGCATTATTCCATGGAATAACTATCAGAACTATCATCACTTTACACTTTAGAATATTTTAATACAATCAAAAAGTTATTCAGAAACTGAATGTTACAGAGATGCAGAAGTTACATGGATGACTAGAAAGTACACTACTTAAAAAGAAAACACAAACATTTAGGGAATGGTAAAAGTGACTGCAATATGATGTAAAAGAGGGGAGCATAAGTAAAAGTAACATGAACAAAATATTTGATGCAAAACTTGACTTTTAAACATTGATCATAGTTTTGGATTCAGTTAAAATTTTAACTTCTGTCTGTTAATTTGATTACTTTATATTGCAGATCACGTACTGCTGTTGCTCCTCTAGAACGATTGAAAATTCTCCTCCAGGTGGATTTCTTTTCAAATCCTTTTCTTTTGGTTTCCACTTTCTGTATATTCAGAAAAATGAATTCATCAATCTTTATTTATATATTAGAGATATATGATTAAAGATTTTAGTTACATAAAGAAATTCTTTTATATACAACACTTTATCCAAACAGACATCATTACCAATTCAACTACTTTATCCATACACGACTTAATGGGAAAAAAGAGACTAAAAATACAAATTGATTTTTGTTAAATTACAGGTACAAAATCCGCATGCAATCAAATACAATGGAACAATTCAAGGGTTAAAATATATATGGAGAACAGAGGGTTTAAGAGGAATGTTTAAAGGAAATGGCACTAATTGTGCCCGTATTGTTCCAAATTCTGCTGTCAAGTTCTTTAGCTATGAAGAGGCATCCAAGTATGCTTTTTTATATTCTTCATTTTTGAAAAAATCTCTCTTTAAGTCAAAGTTTATTGCTTTAACATATCTTTTTTTTTTTTTTTTTTTTTTTATAAACAGGGGAATCTTGTGGCTCTATCAACAGCAACCTGGAAATGGTATGACTATACATTCTTCTTTTTTCTATCATGAAATGGTTATCTTTGTAATGCCAAATTAGGCTTTTTTTATTATTTTTATTTTTTTTTATTTTTAACTTGAGGGTTAAATGCGCATTTATGCAACAGGACAAGGTTTCATATTTTTCCCAAATTTATGCAACAAATTGTGTGTTTTTTTTTTTTTGAACTATGAAACCGCTTTTGTTCCATAAATGCTTATTTATGTACAATGTTCACTTTTTACAGATTTGTGCAACAATGTTTCATTTATAATATCAATCTATGCAACAATGTTTCACTTTTTTACACCAATTTATGGAACAATGTTTCACTTTTTTATACCAATTTATGAAACAATGTTTCATTCTTTTACCAATGTATGCAACTACCGTTATTCCACATATGCTTATTTGTGCAACAATGTTTCACAAATGTATGCAACAATTCTTCACTTTTTCACCAATTTATGCAACAATGTCTCTCCTTTTACCATTTTGAGCAACTCGCACGAATTGTGTAACCATGTTTTAACCGATTAAACATTGCATCTTTTCAATTCTAAAACGAAACATTGTTGCATATTTTGTATAAAACCCCATTTTATTGCACAGAAATTGGGAAAAAGTTAAAACTTGGTTGCATAAATGCACATTCAACCCTTAACATAAAGTAAATCAATCTTGAATAAATTCTCAATCTTTCTGTAGATTTTAATGTTTTTGTTTTTTAATCTCTTTTCTTCCAGAGGATGCTGAACTTACCCCTCTCTTACGCCTTGGAGCTGGCGCTTGTGCTGGAATAATTGCCATGTCAGCAACCTATCCAATGGACTTGGTTCGTGGTCGCATTACAGTCCAGGTAATTTTTTTTATAATCATCAACTATTTGTGCAAGTTTTGGTGTGTATTTATTCATTACTAATCTTTTTTATATTTACAGACCGAAAAATCTGCTAGTCAGTATAGAGGAATTGCTCATGCCCTTAGAACAGTACTCCGTGAAGAAGGCCCATGCGCATTATACAAAGGATGGCTTCCTTCCGTGATCGGTGTCGTAAGTTAAAACTCAAATTTCTCTAAACAACTTTCTCTAGGGCTTTTTTTATAGTAAGGATGAGGAGGGCATTTATGTCTTTTACTCAATGGACTCATCAACAGCGAGTCATGTCCCACCTTTTTTCACCTATTTGTCTAGTAGACAGTAGACTACAGTAGACAGTAGACTACAGTAGACAGTAGTGGACGACAGTAGATAGCAGTGGACGACAGTAGACAGTAGTGGACGACAATAGACAGTAGACAGTAGACAGTAGACAGTAGACGACCATAGACGACAGTAGACAATAGACAGTAGATAGCAGTGGACGACAATAGACAGTAGTGGACGACAATAGACAGTAGTAGACGACGATAGACAGTAGACGATAGTAGACGGTACACAGTAGACAGTTAACGACAATAGACGACAGTAGACGACGGACGGTAGGCAGTAGACGGTAGACGGTAGACAATAGTAGATGGTAGAGAACAATATTAGACAATTGCAGATAGTAGACAATAGACAGTAAAATTTGGCGTTATCGATGTTGTTTGTAGGTACCATATGTGGGCCTTAATTTTGCGGTATACGAATCTTTAAAAGATTGGTTAGTGAAATCAAGAGCATTTGGACTAGCCGAGGAGAATGAGCTGAGTGTGACAACAAAACTCGCATGCGGGGCCGCAGCCGGAACCGTCGGTCAAACGGTTGCTTACCCTCTCGACGTCATTCGCCGAAGAATGCAAATGGTGGGGTGGAAAGACGCGGCTTCAGTTGTCACTGCGGATGGCAAGGCAGCTGTCGAGTACACCGGAATGGTTGACGCGTTCAGGAAAACCGTCCGCTACGAGGGTTTTCGCGCGTTGTACAAGGGCTTGGTCCCCAACTCAGTCAAGGTCAGTATATATATATAATTTGGTAGACTTTTCAAAGTACAATGCCTTAATAGGAAAACATTGAAAGTACTTACATTGCTATAATTAGGTAGATTTTTTTAATATTTTGGGATTAAAATGGTAAAATTCGAAAGAAATTAAAGTATGATGCTATAATACACAAATTAAAAAAAAAAGAAAAAGAAAGTACGTTGCTATTTTTGATGAAAGTTTCATTTGTTTAGGTGGTTCCATCGATAGCCATTGCGTTTGTCACGTACGAGGTGGTTAAGGACGTATTGAAGGTAGACATGAGGATATCCGATTAAAGAAATAGCATCGTACTTTTCGTGTTAGTCTGCGTGCGAAAGGGTAAAACGGTAAAAAGTACCAAGTGAAAATTTTTTGCTCTTTAAATCTCTTTAATGGAGAGATTTAGAGAAGTAGCCCATGTTTATATACACACCCATAGCACGCTTTCCGCCGGGGGTAGTTTGGTAATTTTAAGGTGTTTGTTATTCTATGTAATGACAATATTTAATAAGGATACACTCGGAGAGCTGTTTCTCTTGGAAGTGAATATTGTTTGATGAGTATTATTATTAAAATATAATAGTGAGCTTGTTGGTTATTTATTTGTTTTTGTTGATTCTAATATGTATGTGTTAATTCATTTACACCTATAAAAAGTGAAAATTTGTGAGCCTTTTTATAAGATTTAATTTGTGGGCTATCAATACCTTTCATACGGTTTTGTTTTTCTTAGAGCTTATTTAGTTCACATATAAGTTAGGTTTTTTATTAGAAAATGTAGTAATATCAATATAAAATTATTGATGTGCATAAGAATCCTACTTAAATGACTATGCGTATAGACTATAGACATGTATTGTCTATTTATAAAAAGCGAAAAAATGTGGTCTCTTTTTGGTTTGCATACAAAAGTTATATTTTAAATATCCTTTGGGTTCATTTGACCCAAACTTTCTTTTCCTACGTACCGAGTTGCTGCGGCAAACTATTTTTGAAGGTAATAAAATTACATAACTGTCTAGTTAGGAACAAATAGTTATATTTCTTAATTATGTGCAAAATAATAGGAAAAAAATAATCAAGTTCCCAAATATAACAAATATTTTGTAAGAGATCCATTGCGAATGATGATGTTCAGCCCAAAAAACCAGGCGTAATAGGCCACCGTGAAATGACACTGTTCACTGCGAAATGGCAAAAAAATATATTAATTTCTTTTAGTAAGAACAATTTACCCTCTATGTTGGAAGTTTTTCGCAAAAAGATATTTTTTTGGTACTGTGAAATTGTTTTTCGTGCTACAAAATTGTTCATATTTTTATGAAATTCACAATTTTTTTATGAATAAAACATTCCCTTTTAAGTTTTTGTTTTGGTAGGGATTTTTTTCAAATACGATTTTCGCAGTAAAGGAGCTTCATATTGCAAAACCCATGTCGTAGGTTGAGAGATTTTTTATATCAAAGGTTTTTAGTTCACTCGCTTCAAGAGTTGAAATAAATGTATCATTCGGCCAAAGGTTGAGGGTTGAAGTCCCTCTTGGGACAAAATACACATATTTAAACGTAGAGTAGTATGTGTGTGAGTTAGTTGTTCTAAAAGAAAATGTTTGAGAGGTTCTACAATTCAAATTGGTGTATAAATAAGACAATGTGAAAAAAAACGCCTTTAGTATAGAGGACAATAGAGATTAAAAAAATTGATGTGGAAATAAGAAATATGAAAAAAAAAAAAATGCCTTAAATAAAGAGAACAAATTTGCAGCAAGTCCACTGAAAAAAAAAATGTTAAGCATCTAAATAAGAAATTGGACTTACCTTCCTTCCATATGACCCAAGAAAATAAGGCTCCCGACTCACTAGGCTAAGTTTTGGGCTTCCTGGCCCTCTTGTGGTAGACTAGGAAAGGTTGGGGTGTATCACTATCGGGTGGCCAAACCTTCACCTTATCCTCAAGGTTAAAGTGAGGGAATTGTTACAACATTTTCTCACAAGTCCTCACATGTAGCCTTGTCTTCGGTTAATCCTTCCTAGTGAATTACGACCTCAAGGTCCCCTTCCTGACTTCTTTTCTTGGTCCTTACCCCTCCAAGAGATAAGTATCTCTGGTTGCACTATTAACTCACAATGAATATTCAGCTATGGTGGTACCTCATTGTGACGAATATTACTCTGGTATGTTAGACGAGGTTGGGATATGTCGAATGTATGGTGTATGGTAGCATGCAACCAATTTTTCGTACCTTCGTCTCACAAGGCTTTGCTACTGTCTTCTTCGTTTATTACCTTAGTGTTGCATCTTTTGTTGGGATCTCAACACGTTCATACGAGAATCATCTAAAATCACATATGGGTAGTATCCTAATAACTAGTCCAAGGTGTCCAATATAGTCAGCTATCCTTCTTTCTGATTAGTGGAGGAGGGTCCCTCCTATGAAGGCCTTACAAAGGGTCACTTTATAGATGAATGATGTTATACCAAAATCTGTCCCACGACAACCATTTGTACACCTTCTTAGGCTTCTCAAAACTGAATCACCTCAGATATGTCTTGTGACGGTGATGTACCATTACAGATTGTCCATCGGTTTGAGGGTGGTATGTTGCACTTTTCTTCAAGTGAACCCCCTAAAGACAAAAAAGCTCAAGCCAAAATTGGCTAAAGAAAATGTGATATGTGTCTCTAAATATTAATGGACTACACTGTCCCATGAAATCAGATAATTTCCTCTATAAAGCTGCGAGCAGCCGTGGCGTCCAAAATGGGTGTCGTAGAGGAATGAAATAAGCATATAAACATATTTGCTCAACCTGACGACCACCACCCATATAATATGCCAACCCTCGAATTTTGGAAAGCCTTCTATAAAAAGTCCATGGTGATTTCCTCCTAAGTTAATATGGGTAGGAAAATCGGTTGCAATAACCCAACATGAGAGGTGGTGATGTGCTTGTCCCTTTGGCAAATTGAGCAACTTTTACGTACTTGACATTGACAGCTTTCATACCTGCCAGTACACCTCTAAAACTGCCCTCATGTAAGTCTTCTATTCTCTCAAGTGACCCCCACCACGGAGTCATGAAAGTATAAAGTAACGTCATCAATTAGTTTTTATTTTACTGGAACCAGGGGTTGTACTCCCGCGTGATGCAACGGGAACATCGAAAAAGAATATATGAAAAAATGACCGTATAAATATTTTAAATGTTTGTGTTACATTTAGCTAAAAAAAATATGTTGATAGAATGAATTTCATCGGGTACGTTATGCTGTTTATCACTCCTTTCCTTTTTCATGTACTCCCACACGATGCAGCGGTAACTCCGAAAAAGATTATATGGAAAAACAGCCACACAAATATTTTAAAGATTTGTGTTACATTTAGTTAAAAAAAGATGTTGATAATTTCATATGATGCGTTGTGCTGTTTTATTACTCCGTTTTTTACATAGTAATATCGTTATTTGCAACAAAATCAACACATTTACGGTTTCCATTTAGTCGCCAATTTTTCTTGAGGTTAACAATAATAAAATTATATATATATATATATATATATATATATATATATATATATATATATATATATATATATATATATATATATAGAAATTGTATTGGTTCCTAATTTTTGTTCCTAACTTTATTCATAACCATTTGAAAAGATGACAAGTGTAAAGTGTAATCCACTTGTCATGATTTCAAATGGTTAGGAATAAAGTTAGGAACAAAAATTAGGAACCAATACAATTTCTCATATATATATATATATATATATATATATATATATATATATATATATATATATATATATATATATATATATATATATATATATATATATATATAGTCGTAGCTTGTTTTTTTCTTGGTCGTAACTTACTTTTAGAACCCATAATTATTGGTTGGGCCAGGTTTGTTTTGGATAGGTACCGGGACGGGCCGGATCTAGATCCGCATTTTTCTAAAACCATTTTCCAATTATAAATGTCGGGAATCGAACCTAGATCCCTTAACATACTACCAAAGCGCAATTACCAGGTGAGCTGGTTTGGTTTTGTTTAAAAGTTGTCAAACAATAAATATAAACAATTCTTGGAATGATTAAAAAACAATAAAAACACTATTCACGCGATACAAAATGTTAGGGATATATATATAATTATCGGTGGCCCTTTGTAAACTAGGTTTCGTTGAAGGAGAGAGAACCCTTTGTGACAGTCTCTATCAATTTCAATGTCTTTTTTAATCTTCTGTATGAATTCGCCCTGATCATTCTCCTGTTTTAGTCTGTCCCGAAACCCTCCAAAAGGTTGGTAGTGAATTTCAAATTTAAAGCCAATCAACTTAGAAATCCAATTTTGATAATCACTACTAACCATTCATTGTTTCGAGAGGTATTTGAGCCTCAATTGGTCCGTGCGGATCACAAACCTTTGCCCAGAAGATAAGGACGCCACACCGCCTTGATAATCGCCATTAATTTTTTTTTTTTTCATAAATTGAATTCAATCAATCTTGAACACCTAAAATATAGTTTTAGTAAGCTACGAGTCTTTGTTCTTGTATCAGAACCTCCCCAAGGCCAAACCTGGAAGCGTCAGTCTCAACGATAAATGGCTTCATACTAAGACTGGTATCGTGGTCATTGTGTTGTGGAGCCGCCGAAATTCCTTATTAGCCTTTATATTCCAACCAAGATTGTCCTTTTTTAGTTGGTCAATCAAAGGGGCGACGGTGCTCGAATACCCTTTGACAAATTTTCGGTAATAGCATATTAGGCCAGGAACCCGCCAGGAACCCGCGGAGTTCATTATTGTTCTTAGAAGTAGCCAATCCAGCATTGCCCTGATTTTAGAGGCCTCCGCTAATACACCATTGGCTGATATTTCATGTCCCATATATGATAGCTTTTTTTTTTGTGCCTAAATTCACATTTTTTGTAGTTCAAAAAACTAGTTTTTCCGGGCTGTAGCAACATGGCTTTGGTGGGACTTTTCATTGGGACTATAAATCAACATATAGTTAAAGAATATGAGAATGAAATTTTGTTGGTAGGTCCTAAAAACGTCGTTTATTAGAGCTTGGAGTGTGACGGGGCGTTGGTAAGGCTAAAAGGCATTGCCTTGAACTCGTAATGTCTGTCATGTGTTCGGAAAGTCGTTTTGTGTACATTCGTGGCTTAGACACATATTTGGTGGAGACATATATTTGGTATCAGGAACGAAGATCGAGCTTGCTAAAAATCGCCGACCCTTGCAACTCATCCAAAAGCTCGTCAATCACCAAAATAGGAAACTTTTCGGGAATGGTGGTACGGTTCAAAACCCGATAGTCCACGTCTTTTTTCTTATCTAGTATTGTCGAGCTTGAATAAGGACTCGTGCATGTTTGAATAATCCCAGTGGCATACATCTCCTTAATCATTTTTTCTATCTCATTATTTTGGACATGTGGATAATGATAGCGCTGAACGTTAATCGGTGAAGTACCTTCCTTCAATATGATCTAGTGCTCCAAGGCTCGTGGTGGGGGCAACCTCTGGGATCCTAAAATATATCTTCAAAATGTCCAAGGGTTTCTTTCAGAATGTCAGGAATAGGGATGAGCTTTTGACCCGAAGAACCGGACCGGACCAGGAACCGAACCGGAACCGGAACCGAATAGGAACCGGAACCGTGTATTCGGTTCAATTCTCAGTTCTCCATTTCCCACAAAATCGGTTTTCGGTCCGGTTCGGGCCGGGTCCGGAACCGAACACATTTCTTAATAGCACACTACTTGTATAACCGAACCGAAACCGAAACTGGACCGGAACCTAACCGGCAGGAACCGAAACCGGGGTATTCGGTTCGGTTCCCGGTTCTTCGTTTCCTATAAAATCGGTTCTCGGTTCTTCGATTCTCGGTCCGGGTCTAGACCGATTCTCATCCCTAGTCAGGAATACTCTTAGGATTATCCTCCTCCTTATCGAGATTGTTCAACTCCATCATAATCCCGTTCATTTCTCACTTTAATTCCCTCTCAATTGCCCTTAATGAGATTAATGTTTTTCCCAATAGACGATCCCCTATTAATCAAACTCTTCGTCCTCCTACATCGAAATCCATGGTTTTCTCCTTCCAATTTGTTTGGGTTGTTCCCAAAGTTTCAAGCCACTTTATACCTAGGATAACATCAGAGTTGCCTAGGCATAATGAGAGAAACTCCTCCACTAAGTCAATCTCGCTAAGCTGCAATAAAACCCCATACAAACCCATTTTCATTTTTTGTTGTCCCTGGTTCCCATTTTAACTCCATAGGATGAGGTCTCATGGATCGGTAGTCCTAGGGCTATAACAAAACCCGTCGAAATGAAGTTATCGGTCGCCCGAGGGTCCTTTAGTGTCATCACATGCTGGTTTTGGATGATTCCCCAGCGCTTCATGGTTTTCGGGGTGGCCAATTTGATTACAGTGTTCAGCGAGACCTTAATTAAATTACTCACTTCCATAGACACAAGTGTGGTTAATTCCTCCATTCCATTTGTAGCCTTTTCATCCTCCCAATTGATCACTTCATCTTCCTCAACTAATATCACATTGACATGCATTTTAAAAACGTGCTCCTTGAACCACTTATCGCCACACTTATAATACAAGTCACGTGTTCACTTATCCCAAATTTGAGCCTTCGTCAAGGGACGATCGTCAACTTGATTGCGTCAAAAGTAACCCCCAATTTTGGAGGTTGGGTCGAAACCTAGTACCCGATGGATCCGATCCCACTAGACCTCGACGCTTTATTTTTTTTCTTCGATCTGCTAATCCAGATCCATAGCACGGCCCAACACGTCTGTAGCCCACAATCAAAATTCATTTTTTATGATGAGCCTTAAACCCTTAATGAAAGTCCCTAACGTAACCCACTTCGTGACACCTTCCAAAGGAGCTACAAGCTCAATAAAACGTCAAATGTATTCACATGTGCTTCCTGTCTGTTCTAAAGAGGACCACTGCTCGTATAAATCATCTTTGTTAATCAAACATAACTTTTTGGGAAAGACAATTTTAAGTTGTTCCCATGCATATGAGGTTGTTGTTTGCTTACCCATTTGTGTACCACGCAAGAGCGTCGTCGATGAGACTCAACACCGCCGCCTCAACCTTCTCCTCGTTGATCAATTGATAAACATTGAAGTATCTATCGACCTGCAGTATCCATTCGTCAAGGTCGGTATGTTGAAAGTGAGCATATCAATCTTCCGGTGACAATACTTGTACCTCCCGCCTCCTTGCCCATTGTTATCAAAGGAACCGAAAGAGACTCATTGAAGAGGAGCTTTACTAGACCCGATCGTCCTCCTTCGTGGTTCTTCACTCCACTGCTGAAAATAACCTTAGGGCTCTCATCATCAGCTAAGCTAGACACTCCACTAGAACTTCCTTCATAAATCTTTTTGCCTTTATCCACAAGTGGCTGACTAGTGTTCTTGGAGACAATATTCAAAATTTTCTTCAAGCTTCTGATGCATAGTAGCCATGGAATCAACCTAATGTTTATGTTGCATCTGAATGAATGATTGAGTCTCCAACTTCTCCTGTACCATTCTCATGGCTCCTTCCAAGGATTCAATCATTTTGTTAGCAGCTCCTCCAACGTCCTTCCTAGCGACGACAATGCTCTCGTACCAAATGATAGGTTTTCACCTAACAATTGTTGAACAATAATTTGATAGGCAGATGATCACCAGTAATATTGCAAATGTTTTCCCAACTTTCAAGAGGTTGGGTTCTCTCGTAGTTCATGATGAACATACAAAATAATGTCCCCCTCAAACTAAGAAAATAAAGGTTATATACCACAACGTTGGTGCGAACCAAAATTAGCTACACACTAGACAACTTTAATGGTGCTCCCATATAGGTCGTCACCCATACTAAAAGATAGTACTCATGACAAGAAATAAAAGTTAATCTTCTAAATAATAAGTTGAACTTTCCTTTCCTTTATATGAGTTATGACCCAAGAAAATAAGGCTCCCGACTCAATAAGCTAAGTTTTGGGCTTCCTAGCCCTCCTGTAGTAGACTAGGAAAGGTTCGGCCCATGAAAAACAAAGTTACTTCAATTTTGAAGGTTGGGCCCTCTAGGTTGGTGTTTGGGGTGTTTCAAATGACACAGGAAAGACAAACTTCAATTTGTTACGATTTTTTAACAAACCAATCAAATAACTTAATAATAAATTACAACCCCCTGAAGTTTTTTTTTTTTTTCATGTGTTATGTTTTTGTTGTATTATAGTTTTATGTACTGGTCGGATAAATTATTTGTTACTAACCAGATAATTATGTGATCTTAAATTTATTTTCAAAATTTTTATTGCCAAGCAACCCTCTAACCGAGAAAAATATTGGGTTAATTAACTACAATGTAATAAGGATCTTATCATCTTAAGATAACATGTATAAATAATAACTTTTAATTGTATGCATACATAAATTGTATGCATAGATAACATAGGCCAAACTTTTTTTACTTTATTCCAAGTATAACTATTTAACGCTTTATTGATATACACTTTGTTTATGCTTTTCTCTTGTGTTTAGATCTTATTCTTTTTGTACTTGTCTCATACTTGATTGCATTTATAATTGTTTTATGCTTCCTTCATGCATCACAATCACTCAATCATCCCTCCCCCCCCTCCCCCCAAACCCGTTCTTGCTTCTTATTCAAAACATATCCAAAAGTAGCAATACATTAACATCTAAGCAATGCCCAAATCGAACAAAAACAAGACCGAAATAACTTGTGACTCTCCTATACACACTCAGCTCATCCATTTCGACACACCAAACCAAATAACTTAAAACAACTTTCAACAATCCAATCCCCCATAATCAAAATGCAAATAGCAACTCCTTCAAAAATCATAACAATTTACTTTTCTGACATGCGTTCAAGAACTTCAACAGTTCCTAAATGCATGTCAGCCAGTAAATACAAAGCACACATAAACACATAACACCAACTTACCTCACCGTCTGCCACCACCTGCCGCCGGTTTCAAAACCTCTCGAATAGAATCAAACCGGTCACGTTGATAATCACCCCACATACACAATTGCCTTATCACCTCCCTTTTACCCTCGCAAACACACAATATTTCTTCATCTTTCACACAAATCACATCTTCCAATTCCTTAATCTTCTCATCTTTTTCCACAACCCTACCCCTAACATCCTCCAACAAATCACTCAATTTCCCGACCGTGTCCTTAAAATCCTCGTTCTTTGACCGATTTACCCTCGCCTGAATCTCCGCGGCTTTCACTTCATTTCTAATCTCACAAACCCGCGTCATCACATGACCGTAATCCTCCTCGAACTTTACGGTCAACAAGTCAAACCCTTTTAACATCTCGTTTACTTTCTCTTGGACTTCCCTTTTAACAAAAGTTAACATTTCAGATAACATAAAGATTTTTTCCGTTAAAATTCTGTTTTGTTCGTGAAGCTTTTGCTCTTTCGTTGCGTGATCGTGTTCCGTTTCGTTTAACGTTTGTTCGGTTACACGAAGCTTTTGATTCGACAACCGGATTTTGACTTCGAGGTTTTTGACTGTTTCGGTCAACATGTTGACTTCATCTCCTTTGATTTCAAGATCACTTCTCAAATCTTCAATAGTTTCCTCAAGTTCATCGACAATCTGTTCTTTTGACTTTACACCTTTTTCGATTTCTTCTAACAAATCCGAAACTTTCACCTTTAAAGATTCGTTTTCAGCTTCAGTGGCTTTTAACGTCTGAATCACTTTTGACTTTTCCTCTTCGGATATTTTCAATTTCTTCTTTACGTCTTCTAATTCTGATTCAAAACCGTCTTTAATTGCTCTTAATTCTTCGTTGTTCCTTTTTTCTTCTTCAATATTCGCCATGGCGTCTTCGAATTTGGAATCGAGGTCGGTTTTTTCCGCGAAAAGTTTCGAATTTTGGAGTTTCGATTCATTAAACATTTTCTCTGTTTCTTGTACTTTTATTAAAACAGACTGATATTGTAAATTTAATGCTTCCTTTTCTTCTGTTTCAAGTGCTAACTTTCGGTTCAGTTCTTCAATCTCTCTATTTGCTGCTTCAAGTTGTACTTTTTCCAATTTTCCATTTTTACTTTCTTTGTCTGAACCGGAATCTGAACCGGATGAAGAAGAAGAAGAGTCTTGATTCTCTTTCTTTGAACGAACTTTCTCTTTTAATTTGTCGGTTATGTTATCGTATCGTTCATAGATTGATTGATAACGGTTGTGAAAGTCTTCGATTAATCCAGTAAGTTTGTTCTTATCGTCTTGATTTTCTTCTTTCAGAAGTTCTAGAATCTTCTTGTAGTTGTCTTCCGTTTCTGCAGATAAAAATATGAGAATTCAGTCATTCACTGGTTTTATGAAGTAAAACAAAAGGAAAGAGGTGTTGACTATTTGACTAGTAGTGAATACCTATATTAGTCTCTTTAAGTTCTTCATCTTTGTCGGGATCAATGAGACTTCCAACTATTGACTTAATTCTGCTTCTGAAACGATGCTTCCTCATTTCGTTGTTTGGTTTTTATGGAATCAAATATTAGATCTTGAAGAAGACAAAAGGAGGTTTTTTTTTTTTTTTGTCAACAATAGAAGATTGTTTTCATCTTCAACACAATTGAGTTTGACCCTGAAAAAGTATAAATTATAGGTTAACTTCAGCGTACTCATATAAAAAAAAGTTGTGATATTTGACTAGAAAAAGTGTTTATAAAGTGTCTTGCTATTAATCTAATGTGTGAAATGGCTGTATCAATTATCAAAAGCAAATAGGGTATTTTGCCTTTTAAAATGGTGTTGGTAAGCAACATAATTATCTGGTGCCTTCCAGGTATGTCCACGTCGTCATATAAAATGGCGTTAAAGCGTTTTGACAAAATGGCCGAAGATTTTGAATTTAATAAAGGACAGCTAAGGAATTTAATATTTTGAGACCAATGAAAGCTAGAGAATTGGCGTTATTTTTGTGTAGATTATGAGTATGGAATAAAGTAATAGAAGGTAACAAATGGAACCTGCAAAAATCAGGCTGAAAGGTGATGTATACGTGATAATTGAAAACACAAGGAAATTAAAGTTGCGATTTACGGTCATGCATCATAATCGTTGTTGATATGAATCATATGATCTAATGATCGCCATCGGATGTTTTTTTTTTTTTTTTTTTTTTTTTTGAAACTATCTGAAAAGGATCACGAATTATAGACAAAGAACGATCTTTGCGAATTTAAGATCTTTAAATTCGCGATTCAAGCCTTTTAACTTGTAGAGATGTTAGAAAATATGATTAAATGGAGTATCAAATTTCAGACTCCGAACAGAAATTCTATATACCGTTTGCCGAAGTTAGAATTTGCTTACAGCATAAACATATAATCATATATTCAAAATTGAATCAGAATCGGCAAGGCTCCAACTGATCTGAACCTAAAATTATCAGCAATTCCAATTGACATCGAATTAAAAATCCAGCCATCCACTAAAACCATGACAGATGAAGCCAGTAACGAAAATCAAAAGTTTCTAGTTCTGACAAACGAATTTCAGATATTACTTACAGTATAACAACACAAATAGCTAATTTAACCTGCAGAAAATTAAAATTATCGTACATAACTGAAATTAGTAAGAAAATATCAACTAACGATGACGAGGTTCACCAAAAGTCGACTGAGTTACCTATGAATCGAATCCGAGCTTGAAAACTTCGAAAATCTCAGATCCTAGACGGAGCTTGGAGAAACTGAAATTATCATACAAACTAGGTGATGAAATTAATCAGTAACAAATCCTACTGATGATTATGAAAGAGATGAGAAATCAACCGACTTACTGTTGAATCGAACAGTGCTTGAAAACTTCCAAAATCTCTGATTCTAAAAGTAATCAAAGATTCCAATTAAGAATTGAAATGCTCCCGTCAAGTTGTTTGGTGAATGATTTAAGAGTTAGAGAGAGAGAGAGTGTGTGTGTGAGTGATGATTTTGCTTGACTAGACCAAACTCGATAATGTTTCGTTGATATAAATAAGATTAATAATACATCCTCGCAGTTTTACAATGATCAATTTACATCCCTGTGAGGCTGTGATTTGTCACCAAACACATAGCTTTAAAACGAGACGTTCAGGAAAATAGTATGAAACTTGAAACATGGTCTCAGTGGTCAAATGACAGAGTTGGATAAAGGATTAGGTTTAATAATTATATTATAGGTCTTATGAGATTATGTTTATGTTCAAATAGTTTTTTGTTGATTTTTATTATCTATTTAAGAGTTAATCACATAAATGACACAATATTTTGATTATTTTTCGGATTAGACTTCAAAAAGGAAAAACTTTATTATTCGTTCAACATAACTTTTTTTATTTATGTATAGGTTTTCATCCGATAAAAAAAAAAGATAATTACGTATTTTCAGAAAAAAAGTGATAAGATATTATATCATTTATGCAAATAAGCATAAATATGATATTTGTATAAAAGGAACACAACAATTTGATTATCTTTTTGAAAGAAAGAAAATCTGTTATTGGATGAAAACCGGGAAAGACAAAAACCAAAAATTATGTCAAACTTTTGCTTTAGATTGTGAAAAGTGTATGTTTTTATCATAAATATGTTCAGAATGTTGTCTCCATTATGAAGTTCGCCCTATATTAATGTATTATTATTATACTTATTCCGTCCCAAAATGATAGTCCATGTTTTATTTTTAGTTTGTCCCAAAATGTTAGTCAACTTCTAAATATAAATGACATCTCTACCAAAATACCCCTAACTGTAATTGTTAAAACCAACACATTTAGTGCCGGCATTAAATGCAAAGAAAGGGTAAAACAGTTATTTTGTGGGAAAAAGTAAGATGCATTTAATGTTTTCTTAATATGTGTGTTTTTTGTCTGTGGACTATCATTTTGGGACGGAGGGAGTATATGATTTCAAAAAGGGAAATACCAAA
Source organism: Cichorium intybus (assembly GCA_023525715.1). Lineage (NCBI taxonomy): Eukaryota > Viridiplantae > Streptophyta > Magnoliopsida > Asterales > Asteraceae > Cichorium > Cichorium intybus. The sequence goes on along the minus strand of CM042017.1, from coordinate 28,495,313 downwards.
TAAACACCCCAATTATACTTCATATACACCCTAAATGTAAGTCAACTTTTTTTATTGGTTAAAACTGCATTGTTTTCCGTACAAATAAGATATAACTGGTTCAAAATAGTTGACTTTTGTTATAAGATGTATATATGATGTATCTATAGTAGCACCCTTTCAAAAATTATATTAAAATAACAGTTATTTTTTAATAGAGCAAGTTATGATATTACTTGCATTACGATATTCTTCTGGTGATTTTTTACTTAGTATTCTTTTTAATTATTTTTTATTTTATCAGTTTTATTCGTGGCGTTAAAACATAACCAAAATCGACTCATTTATGGGTTAAATTCATCACGTCTTACATTTGGTAACGAATATAATATTTACATCTAAATAGGTCCTTGAGTTATAACGTGGCACGATTTGAAATTTAGATTGTAAATAGAAATTGGTAGTAAGAACACAAATGGATATATGTATTTATTAAACTTCCATTTAGTGTAAATAAGATATTCTATTGATGGTTACCACTTACCAATGTGTCATTTGAAGTATTTAACAAAATTGATGTTTTTTCAAGTATTTCACGGCCCATGAGGGAGTTCAACATTGTTAATATTTGAAAATCACATACCTTATTCTTTTAGATGTTTTCTTTCTAATGCGACCACAAGAAAAAGTTGATCTAGAATGAAATCATGCAACATACAATTAATAATACCATATATCTTTAAGTATTATTCAGCTCGTGCAATAAATAAAGAGAACTCTTTCTAGCAGACTAATTTTTAATCCCAACTCTTCACATATGGTAATTTCTATGAAAATCATAAAATTGATTTAATAAGTTGGTTATTTATCAACCACTTAAACATATTTATATAAAAAAACAAAACGCTCTTGCTAAAATCAATTTGATAGAATTAGGTTAATAATAATAATAATAATAATAATAATAATAATAATAATAATAATAATAATAACAACAACAATAGACATATAACTATTGTGCTGGTGTTTGGGTGGGTTGGTGGGAAACACGTATGCATGGATCTAACAAGGGTTTCCCCCCTCGTTTGATCGAGGAGCAGATGTTTCATTATGTGACAAGCTACTTTAAAAGCTGCTTCCTGTAAAATTGCTATGCACGAGAAGGCGTGCATGGATAACGACCATGCGTTTATTCCATTTGCGTTTGATACCTTCAGTTTTCTTGCACCAGAGGCAGTGGAGGTCCTGAAACGGGTCCAACAGGTTATGCATTCCAATGTTATGACTCTCAGATCTATGTATGTTGTGTTTACACGTCTCAACTTTGCTATTCAGAAACGGCTAGCGGCGCAGCTTGTTGCCCGTTTATCCTCGATCACATTGTAATCCTTAAATATCATTTTATTTCTTTAATTATTAAAATAATACTGTAACTTATATATTTTACATCCCATAATATGTTATTCAATTCTTTATGAGAAAAATGTGTATAACATTTTTAAGAAAGAAATGTAAGGGACAGATTTGTATGAACCAAAAGAAAAAGGGAATTAGATGAAAAACTACGAGCTTAGGGTATGAAGACAAAATGGGTTTGTCTCGTTTGCAGAAAACAATTTAAGATTTCGGAGATTCCAAAGTCCAAAGACGTTGAGGAGAGAGCTGCGTCTTTGAAAGAAACAAAATTTTCCCTTTAAATTTAAGATTATCATAAGAGTTAATTCATTATAATTAGAGACAGACAAAAGAGTTTAAAATTGAAATTGGTCGTTAATTGATTTAGAAACTTGTTCTAGAAAACTAAGACTTCTAATGACCGGTTACTGTATTAGACTCGTTCTTAATTTAATCCTTAAAAAGTGATATTTTCATTCAAATGATCGGTTTAAACCGGACTGAAATAGGTTAATCTTTAACTAAAACCGATTATAATCCTAAACCGGTTAAAGACTCGACCATAAGGGCAGGACCCCAAAACCATAATTGAGAGAGTGAGTTTTTATTGTTTTGTCAATTTAATTTCTTTTTCGAATCTAAAGAAACAAAGTGAGTCCAGTTTGCTTTTTATGATTTTTTTTTTTTTGGGATTTGAATTGAAAATGGCCCCCTCCACAAATAAATCTTGTGATGTGTTGGAGTTTCCAAGTCCGCACATCTCTTTCTCAATAAAAATAAATGTTTCTTTTGGTTCGTTATTGGGTAACAGTTTTTGTGGACTAGTCAAAGGGGTAGTTTGGAGGTGGTTGAGTGTTGGATCAATCAAGGTTTTCGTATAGTTTTATCGATCAATAAAGAGGCGTTAAAGAACAGAGCAACTAGGTAAAATGAGTACAACAATTTAGTTCTTTGATGGAAGAAAGTTGCAACAGTCTTGGTCATTTTACAACATAAAATCTAGTTTTCTTAAGTGGTAAGCGGGATGATGTGTGGAAGAAAAGTTTATGACATGTCGATATTTTATTCAAGGCATGTACATTGACAAAGCAATAAAGAATGTGGTTTCTACTTGTCGATGAGAGGCCCGCAAGTGAGGGTGAGATGGTATATATGAAAAGGAGAATAAAGTCGAAAGAAGACTATGGTGGCGGTGTCAAGGGATGTCGGTTTTGTTCCCCGTCTGAGAGGCATGTCATGTTGGGCCGAGGTAATAGGTTTAACAGTAAGTTAATGGTCCACCAAAATGGTCTTACGGGTATGAAGGAAAAGGTGTATGCTAAATCTAAATGAATGGAGGATGGCAGCTTTGAGGTGGTATTGAATGATAGAGAATATGTTACTCAAATTGATACAATGAAATGGAAAAGGAAACTAGCGTTGAGATTCTTCAACATAACATAGGGTCTTTAATAGGAGACTTGTATAAGGAGTTTTCTCAAGTTGAATCCAAAGAACGTTGTCATTCAATGTATTGATATAAGTCCAAAAGGGTTAGACCGTCTATTAGGTATGGGTTCGAGAACATATGAGCATATAAGGTTCAAGTATATTGAGTTACTTGTTGGGAGGTGATTTTTTCAAAAAGGGGGCTACTATATGTTAACTGTTAAGTCGATGTTTGGAAATATAGATGGGTGGTAGGTGTGATTTGTGGCTTATGTTTTTAGCCAGATGGTATAAGTCGACTAAAAAGGAAAGTTTTCGCTCGTAGTGCTGAAACGAGAAATTTCTGGTTTATCGAATGAATTATCGATATTGTGGGTCCATGTATGTTTGGATCATTCACCAAAGTATAAGTAAATATGTATTATACTGTGTCCATATATGCCTACCAAGGGTGGCAAGAGGTTTGATAGAGATTAAGAAGTTTTGATAGGGGTGTGTATTTTGTAATAAGATGAAAAACTTTACAATATATAACACAATTTAGCAATTTAATGACTTATAAGGTTGGATGACCTATAAATACAAAACATGATAAATTCTTAACTTATGGAAGAAAATGATAAATGAAAATTGTGAAAAAAAATTTAATATATGAAAGAAAAGGATAAAATGTCATGCAGATATTAGGGCGTGTTAGATGACTAGGGAAAATGAATTAAGAGGGTTATAAACTTTGCCCTTTGTACAAAAATATCATTAAATTTAATTTTTTACGCGTATTACCGGTAAACGTTGAAAAATTGTTAAAAGAAAAATACCATTAAAGTTACTTTTTGTGTTAAGCAAACTATCAAGCAATCATTTGTCCAATTGTAATCAACTTTGAAGTTTCTACTCGCAATTTATCATTTGTTTGAAGTTTATAGTTTCATCGCTTTATGTTCAAGTGTTTAGAGACATCATACTTATCTTTATGTCAATTGGATTCTTATAATTTGGATTTTATGTATATATATATATATATATATATATATATATATATATATATATATATATATATATATATATATATATATATATATATATATATATATATATATATATATATATGTGTGTGTGTGTGTGTGTGTGTGCGTGTGCGTGCATACGTGCACATATATAATGCAGTGTATTATTTGCCCAAAATAAGTAGCAATAAAAGCATTAAGCATTAGTTCACCTGATCTGTACAATCTTGTAAGAACGCCTTCAGTAGACTTCACCACATCACTGTCACTATTGTTCTATTCAACAAGATAGATCATAGCCAAATCCCTAATTTGACTAGTAGGAGCACCATTCAAAGCATCCAACTATTTACCCTTTCTTCTTGAACTGAATGTATGCAAGCTTTCTAAACTTTAAACTTTGAGATGTAGGTTATTTATACAACAATTTAAGCCTGGGAAAATAACGCCAACCGGGGATCATAGTCTTCAGGGGTTAGATTTGGCTTGTTGAATGAGAAGCTAGATAATGACAATGCCATAGTAAAATAGGAAAATGAATGTTAAAGCTGAGAAAACGTAGTAGCAAGGAGGAGTTTGATGATGAATATACAAAGGTATGCATATAAACAATAAATGAAGAGATGGCATAAATGTGAAAATAAAGGCCATAGTTGAGTATTATGGTCTATTTTGTCAAACTCTTCAATGTGTGCATTAATCAACCCTCGTAAAATGAAAAGTCACTAAAACGTCTTCTCGATATCATGTCAATAATTGGGTATTGAACTTGTATTTCTTTATAGTAAGAGTATTCACAAGTACCCATTCCCCATAAATAAAAGATAATAGAAAGAGTCTTCATAAAATAAAATGTTGAGTTCATCATAATGTTTAGAAATACCATCTGATTCTTGAAATAAAGCACAATTTGGGGAAGGATATCTAAAGAAGGAAATATGTTATGTCTATGTGGGATGAAATTAGTTCATTGATTGAAAAGAAGAAAATAATGTCTGAACACCTTTGTGGATTTCCTTATTGCACCAAAAACGAGCTTTACACAATTGTATGTAAGTGACTCAACAAGAAAAGAACTGCAAAAACCTTTTGGCCTTGTACAAAATTTTCGAGGTTCTTGATGCAAGGATGGTGAACAAAATGACGCCCCTTGAGAAGCTTTTTTACTTTATAAAAAAGTGGTGTCCAAACTTATTTTTTTAAATGTTTTCTCCCATAAATATAAGTCGTTTAAAATATTTCGATATATCTATGGCGTGATTTAGTTTTTTTTTTCCCTTATTTTAGTATATACATATGTCATCTAGGTGAAACGTTGGTAGTATCACATCATATGGTCAATATATTTAGGGATGCATGCATGCTTTGAGAGAGAGAGAGAGAGAGAGAGAGAGAGAGAGAGAGAGAGAGAGAGAGAGAGAGAGAGAGAGAGAGAGAGAGAGTGTGTGTGTGTGTGTGTGTGTGTGTGTGTGTGTGTGTGTGTGAGATATAAAGAGAGATCTTGAACCATACAAGAGATATATTAGTGTGAAAAAACTAAAATACCATCATCTTGCAACGTAAGTTTTATCTGCTATTGTGAGTGCTTACATGTAGAATATTAAGTTTAATGATATTTTTATACAATGAACAAAGTTTATTATCTTTCTAAGTCATTTTCCTTGTGATCATATATTTAATTTAGCAAAAAAGTACAAACTAAACATCAAACCTCTTATTATGTGTACCTGTCTCAATGGTAACTTTTAACAAGTTTTAATGTTGACCGAAAATACATACAAAAATTCAAATTTGATAGTATTTCTTTTTAGAAAGAGTAAAACTTATTACCCTCCTTCATCATTTTGATGCCAAATTATTAGTCAAAGTTTCAAATTAGCAAGTCAAGTAATCGCACAAGACACAAGTTGGGGCTAGCCCATTTGGCTAACAAGGTCATGAGTTCAAACCCTGACACTAACATAACAAGGAGTAGTTTAAGAGTAGAAGATAGATTTACCGTTCAACAAAAAATCGCACAGGGACTATTTTTTATAAAAGAAAACATTTCCAAAATACTCAATGAAGACGCGAAAAAATCCCGAAAATTCGAGTTGTTCTTCAAAACTGACAAAAATCTTCGAAGGAGCAATCGAGTGGCAGAGATATATTTTTGCCGCTTCACAGTTAAAAAGCACCGTAAATTCTCACCTTTCTCTCTAGGGCTTTTGTATTCTCCAGGCTTTGGGAATTTGCTCACGCGTTTCCCCTTTTTAATTCAGCATATTCTTGCTCGATTTCTTCTATTGGAAACATAAAGGTATCAACATATCACATTTACATCATGTTCGATTGTTTTTGAGTTAATTACATTGGTTATTTTGATTGTAATTACTATTCCAATACATTTCGTTAGAAATTTATCTCTTTGGGTTCTAATTGTATGGTGGTTAAGCTCAATTCGAAGTTTACGATAGTAAAACTGTTTCACGAGTTAAAATTTGGGTAAATGACCCTGTTGAATTATTTTGACTAAAATATGGCCTACAAAATAGGAATTTCGAATTGGGCTTATTTGTATTTCGAATATATGTTTTGTGAATCGAAGTAGCTTTGAAAGGAATTGAAACCGTGAGTCCCAAGATGACACTTGATTTGTTTATCTTGTCCTGTTTTTCTGAAAATATTTTGGGAAATTGGGCTCTATTTGTTTACTCCCAATTGGGTATGCAATTTTGATTGGTTTGATTTGTTTTATGATTGAGATTTTAGGTTTCTTATTGGCTATTTCAATTAGGGTACCGAATTCTTGAAAATTGTCAGATTGCACATGCCCTAGATTTGCATTTGGATCATTTACCTTGGATTTTGACAATTAGAACCTAACTCATCAAATTATGACAACTGAAACCTTAGGTGATCTTTCAATTCTGCCTCTTGTCTGCAAGATTTTCGGTCATGTGGTCAAGTGCTTGTGTTGATGCTGACTGTACAAAGATTTACATTGGTAGAACGGATTGGAGTTAGAATATACAAGGTACAAACTTTCATCACTTTATGTGGTGAAATTGGATTCTTTTTAATCTAAATGTTTACGTGTTAAGTGTTTGTTATGCGGAATTAGAGGATATTTGGATGTGTGTCTAAACTGATTATTGCAACTTGAAGTGTAATAATTGGTTTTGAGTGTTTGGAGAAAGTGGTCATGATTATGAATTTATGATTATAATTTTCAGATTATTTAGGGTAAAGTTTCATATTAGGAGAAGTGGATAAAGAGCAGTTAGAAGAAAACTGACAAATGAGATGAATGTAAAATATAACAATGTACATTCGTTTTTTTTCTTCTTTTTTTTGTTATAACAATCTTCTTTCATTTCTTTCTATTACAACTCTCTACTTTCATTTTCTTCTCATTAAGACATTGTACTTCGAAAAATCTAAACAATAATAGCATTGTAGTTTCAACATTTTTTATTATTACATCAGTTAAAAATTATTTATATTTGAATCACATTGCTATATTGAACGTTTTTTTTTCTCTTTCAAATTGCTGTAATCAGTAGAAATGAAAGTAAAATCCAATAATAGGCTAATTTTTATAATTATCTAACCGAATGAAATTTCTTTAAAGGGTCTGAATGAAGTGATGGATGATGAAGTGAATGCAATTGAAGACATCAATAGAGCAAGATTACAAAACAAAGAGAGCAACTTTTCACTAAAGCCTGGAAGTTCCAATGAAGTAAATGCAATTAAAGATATTAATATTCAAGAAAAAAACAAATCCAATACATTTACAAATGATAATTCCGGTGTCATAATTCAAGAATTAACCGTAAGAAATTATAACACCGTGAATCCAGAAATAGTCGGTGCCTCAAAGCCCGGTACTTGGGAAGATTCGGATTCCAATTTATTCTCCGACTTTCTTGAAAAAAATCAAAATCAAAATGAGACAAATGACAATATACCCCATGATGAAAACCAACCCACATCAGGAATTCGAACAAAGATTCTTTCTAAATCCGGGTTCTCGGAGTATTTCGTGAAAAATACACTAAAGGGCAAAGGCGTCATTTGCCGAGGTCCACCCCGGGTGGACCCCACTAGCATTCCCGAGTCTAAACCTAGTGTTTCTCCCGATACTTTGAGAGAATGGTTGAATTTGGGTAAGAATAAAGTTGATAAATCAAGAAATCTTTATATATTTAAACAAATATTAGATTTGGTTGATTTATCACATTCTCAAGGAGTGGCATTACAAGATTTAAGACCATCATGTTTCAAATTGTTACCTTCAAATCAGATTTTGTACCTTGAAGGGTCTAATCAAATTTCAAAAAAAAGAAAAAATGTTGAGAATTTGAACTCTTTTGGGTTCCCAACTCGTTCGGGTGGTCAACGGGTTAGTCAACGGGATTCTTCTGGCTATGGATTTAATGAAGATAATGTTGTGACACATGGCGGTGATTTATTAGAAGAACAATGGTATGTGGGCCCCGAGGAGTTTAAAGAGAGGCGGTGCACTTTGTCTTCAAATGTGTACTCTTTGGGTGTTCTTCTATTTGAGGTATGTGGTAATTGGAGAGGGAATGGAATTGAGACATAGGAATGGAATCGAGCATTCCTTATGGAATATTGATTCGTTCTCCTAGGTTAATTTCATTCGATGTCAATAGTGTTTTAAAAGATCACATAACCTTTTGTTATTTTCCAAAAATAACTAAAATATTTTTTTATTATAAATTCTTTTTAGATTTCGTGGTATTTAATATTATATTTTTTGAAACATTTTTTAGTGATAAATAAACTTCTTTTGACTATGTTTATATGTAATTTATTTAGCCGTTAAAGTGTTTTTTCTTAAAGTAACATTTTTTTCTTTATTTATCGATTTAATTTTAATTGTTTTTCCAAATTTTAAACAAAAAAACAACATGCTTGAATGATTAATTCCACTCCTTTAAGCGAATCAAACACGATAATGAATGTAATTACTCATTCCGTTCCTTTTTAATTTCATTCATCATACCAAACATACCCTTAATACAAAATTAGCATGAAGAAACAACCCCTTTTCCAAAAATTAATGAAAATTTTAAACGATCTTATGATTCTTTTTTGTTTCAGCTTCTTGGATCTTTTGAATCTTCTAGAGAACATATGGCTGCAATGGTGAATTTAAGACAAAGGATTCTTCCTCCAAGTTTCTTGTCAGAAAATCCCAAGGAAGCAGGATTTTGTCTTTGGCTGCTTCACCCCGAGCCCAATGCACGACCAACAACTAGGTACAACGGAATCAGAGAAGGAATGGAATGGTTCATTCCATCGGAATAAAAAAATGTCTTTTTGGGACCATCCATGAAGTGTTCCCTTTCATTTTCATTTTGTTAATTTTCATTCCTTAGGTGGTGTTTTCTCTTTTCATTATGAAAAACTTTCAACTTTTTAATGACACATATCTTTCATAAGAACTTCATGATTTTTATTAATTTACAAGTTTATTTTCTAAAAATAACTAGAAAATATTACATTTTTGGTTCCTGAATATAGCTGAAATTTGTAATTGTGGTCCTTACTTGAGGTTTTTGTAACGTTTTTGGTCCCTTTACCAAGTCAAACGATTACTTTTGGTCCCTGAGTATTACTGATTTTTGAAAATTTGCTCCCAAAAGTATAGTCATTTTACTTGGAACATGGATCAAAAAACCTAAACAAGAACCAAAATTGCAAGAGCCAAGAAAAAACTTTTTGGAACCAAAAGTGAGAAATCAGCTATACCTAGGGACCAAAAATGTAATTTACTCAATTTTTTTAATCATAATCCTATTTGGTTTTAATGAGTTTGTACTATTTTTTTTTTTTTTATACAATTAAACAATATACAGAATAACATTCAAACTATAACTTGTGTCAACATATAACATAAGAAACTCATTCCATTCCTACAAGCCAACCAAAAAACATAATCATGGAATGTAATCACTCATTCCATTCCCTTTCTTATCTTCACAGGGACATCTTACAATCCAAGCTTATAAACGGAATCGAACAAACATCAACAGAAGATTTACTATCCTCCATTACTCAACAAGACATCGAATCCGAATTATTACTCCATTTTCTCACATCCTTAAAAGACCAAAAACAAAAACACGCCACAAAATTACTCCAACAAATCACCTCCATAAAATCCGACCTCACAGAAGTCAACTCAAGACGGTCAACCAATCCACTTCAAGAACACAAACCAACTTTCAACGAATCAAACTTAAAATCCAATCTAATCCACCTCGAAAACGCATACTTTTCCATAAGATCAACCATCAAGAACGTTCCAAATCCAACGGACACAATCGATCAAGAAAATAATAAACCGTTTGAAGATCAACTTGGAATCTTTTTTAACGGTTTATGTAAGTATGCAAGGTATAGTAAATTTGAAGTGAAGGGTAATTTAAGGGGCGGTGATTTTAGTAATTCGGCTAATGTTATTTGTTCTCTTGGATTTGATCGCGATGAAGATTATTTTGCAACCGCGGGGGTATCGAAAAAGATTAAAGTTTATGATTTTAATTTGTTGTTGGATGATTCCGTTGATATTCATTATCCTGCGGTTGAAATGGTAAATAAATCAAAAGTTAGTTGCATTTCTTGGAATGGTTATATCAAGAATTATCTAGCGTCTACAGATTATGATGGCGTTGTGAAGGTGCGTACATTTAATGTTTTATAGCAACGTACTTTGATTTGAGCAAAAAGACTAATTTACCCTTGTAATTTACTTCATCACAACTTTGTAACATGATTTGCTACAATTTGGATAGCTTACTGATTTGAATAAAAAAAAAATATATTCTGATTAAATTTATAAACAATTCCAGATATGGGATGCGGGAACTGGTCAAACAGTTTCGCAACATTTTGAGCATGAAAGAAGGGCATGGTCGGTTGACTTTTCTCGAGTGGACCCTACAAAATTAGCAAGTGGAAGTGACGATTGTTACGTAAAACTATGGAGCATTAATGAGGCAAGTAACAAGTTCCCTGTTTCCATAAGTAAAAAAGAAAAATCCCCCAAATTTCCGACATTCTATCGAACATTAATCAATTTAATGATTTTTTTTTTTTCCTTTGGTGAATTCGTATCATGCAGAAGAACAGTTTATCGACAATCAGAAACATCGCGAATGTGTGTTGTGTTCAATTCTCGCCGTATTCAACTCATTTACTATCTTTCGGATCTGCTGATTATAAAACATATTGTTATGATCTTCGAAATATTTCTTCTCCTTTGTGTATATTGTCTGGACACAATCGAGCTGTTAGCTATGTGAAATTTCTGGATTCTGAAACCCTAATTTCCGCATCCACTGATAACACACTAAAGCTTTGGGATCTCAACAAAAGTAATTGCAGCTTGACTTTTAACGGACACACAAATGAAAAGGTTCGTGTTTTTTTTTTTTACTTTAATTACTGTTTCGTTAGTTTTACACATTTACCAGTCAAATAAACCTTATGTTTTATTTTTTATTTTTTAAATTTCAGAACTTCGTTGGTTTATCTGTTACTGCTGACGGATACATTGCATGTGGTTCCGAAACAAACGAGGTATACTTATTTATTTATTTATTCTTTATATTTTTACTATCTCCTCAAGGGCATTTTTGGAAAGAAAAAATTAGGGCTTAACGTATGTGAGTAATGATTATGTTTTTTTTATACAGGTGTTTGCTTATTACCGATCGCTTCCGATGCCAATCACCGCCCATAAATTCGGGTCAATCGATCCGGTTTCCGGGAAAGAAACGGACCACGGAAACAACCAGTTTGTTTCGAGCGTTTGCTGGCGGCAGAAATCCGACATGGTTATTGCCGCCAACTCGAGTGGGTGCTTGAAGTTGTTGCAAATGGTTTGAGGGATTTGTGACGTGAAAGTGTATATAATCTTTGAGAAATGAGAATAAAACGTGTACATTGAGAGATGAGGTCGGGAATTTTGTAGGTTTTGTTGAATATGCTTGGAATTTGTTACAATAGAGTGGTTATTTGTGCAGCTTTTTTTTTTTTATTTTTTTTTAAGAAAAATGGAAGTAGGATTTATATATGTAAGTTGTGGTGGATTTTGATAAGTGATTAAGTATACCGGATAGTTTTCAACTGAGAAGCGTTTATTGTTTTTTTTTTTTTTTTTTGTATTTTTTTTTTGTATGTATTATGTATTGAATGAAAAAGAAACATTTTTATTTAATGTATCGAATGTCCATGTCAAACTTATTAAGACCAGCTTTAACTCTAAAACTTATCGAATGTACCATGTTTTACACCAAAGTATATTTGAGGTGTGTTATCTTTTTCTAACTTATTTAGGCTATGGGGTGTGCTTGACGGGAAGAACGCGAAGAAAAAGCTGAGGTGGGAGAGAGAGAAAGGGAACAGCCAATAGGAAACAAGAACACCGCGTTCCTGGGTTGTCTTCCCAGGAACGTGTGAGGACGGAGGACGCGGGGACGCGGAGGAGGGGCGGTGTTTGGCCGCGTTCTAGGCGCCATCTCAGCAAGGACGCAGGTGTGCGTCCGGCACACCCTTCAGCCTTAGGGTTTAAAAGGTACTCCTATTTATTAGATTTTAAGAATTGTCTTGCAATTATTTTGTTACAATGGATTTAGAAATTATATTTTCAAATACATGTAGCCAAACAAATAACTCATATACAATACTTCAAAATAATTGTTATATAACTAATACAAATATTATATTAAATAAAAAATTTATTTATTAAATATATTGAAGCAATTATTACATTTAAAATATAACTATGAAACTATATTAGTTCAAAATATATTAAGCTAATTCTCAAACTTTAAACAACTAAAATAACTAGATATATATAAACTCAAAGGACCACAAGTAACACCTTAAACTTAAATTTTGTGTTATGAACAGTTTATACCAAATTTGGAGTAATACTTTTGTAGCACCAATTTTGATGTAAAAAATAGTGTTGAGTTAAAGAAAAAATTACTTCATTTTAAAATCAAAATTGATGTTAACACCGAATATAATATTGGATTGGTGATGACCTTAATATGAAAATACATTGCTTAGACTTACTTCCTTAGGTTGCTAGATGAATCTTTTCGATTGTATAATAACTTATACATATATGGCAATAATCAAATTTTTGAATGTTCAATAGATTCTAATTATATAATAACTTAATATGTAAAATGACCAATGGGTTTCTAGTCACACCCTAAACACCCTCTAATTACACGGGTCTACCCATAACTATTTTTTTTTCTTATTTTAGAAAATTTTAAAAGAACAATTCTAATGAATGATAATAATAAAGATTATACATGAAAATATTACGTCTTTACTAACAAAAATTGAACATTTAACTCTAAATGTTGATATCTGTTGGAACGATCCATGTAGAGTCGTTGACTACACCTTTAGTCCAATTTTACAAATTTTAAGAATTATTATATAACTGATAAAATAATAGTTTTCTAATAATTATAATTATACTTTTAAATAGCTTTTTAGCTACAAGAAAATCTATACTCCGGGCCCACTTGGGATTATCCAGTATCCACGTCATCACAGCAATAACTCTCTGCCACACATACTACATACACCCTCACTCCCCAAAAGCTTTCGATCACATTGTTCTTCGTCTTGAATCTTGATACTAATTCTGTTTCACATTCCCCCTAAATTTCTTAACTAAAATTGCATTTGCAGCAAACTTTTGAAAAAAAATGGAAACCCTAATCACATCCCACTCCGTTTCATGTCTTAATTTGAAAAACCCTTCCTTAAAATCCCAATTTCCCCAATCGTTCATTCATCTTAAACCCCATTTGCCCTCTTTTCAATCCTCTCTGAAATTGCAATATTCATATAATAATAAATCGTTTCCACAGAAGGAGTTCGGAGCTTCGACAAGGGCTTCCATGGCTGGTCAAAGCAATGCAATTGTTGATGAAGATACATGGCTTCTTGAACCTGTGGGTGAGAACTGAGAAATTTACAACTTGTTCTTGTTCAATTAGAAATCTATCCTTCTTAAAATCAAATTTTGTTTATCGGAACACAATGATCGGTCAAGCTGATTATACACAGGTGATGGAGATTCAAGACACATCGGTTTTAAGGTCGCTATGCCATCTGCCTTCGAGATAACGTCCGTAAGTAATTCCTTTAAACTCTTACCTTTTGATGTTCCCATTATCTGAAATTCCGACTTCCGACTGTAAATTTTCCGGCCATATGGTAGAACGAGGTGACCGTTGGACGCGTTCCTGATAAAGCCGATATAGTAATTCCAGTTGCAACAGGTACATATCGATTTTTTTAGTTAAGTGCAAGTAATAGCAACATAATTCTTATCCAAATTTTTAGTTGTTTTGATGATTTTGTGTATCTTACTCTTACATAGTATCTGGTACACACGCCCGATTTCGAAAGCAAGATGGTGCTCTTTTGTTGACGGATTTGGGCAGCACAAACGGGACATTCATCGATGAAAAACGGCTTACGCCAGGTGTCCCTTCTGTTGTCCCACCTGGCAGATACGTTACATTCGGTACAATCTTGCTAAAAAAATTATTTAACCATTTTGTTAAAGATTATCATTGATCACTGTTTTGTGGTTGTAGGTGACACCAATTTGGCAATATTTCGTGTTTCAAAGATTAAAAATGTGAAGCCTATTGAAAAATCAAGCGAGTCGGAGCCTCAAGTTGAGTTAGAGACCGAAGGTGCAAGCAATGTTGCGGAGAGTGCAAGTTAAAATTTTAAGTTGAAGAATTGAAGATTATGCATTTTTCTTTAGTGTCAATGTAAAAAAACGTGCATTTGTATTAGTTTGTAGAAATTTTACAAGAAAGATGTCGTATCCAGAAATATTCATCAGGGCATTGCAGACGAGGCATACAAATTGAGTTATGCAAAAAGATAGATTGTGCAAAAATATTTGACTAGGGGCACTTGCCCCAGCACATACCTATACATCCACCTGTCCATTTATATTTAAAAAAAAAAGAAATTGTATTGGTTCCTAATTTTTGTTTCTAATTTTATTCCTAACCATTTGAAATGATGACAAGTGGATTAAAATATTATTAATTTTATTAAACTTTACACTTGTCATCTTTTCAAATGGTTAGGAATAAAGTTAGGAACAAAAATTAGGAACCAATACAATTTCTCTTAAAAAAATCTATCGCGGTCACTGTTGTTGGTTTTGCAGATTTTTTTATAACATTTTCAAAAAATTCCACAACGAGCACTATCCCTTTTTTTTTTTTTTTTTTTTTATCAAAAACATGTTTCAAGCTATTGTTATTGGTAAGGCCTCATAGAGTCGCTGGTAGGTTGGGCAGGGTTTACGGTAGTGGCAGGCTCGAGGGGTTGACGATGCGGTTTCAAGAACTTGATTTGGGTTCAACGCTAAGAAGGATAAGGGAGCAGGTCGGGCGAGGTTCAAGTTTGGCGGGCTCGACGGCTTGGGCGATGGCGGCTCCGTCGTAACATCCTTAAATTAGGGTAGAAATATTTTCATAATAATAATAATAATAAATAACATTTAGAAAACCCAATAGAAATATTCTTAATTTTATGATATGTTATGAGGGGTAAAGATGGAAATTAGCTATAAAGTTCTAGAAGGTGGGCTAAGGTGCAATTTTAGAATAATAGTTGTGGTGGGGAAGGACCTCTTGGCAATTTATTGGAAGTTGGGTGAGTTGGAGGGACTATTTTGCAAATAGATGAGAAATTGGGGTTTTAAGGGGGAAAAGCCCTCATTTCTTCCCCAAACACGAATTGCAGAAATGAGGAGAAAGACTTGGCGATTTTTTTAGAGAAGTGCAAGATCATTGGTCTAAACAATCGAGCCCTAAGTTGATTCCATCAAATTCTTGAAGATTTGAGGTAAGAAATCTAGTTTTCTTATTGGAAACCCATATTGGGCAATAATCAATGGAGGAACTCGAGTTTAGGGTTTGGGGGAGAGGAATTCCATGATCTTAATTGTTTATTGAATGAATTCCTTTAATTATTACTTCTTATGTTGCTATTGAATATCTCTAAATAATTGGATTTGGTTAATTGGCTCATACGAACCCTAGTTTTTTTTTTTTTTTTTTTTTTTTTTTTTTTTTTTGGGAAAAGTCTAATTCACAGGAGGATCTAAGATATGTAGGTCAATTGTATCTCTCAATGTGTCATATTATGATTATGAAGTGTTTTTAATGATCCCAAGGCTTGGAGGAAGGAATCTTCATTTGTAAGTCACCAATTGAGGTAATGGAATTGGGGATTCCATGGTTGTAGTCAATAAATTGAAGTATGATAATAACCTTGAGATGATTCAATTATGATGATCTATGGGAATTAGATGGACAAATGAATTAAGTGTTAGTGTTATGATTGGCTTTGGATCAACCCAATGTTTTGTCCAAGTGTTTAGAGCTTGAAGGAATAAGTTCTTAATGAGTTAACCAATAAAGACTCAAGTTGGGAGTTGAAAAAGTGTAGAATAGTCCTTAGGCATGTGTTTTCATTGCTATTTGATGTTGGAACGCATTGGATCTTAACTTGGGTCAATTGGGGACAAAATGAGTCATAAATCGAGCCTACATCGTGTTCCACGCGGCCCGCGCATGATCAAAGCATGAGGGACACGGCCCACGTGACGTGTGTTTCGAAAAAATGGAAAACCCCCAATTGTCATATGGGGCCCACACAAGATTTGCGTATGGGTCACGTGAATGGGTCACTCGGCCTGCGTGGCCTATGCAGCCCACTTCTTGGGGTTGTTGGGCCTTGAGTTTTGTGGTTTGGGCTTTGGGTTCCAAGGTTCAAGCCCATTTCTAGGCAATGTTTAGCATAGGTTTTCCTTTAGTTTGTGAGGTTGAACTTATCCTAGAACTTAGAGTAATGTTTATTATTCTTTCCTTATAGGGAATGAGTGATTGGAGCTTTGGAGTAAGGAAGTAGCAACAAGTTCTAGTCATTTGAGGAAGGTGCGTTTACCGGGATTACACATCCCTACTACTAACTTTTGTATGTGTTCGATACTGTTTTCATGCATACATATTATGTGCAAAGTGTTATATGACTATTATTTGTGAATTGCATTAAATGAGTTTTAAGAGGTTTTTCAAATAAAACTGTGATGTTATTTTAAAAAGAGTTTTGAGCATCCCATTGTTCATTGCATATATGATGTGATTGACCGTGTGAACCTTTTGGTGTCTTGAGATGTTGGGCTGGATAGCCACCTTTGAGATGTTTTCCATGTAGAGGGCCTTTTGGGCTGGATAGCCACCCTCGAAGACGCCTTGGGATTGTTCCCGCCAATAGAGGACCGCATGAGGGGAGTAGCTAACCCTCATGGGGCTAGTGTGATGGCCACTAGTTCTAGTTTGGCCTACCGGGGGATCAAGTAACATGTTGTGTACATGTTACTTGAGAACTTATGTAGGTGCTATCGAGGTGAGTTTGGACTTTTATGAGGTGGACTTGGGTTGGGATAGTTGTATGCATTGCACTGCATTCATCACTATCCATTTTGACTTAATCTTCGTGACGTACTATTGTATCTATAAAGTTTTGAAATGATAAATTATACAACTTAAAAGTGTTTAAATACTATTTTAGGGGGTTTGTCTCGAGTGTCAGGGTTATCCCTTTCATTCTAAATGAGTCAACACTCGAATAAGCTCACTAGGCATTTCATTGCCTAACTGATGTGTACTCAGGTTTGTGCTAGGAGGTTGTGGCTCGAGCAAGGACATTTAGAAGACCAAGAAATATGTGGCCATTTAAACTATTTTTTGTTACTCTTATTATGACATCACCTCGCTACAATGTTTTTCTTATCAATCATGTGCTTTGGGACATAAATTTCGCAAATGATGACCTACTTGTTTTGAATGAATGAATGAACTTTTAAAAAGAATGTTTTGTATTATTGCTCTAGCGAGGGGTGTCACGCAGTCCGCCTAAAGATTTGGAGTTTAACGTCGTACAAGTGTTGACTCTATATCTTTAAAGGAGATTATGACGACTACTAGTTGTCATGGTAGATTTGGGGTTTCATTTTTTCTTTCGTGTGTATGTGTGTGTACATGCATACGTACATACATACATACGTACATACATACATACATACATACATACATACATACATACATACATACATACATACATACATACATACATGCCGTTCAAAAAAAAAACATACATACATACATACATACATACATACATACATACATACATACATACATGCATACATACATGCATGCATACATACATACATACATACATACATACATATATACATACATACATACACACATACATACATACATACATACATACATACATACATACATTATACATACATACATACAGTCGCGAATCTAGAACAGAAAAACATGTGGTTCCTTAACTAAAAGTAAAGTGGTAAAAATGAAAGAATCAATGATACTTGTGGCGGGTCGTATATCTTAAAAACCGAATCGACCGGTCTAACCGGAAACCAATAAGTCATTGATTCACAAACTTTATAAAGCAGGTTGTAATTAAATCATAAAAAATCATCCATTTTGGTGAAAAATTGGTTGAACCGGAGATGTTAAACTTGTAAAAAACCGATTTTCAAGAAAATAATAATTTTGAACTCAAACTCGGGCTCAATATTGCTAGAACACCTAGTACAAACAAGGTTTGTAAACTAATTCTAAACTGGTCGTACACCGTTTTTTGCTTAACAGCTCATGACTAAAAACACAAAGTCAGTCGCTTTATAAGAAGCTATATAGAGATTTCTTTCCTTCCTATGTTGATGTGTGATGCCGTCAATGGTTGGTCCTAATTATTATAAGGTAGGTCCTAAAAACATTCCTATATAAATCCTAAATAATTTTGAAACTTTAGGTAGGTCCTAGGAGCAACCTAAGTCCTTACTAAATTCACCCTTACATACATACATACATACATACACACACACACACACACATATATATATATATATATATATATATATATATATATATATATATATATATATATATATATATATATATATATATATATATATATATATATATATATATATATATATAGACACACACATGCAACATCATGATGTTGTCTTAATATTTAAATGTTTTTTTTTTGTCAAGAACATGTTTCAAGCTTTGATGGTAGTAAAAATTTGGAGGTTTACCCTATACAAGTAGTGACTCTATATGTTCATGGCGGATACAACTACCAAACATTTTCACCCTGAGTTGGTTATATTTGTTCAGATTCTTTAAGTTGAGAATATGCATAAACGATCACACAAATCCATTGCATCAAAATACATCCCAATATAATCTTAGACGTGTTATAAAAACTTTCATTTTTGGAAAAGCCTTCTTTATTTTTTCTACACATTAAAATTTTTCACATTTTCTGGCCAATTCAGTCAAATGACATGCAATACTAGAAAAAGTATTGGATAAAGTAGTGATGGTATATTGCCAACTTGAGAAAACTCATTACCTCCATCTGAGGCACTCCATAACACATAACGACTCCAGCCTTTGATGGATCTAGTTGGACACTCTAGTCACTCATAATGTGGCCTAAAAGCTGCACTTCTATGCAAAAGTTCACATGTAAATTTTTTAATATAATCTTTCACTGTATAAAAGTTTCAGTATTTGCTTCAAATGTCGATATGTATGTATGTTTATAGAGGACAACATATCACACACACACACACACACACACACACACACACAGACACACATATATATATATATATATATATATATATATATATATATATATATATATATATATATATATATATATATATACACACACACACACTGAATTTTTTCGATAAAAAATAATAAAAAATAAAAAACAAATATCGATAACAATGAGATGTAAAACCCCTATTCTTCGGTCGTTATGTGTGTATAAAAAACCCTATCATGACAAAATACGAGCAAATATGAGTTTAAATACGTGTGGATGAGTGCACATGTGGGTCCATCTTTAGGATTGTGTCATGCTTGTTATGGTTAGTGGAGTTTACATGAATTACTGCATAGCTCTATTCGACATCATTTTATGCTATGTGTTTTAGTAAATGTTCATTCCTTGGTTTGATATTTGGTTTCAACATGTAGGGTTGTTATCATGTGCATGAGTATAAGCTAATATTGTATTGAGCATATTTGTGTATTTCTAATTATATATTTTGGATATTTTATCCTTTTTCTTATTTGTTTTTATAACTTTCAGTTTATATCTTTTTATTGTTCTTTCCTTGAAGACAAGAAAAGGTTTAAGCTAAGAGATATTTGTTAGGTTGCATTTAATGTAAATTTTTACCATATTTTGTTTAACATTTAACATATCTAATATGCATAATCATGAGCTACACGATATCTTTAGATTATACATTATTATTATGCCTCACTTTCTGCAGGTTCCATGGTTAGGTTTTGTAAGACTGGTTTCCCGAGTATATTTCTTAAATGATTAATTACAATTTTACCCTTGAACCCATAACAACGCTAACCCTTAGGTGTTAGGTTTTGTAAGACTGGTTTCCCAGGGATATTTCTTAAATGATTAATTACAATTTTACCCTTGAACCCATAACAGCGCTAACCCTTAGGTGTTAGCAGCACGATGTGTAGTAAAAAGAATATGTGGATGGATCAGTGATAGCACCGCTAACTGCCCTTGTTAGCGACAATATGCGCCGCAGATGTAAAACCCTAATTTTGGATTCTCACCCCTATTTACAGACCATTATCCTTTAAGGTTCGTTTCTTGACGACCCTCAAAGCTAGTGTGCGAACATGGACGACTAAATCACACCTCTCTTGCTCTCTTGTAATCTTTGGAAGGTTTTGAAAAAGAAGAAGGTTTAGTTGCAAGAGGCTTTAGTCCTTCCTTGGTTCTGGATTCTCTTTGATCCCAAAACTCATTTTAAGTAATCTTAGTTATTAATCTTCTTATGTTTCCTTTAGGCATGTATTAGTTATTGTTTTAATGTTACTTATTACCCTTATTATATGGTAGTTGGAGTTTGAAGGACTCCAGACCACAAACTACCTAAGAACACCCTACTGGAACCTTTATTCATGATTAAGACGTTACCACCTGTCCACCTTAAGACATGTTATAAATTATTGGATAATACGTGTTATTAGGTTTAGGGTTAGGGTTTTGGACATGCATGGGTCATGCATGTCTCATGGATGAGTTATGGTAAGCCATGGCCACTGGCTGGACCGATTAAGAGCTTAATGAAGGAGTTAGACTTCCTAGAGTTAGCACCGCTAAGGTCCTTAGATAGTGCCGTTAATTCAAGAAGAACCTGTATACTGGACTTCGCGCCTTATCGTCGCTAAGGGAGTATGATAGTGTAGCTATGGTCGTTGATGTCGACTTTTGACCTGACTTTGACCTGATGACCGTTGACTTCAGTTGACCAGTTTGACCTTTACCTAAACCCATAGGAATGAAGAATGTTCTTGTGATATTATTATGTGTTATGGAATCCAGGTGATTCGACTTACGAGTGTAGGGATTCTAGCGGTAACCTACACGACCTTGAGACAGGTGAGTGTCCTCGCCTTACTGTATGATGTTGCATGCATAGACAACTTGTATGATCGATTGTTGTGTTGCAGTTGTTTGATTGTTCATATGATTGTGCTTGTGCTTGTGAATGAGGGTAGGACAATGCCGTGTCTCGATTGGGTAGGACAATATCGTGTCCCAACTATGTGTTGTGTTATGGGTAGGATGATATCGCGTCCCGTAAGGATATGATCGTGTCGTGTCCCAACTATGTGTTGTGTTGTGGGTAGGATGATGCTGCGTCCCGCAAGGGTAGGATCGTGTCGTGTCTTGATACTTGTTGTGGTATGTGTGTTGCAGTATGGTATTTGGGGAACTCACTAAGCTTTGTACTTACCCATTTACTTTAACACATTTTTAGTTACTTCAGTAGATAAAGGAAACGTCCCGACGTAACGGCAGCGCATCTCATGTTTTTGACACTTCTGCTCTATTTCATTATTGAATATTACCGTGTGGTTTTTGGAACATAGTTTACTCTGATTAAATGTTGGATGGATTTTAATGATATTTTATAAAATACACTTACGGTTTTATTTTAAAATTAAAGAATTTTTTTGCTTGAATTTTTGGGGCGTTACAAATTGGTAGAATTTAAGTATTAAAGGAGGCGGGATCAAAAGTTTGAACTTGAGGACACTTGATGAAAATTTTGGATAAAAAGCTATGATTGGAGGAACAAGCAAGAAATAAGAAAGAAGCTTTAAAGAATTAATAATGCTTGAAAAATGAGCACACATGTAAGCCTTACAGCACAAAATAATAATCTACATTAGATTGCATGACTATTCAAAATTTACACTATGTCTGCATGGTCATACTAATGGATTTTAGCTCTTTCCAGAATCATTCAAATACTATAAAACATAAGGATTACAGATGAATCAATTCTTAATTTATCTTGGATCGTTTTATCTTTGAGGATGTAGTTAGGGTTACTCATGAACATCATATTATCACGGTTGTAAGTCAAATTTCATTACATTTCGTCAAATTGTTTTCTATTGCAAACGTGATTTAGCAAAAATGAGTGCCCAAATCCTAAATACTTGACATTAGATCATTAATCTAGTTGTTTTGAACTTTTTGATGATTGTGCGAGATTTGGATTTTATTTTCCCATTGAATTATTGTTGTATAATTTTCGAATTCATGATCACTTTGTTAGGGTTTCAATTAAATATGCCTCTAGTAGGAATTTCTAGTTTTGTGTTGCATGTTTAACCCTAGAATCTGTAATTGTCTTTAGGTTTAAAGGTAGAATTAAATGATATGATCAATTTTGTAGAAGATTTTGGTTCCATGTCATGAAATTATACATTATGTGTTATAATATCTCGAACGACATAAATATTGGCCATGAATTTTTGTCTTTTTTTAAATGATCTTAGTGCAATTAAGTCATACCTTTTTCATGGCTGAAGTGTAAATCTAGGTTTTGAATTAGATTCAATCTCATAACTTTTGAGTTGAATAGTTTCTATAAAAAGACTGGTTTTTTTAAATGTTAAAGTCAATTCAAGAAATTAATGTAAAAGTGTTTCTTGTTAACATCAATAATCATAATATCTTACGTCAAACCAATTAGTTGATCCAATGTTGAGTTATTCCTACTATTATTATCCTACTTTAATCTTTTGATTTTTATTTCTCGCATGAATTTAATAATTTATATTTTCACAAACCATTTATTTTATTTAAATACATCAAAAAAAGGTTTATTTTTGAATGAGATTTGATGGCATGACTAGTTAAACTGAGTCTCTGTAGGTTCGACCCTTTTTTCCACCACCACAAAATGTAATGTGTGTTATTTAGATAATTTTAGTATATTAGATTTCTAATCATGACAGATAACAAATTTACATAAACAAAGAAATCAACTCTTTCATTGATGCAAGTATAATATTCTAGTTAAGTTTTTTTTTGTTTCTTGGAGTTAAAAAAACCATACATATGTTAGTCTAGTTTTCAATGTTTTCTGGATAAGATGCATATTGTTGTTGTTTTGAGTGGTATGATCAAGAACTAGCTACCACTTGATACAAAGATGATTTTATTGAAATGGAAAAACAATTGAGTAAGATAACTGTGCAACATCCTTACAAATCCAGTGTGTAAAAACAAATTGTAGCAAATAATAGTACTCTGGCCTTTATGACTAAGGTTTCAGTCTTTTAGTGTTTTGGTTATTTTGATATTGTTTAGGACTAGTCATGTTAAAGCGTTACCATGATTACTTCAAAGTCATCATAATAGGTTTGTCAGGACCTTCTATCGTTTTGTATCATTTTGGTATGAGTAATGAAAATGAATCAATTTTACATCAACTTACTGGAAAAAAATGAGATATTAGTAATCCTATTACATAATGTCGTATTAGGCATACATAATTCAATGACGGACTTGCAAGGCCTCGAACCTACAAGACAAATAGTGAACATCAAACAATTATGTGTAACTTTCAATTAAGTTCATGGAAATATTGGTTAATATAATTCGTTATTGAAGTGGTAGAGTCGACACACGTACGTCTTCAATTCTTTTTATTGACTTGACAACCTCTTGTATATATTTAGATATTGTAATAAAGAGCATTGTCATACGATTTTTCATTAGCTTGCAATACTCCTTGCATTTTGATGCCAATAATGGGGAATCTATGTGCCACTTTAGAATTTAATGAACTCCAAAATAGTGTTGTCAACAAGACTCCATTGCCGAACCTCCATTTGTACCACTTTAGATTTTAATGGTGGTGGTAACACAACAACAAATGATTCTAGCTATGAAAAAATAAATACAATTTTAACAACTATATGGTTTAAAAAAATTAATTGCATAAAAAGTTAAATTACCATTTCGAATACTTGACAAGTAATCATTAGTTCTTGGAGTTATAGATATCGAATAACACATTAGAATAATTTAAAATAATAGATTTATCAAGGTTTAACCTAGTTCTATTCTTTAGGACTTCTACATGCTTTCAATGTAAGTTTTAACACCATCTTTAACCTTCTTACTTTTGGTAGATATAGATTTCGTGTTTTCAGAACTGGCAATGACTCTGATTTTAACAATTTTAGGAGGTGGGCTATTATTTCCTCATCTATGTAAACTACTTTTCAAAGCAACATTCATGCAAAATCATCATGTGCACCATCAGAACTTGTGTTCTGTACTCGTAGAAATTCATGTACTCGTAGAAATTCATGTTTGCTTTGGATTTAGGGCTGACTAAATATATTTGGGTGTATGCAAATCTCATAGTTATATAAAAAAAAAATACTTGAATACAAAACAAACCACACCTAATAAAAGCTAACTAAACATGACAAATATAAAAACAATTTATTCAGAAATTGTTATTCGAATTCCTGATTATGGGTTATATTTCATACACTGAAATTGTTTTTTGGCTTTAAAGCTAACTACCTATTCTAAAAAAACTGAGGAGGTTTTACACTTCTTCATCGCATCATGAATTTTTCTGTTACATTTCAGACACTTTCTTTTTGAATTTCTAACTACAAAACATGGAAATAAAAAATGTAATACTAACCTGGTTCAACATATGCTCCTCCATATACAAATCCTTGCTTCTTTTTATTAGAAATTTTCTTAGAATCCAAAACGCCGTTCAAGGATGTGGTAGGTACCCGATGTAGGGCGTACAAGTCTTATTACATGGTTTAATGATGTCAACTCTAGTAGAAATAAAATGGTGATGACAATATCATCAAAGATGCCGAAGTGATTATCCGTTTTGGACGAAATTAGTACGGTTGATGTAACACGGGCCGATCTTCAAGACTCATAACTTTGTTATGAGGTTTGACGTTTTTATGATATTTGGGATCTTTTAGGGCCTCAAAACAATATTTTTGCTATATACTAATTTCAAAAACATCATTTTATTAATTGATTAGGAATCCTATCCTAATCAATTCGAATTTTCTAGGATTAAGGAAAGAGACTAACTTCTTCTCCTATAAGGATTCCAGTTTTCCTTTGTATTGAGATAGATTACGTTTACAATTAAAGAAAACCCTTTTGATAGTTATTATTTTGTTGATGTTGATTGTAATCGGTCATTCAATCCGATCGTCTGAGCATTAGTACCACACGTATATTGCCTTATATATATATATATATATATATATATATATATATATATATATATATATATATATATATATATATATATATATATATATATATATATATATAGGGGGGGGGGGGGAGAAGGAGACCATTATGGGTGTACGTTTGGATGAATCAATTTGATCCGATCCAATCAAGTGAATCCAAATTTATTTTGGTTTTGAAAACTTGGATCTGAATAATCCAAACTAAATTCAAATACGATCCGAACCAACCAAATTACAATTTGGTTGGATCGGTTTTTACAATTTGGTTTTCAAGAGTGTGAATAATTTGAAACATATATAACTTGAATATTAACTAGTTATGAATTGAAATTTATAAAAAAACCACTAGTTAAAATAGATTATAATTTAATATTTACAGATAAGAAACTTCTAAAAATTACATATTAAAGTTTTTTTTAGTATGCGTGACTTTATAATCTATTAAAAAACAATTTAGTAAAACTTAATAAATAATTAAAGATATACATTAAAAATAATAAATATAAATAAATAATTGTTATTCGGTTTTTGTTTCATAAACCAAAACCAATATTACATCCAAAATAATAATTCGGTTTTGCTAAAAACCAATCCAAAAATTCGAATATCCGAACCAAATAGTGCAATCCAAATTGTCCGCTTGGACAATTCGGTTTTATCCAAATAATGAACAACCCTAGAGACCACATAAACAGGTAAGAATCATCTTATCCCTGGTCTGAACGACGACTGCACTTGATGGTCATTTTGACAAGCTATTAAAATCTTGGTTATTTTCTATAATACACAAAAAAACATGTGATATTTTTGAGAATATCCCAGCACTTAAAATATATAGAGTGGTTGGTAAAAAAACAAAATAAATCTTACACCAATATTAAGCTATGGCTTTTTTTTTCAAATACTATCAAGCTAAAAAAAATCCCAAAAACGATAGAAGAAATGAAGAATGTACAACTTAAGCCGCATATAGTTGTATGGACACTTTCATGACACTCTGTTCCTTGTTTCCTGTCTTTCCGGATTAAATGCATGTGAACATTTTTCTTGACCAACAAGTCTCGAATTCTTATAGTTTGCTTCATTACCTCGATATCTTTGTGTGAAGGAAATGCGTTACACATATGCTCCCGTTTGTGGCTTGTGGATTGACCCTTTTGTCCTTGGACGCTTTCTGTGGCAACTTTTGCATGTACGATGATTTAATTTTAAAGGCCAAACCGCCCTTCCCAATAATTTTTTTAAAGAGTTCACAAACCAAATAATCTAAAAACATTTTTAATCATATATAATATATTAATTAGGTAGAAATTTAAATGAGACGGTGGAAATTTTGTGAGACGGGGAGTCGGGTAGACGCAATCCTCCCCACTTATTTTGAAAATCAAAAAATAAAAAGAATAAAATAGGCAAAACTAATGAGATTTTCTTTTAATTTCTACTTATTTTCGCTACTTTTTGTATCCAAACAAAAATTTAAAAAATAAAAATAATAAAAAAAAACCTAGAAAAATAAAAAAATATTTCAGTGGAATGTTACACATTCTAATAGAATATTACATTTATACACATTCTAATAGAATATTACACTATAAGTGTAATATTCTATTAGAATAAGACAAAAACGTTAATTTTTTATTTTTTTAAATAAAAAAAGTGATAAAAATAATATATAAACATATTTTTTTCTATTTTTTCATTTATTTTGCATTTTTAATTTTTTTACACCTAAAATGAATGGCTAAGATTGCGTCGCCCCGTCTCACAAAATCCCCACCGTCTCATATGAACCTAACACATATTAATTATATATGATATTAAAAAAACATATTGGCATACATGTTTTAATCTATCCTAACAAATTTACCTATTTTGATCTATTACCTAATTCCTCTACTTATTTTTGCCATTTAGGTGGACCATCGTCCAAATTAAAGATGATTTTTGATGTATTTGTGGAAGAAATATCACCACCGGTTTGGGAAATCACATAGTGATAGAATTATCATTCTTTTCTTCGAGTTGCTCCCCACCTACCTGAGTGTCTATAAATAAGCTCCCAACACGAGTCCAAATTAAAATCTAATAAAAAAACAAAGCAATAGATGGGTGAAATAGCTTGCTCTAAGTCTACAACAGGGTTAAAGGTCGACGGGCATCATCAGAAAATGGTGAAGAAAACATCCGAACTGAAGAACATATGTGCCTTTCAGATGCCACTTCATTATCCAAGGTACAAGAAACATGATTATGAAGAGATGTCTGAATGGAAGCTTGATTGCCGTCTTAAAGAATATGGACTGCCAATCGATCATGGTGATGTGAATGAAAAGAGAAAGTTCGCCATCGGAGCATTTCTTTGGACTTGATCAAACTCAAACTTACTAGCTTCGTAAATGGGTTTCTTTCTGTTAATCATTCAGTTTTATATAGTGTCAGATATCTCGTACATGTTTAGTGTTTCTTTATCGATGTTTAAGATCATTTGGTATTATTGAAGGGTTGTATAATGGTGTAATTATGGATCCAAACTTCACAATATACTGTGTAATGATTAGTTGATTCCTATGAGAAAAACAACAAAAGTTGGGTTGAAATGTTAAAACATATGTTTGGTGCATTTTGTGTGTATATCGTTTTAGACATACTACTTTGTAAAATAAAAACATGTCATATGAATCAATGAGACAAGACAATTACGTAAATAAATAATATTTAACACTAGTTTTAAATCATTTTTTTTTGGATCGGTAAATCTAATCTATCTAAACTACTCCTAAAATACATCTTAAATTCCACCTATGTCTCTAACGAGGCTTGAACCATCAGCCTCAAGAAGGAAGGGCAACACCTGGTAATTTTAAATCAGTTGATAAATCGATTGATAGCTAAATAAATAGCATTAAACAATATTTTCAACCCTAAATCCTTCATCTTTCCACAATTTCACAAGAATTGGAACCCAAAAATCTTCATCTCACTACAAGAAATGTCAGCAATACCGATGACGCCTTTAGCGGCGACAGCCGATATTACCGACGACAACGAAAACATGCGTTTCGTGTCGACCTTTTAGCGGCGATTTGTCGCCGGTAAAGGTTTTAGCGGCGATTTTTGTCGCCAGTAAAGACGACATACCTTGTAGTGTCTTCTTGTTTTTGATGTAGATGCTTGAAAAGAGGGGTAAATAAGAAAGGTCATGTTGCAAATGACGTTGAAACAAAGCATATTGTATATGAATATGTCTCTAGACGATGTCATGTGCAAATAAATGAAACTATATATTGGAAATGTCGAACCATGCAATACGACTTTAAAGTCGTCAAAGCATCAAAAATTTATTAAGAATTAAGATGGATCTTCTAAATATTAGATTTTCATAACTAATGCTAGAACACAAGGTATCTTCGACTACTTTAGAATAATATGAAATATTGAGCTCGTGTTGCTAGGTTTTATCAGAGATTGTATTGTTGTTGCTCGGTATTTGTTCTGTGCAGGTTTAAGTATTTGAATGCGTCGAAATGGTTCGGGTAGCTCAAAATTGACATGATTTTATATCGTTAGTCTCAATTTAAGTTTCAAAACAGTATATCTTGTTTTTATATGTTTGATCTATCTAAATAGCTTGTAATATCTGGCATAGTAAGTAATCTCTAAACGATGAACAAATATTGGTGATTTAGTTCAAGTCAAACTACTTTTTGAGCTACGAATGCATATGAGTTTTGCTACAAATTTAAGATTAGATTTTTTATTGTAGTTATTGGTTATAATTAAGCTATAATACTATTGTCAATTTCTAGAATAATTAAGAAGCCTCATTTTTTTTTTTTTTTTTGCACTGGGCCTCAAATGACCGAGGTCAAAAAGCTTCAAAATTTTCAAAATTTCCAACTTATTTTTAAGTTCTTGAAACATCATAAATCGTTTGTTCTTCTAATGAACCGAGGTCAAAAAGCTTCAAAAGTAAAGAGTTATATTCCAAATCATGTATTTTAAACCAAAACTTCAAACCATGTCCTAATCCAAAGATGTAAGTTGGTCTAAATATCAGTCAATGAGAAAGATATTTAACAAAATAAAATGAATTAATAACAATATATACGGTTCTCCAACTTTCAACGAACCAATAACTATAAAACAAAAAAAGCCATCTTTTTGATCCGAGGAAATAAATGTGGGTTTCAAACAATCAATTATTCATTAAAATCAAGAACAACACAAGATTGTGTTACCTACCATTATTCTTATCCATATGAAATTATGACAAGTGTTACATTTAATAAAACTAATAATATTTTAATACACATGTCACAATTTAATTTGGATAGGAAGATTAGTAGGAATAAAATGTAAGAACAAAAACAATTTCTCCGATTTTAATGGTTTCATGTTCCCGAATTAAACCCACAATTTCCATGGTTTCCAAAAATGAGCCGATTGCCCCTTCTTTTTTAACATCTCCACATCCTTAGTTTGCATCTACATCACATAGAGGGTGTTTTTTGTTTGATGCTAAAGAACCAATGGAAGGAGGAGTTGGTAGAGGATGTAAATGGTGGTTTCTGTCAAGATGTTGTTTGGAGGGATGTGCATAGGGACTAAAGGGTAAAAGACGTAGAAATCAGGAGTCGCACGGATGTCAACATTATATTAGGTTTTTAGGTTAATCGGTGGCAATGGCCCATGCATTGCCCAAGATTTATTATTTTATATTTTTTGACTGTATAAACTAATACAAAATATTACTAATATGTAAGATTACTTATACAAAATAATTAAAAAAAATAGTGAAGGCAAATAGAGGCACTTTTACTAGAAAATATGTAATTGTTATCGTAAAAACTAAAACGGAGAAAACAAAAATAGGGATAAAATGGTCATTTTAGAACATTTAACAGATGAGTCTTGATGGCAATAACGTTAGGGACTAAGCGTGCAATTTTTGCCAACCACAGTAAACATCCATGCAAAAATTTCAAAGCTTGGACCTAAAGTGCAGAACCGTGCATAATTAAAATTAACTATAAAGATCAAAACTATAATTAATGCATAAAAACTACAATGAGTAGAAGTGTAATTTAATAATTTCCTAAATCAAAAACTACAGTGACCAAAATTATAATTAATACAAATTTAAAATTACATGGACCAAAACTATAATTATATGAAATAAAAATATATAAGGACTAAAATTGTAATTAATTTAAATTATAATCTACAAGAACCAAAAATGTTGTTCTTTAAATTTAAAATTAGAGAGTCCAAAATTGTAATTAGACAATTTTTTGATAATTAAAAGAATAGTTAATTTGATTTTGTTTTTTTTCAAAGTTATTACAAAAGGAAAAAAATGACAAAAAAATGATAGAAAGTGGTCAATTTATAAAGTTTACCCTCTATTTTCTAACGGAGATAATGACTTGGAAGGGTAATGAACTTCTAATATTGTTCACTTTTGGTCATTAGACTTATTTTTATGTTTAATTTACCCATGAACTTTTAAAATTATTCACATTATACCCTAATGAACTTCTAAAATTATTCATATTTGGTCATTAAACTTATTTTTGTGCTTGATTTACCCATAAACTTTTTAAAGTTATTCACATTATACCCTTATGATCGGTGATATAAGGTTTATGCTTATTTGGCATCCTACGTGGCATCGGAATGCAGAGACATAAATAAGGGTCAATAGTTTTCAGTTGGGGTTCGCCTTTTGTGCCCTGATCTATAAGGAATGGTAGTTCAATATTGAAATGTATTCCTCCTCCTCAGCTTTCTTTCAAGATGCCACTATATTGAAAATATCTCTTCATGATATTTATGGTAATCTATAGTCTCAAGAAGCCATTATAATGAAAAAGTCTCTGGAGGTGGACGGTCTATTATCTCTAGTTGTTGCTCAAACTGCTCCTCATCCAACACTTCATCATACTCCTAGATATTTTGCTATGACCTTAACGAAGATATCTACTTGGCATAAACAATGGGTTTTTTTTATTCACTAGAAAAGAAAGGATGGTGTGCAAGTTAACGAAACGTTTGTAGTTGGATCTGACATGTAAGTGATGAACAAGTTGAACAAGTTGAAGAAGCAGTTGTTCAAAGAGTTCAAAATAAAGGACTTGGTAATTTCCAAAGAGATTCTAGGCATGAGCATAGCCATAGATAAAGTTGTTATCACTCTAAAGCTTTCCCAACAAAGTATATTAGGAAAGCCTTAGAAAAATTTAGCATGACAGTTGTTAAGGCCATAAGCACGCCTTCAGTGAGTCATCTAAGACTCTAAAAAACAGTCACCAAATACAGATGAAGACAATGAAGAAAAGAGTAAAGTACCTTATGCATCAGTAGTTATCGCCTAATGTATGTACTAGACCAGATATTGCTCATGCATTCAGAGTCATCTATAGATTTATGTCAAATCTGGGAAAGAAGCATTGTGAAGGAGTCAAGTGGCTACTACGTTACTTGAAAGGAACCTCATAACGTTTCCCTATGTTTTAAAAGAAAAAGGTAATCCTAGAAGGCTTCACTAATATGAATCTAGAGGGTTGTGCAAATATGGGGAAACACACATCGGATTATGTGTTCACCATTTGGGGTACAACCATTAGTTTGATGTCCAGATTACATAGAAGTGTTGCTCTATCAACCACTAAAGTTGAGTATATATCTATAGTAGAAGCTAGCAATGAGCTTATTTGGTTGAAGAACTTCCAATCAGAGTTAGACATGAAACAAGAAGAATGTGTCATGCATCATGATAATTAGATTGTAGTTGATCACGTGAAGAATCCAATGTTTCACAGCAGAACCAAACACTTCTAGATAATGTACCACTTTACTAGAGACTTGACAAGTGACAGTACTCTAAACTTGAAGAAGATCTTTGGTACGAAGAATCCAATATATATGTTCACCAGAGTGTTGGCGATAGATAAGTTAAAGCTATGTATGACTTCTACTGGCCTTCTAAATACTTAAGGGGAAGGTACGAGCTAAAGAGATAAGGATTACAAAACATGGATGTCATCAAATTGGTTGATCGGCCTCCAAGTCTACTATAGTTGGAGGGAGAGGAACGATTATCAGAAGCACCTGAAGTATGAGACACAAAGGTTGATTGCTACTCAATGTGTTGGGTCGTGTGTATGGGATGAGGACGTAATTCTTGGTTAAACATGAGTTATAGCGCTTGATCATCATTTTGACGTTATTGTCTCTACGAAGACTGAGCATGAGGTTTTCGAGGGTGGTTCATATATCAATTTCAACATCAAAATCCAAGGTATGATGTGCTCGATGAGAAATATGTTGCGTTCAATGACAAGGTCTGTTGTACTTGGTGAGAAGTTTGTTGTGCACCTTCTGTGCAGTCTACTATGTAGACTGTTGGGCTTGATATTAAGGGTTTGGGATGAGTGTTTAGACCAAAAAATCAAACCAAAACCGGTTAGAATTGGATAAGGCATGATCAGTCCAGTTCGGGTCCGAGATTTATTGCTTATTCAGTTGCTAGATATTTCGGTCCGGTTCCGAAATTAAAGACGAGAGTTTGGACTAAAAAACCAAACCGGAACCGAAACCAAACTGGAACCGAATAGGGGATTTCGATCCGGTTCCGGTTCTCATTTTCTTACTTATTCGGTTATCGGTTTTTCCGGTTCCGGAACTGGTTACATCCATATTAAGGGTTGTTGTGTATGGCCAATTAGTGAGCTAGTGACATCATGGGCTTATGGCTCCGACCACAAGCAATTTCAGGTTAACTCGTTGTTATAGATAGATCTCCTATGTGTGAATGTGACCCATCTAGAAAGCGTGTGTGATTACTATTATCAATAAAATCTCTCTCTAATTCTGTCATTGGTGTAGCTTGATTTATCTAATCGAGTGAACCACATTATTTCATTGTCTTCTTTATTTTTTTAAATATTTAATTGTCGTAGTTGTGTCTTTATCGATCCTTAATACTAACAATATTAAGTTCTTTGAAATTATTCTAGAATTTTTAGTTATAATCTCTGAAATATTAAGAGTTAAGACTCAATAGACTGAATAACACGGACGCAAATGCCATAACTTAAAATGCACATCGAATAATTGAACTTGTATACCATCTTATTTAAAAATGTTGAGCGTTAAAAACTCTACGAAATGATTCCATGATTTTCAAGATGAAAAACATATATTAGCTCAAGAAAAAATATGCATCTTAGATGTGCATTTAAAAAAAGAGTTGGATTATTAACTATCTAGAAGAGCTTAATGTTACAATTGGATAATAAACTATTTAAGTTGTTTATTAAGCACATATGAACTGAAATTTTGTTATCAAATGTATTGTTACCGATACATTTGTTGAAAGACCATTTTGACTAGTGTTTGAAAGAGAAAGGGGTCGATTTGTTTGCTAGGTGTAAGCAGCGTGTAAGGGATGGGATAAACACTTCCTTTTGGAATGATTTGTGGTGTGGTGATGTGTGTTTGCATGACAAGTTTAATCGTGTGTTTGCCTTGGATTTACATAACAACTGCATGGTGGCGGAGAGAGTGAATCTTCTAAGTTGGGGCTCGTTTTTGCGTCATGTGCCGACTGGTGGGGTCGAGTTAGATCAGTTTCAAGCGTTGAAGGTGTTAGTGGATCACGTGATGATTTCGAATAAGGAGGATGGTTGGGTATGGGATTCAGATTCAGCGGGGGGATATTTGGTGGCGTCGGGTAGGAGTTTGATTGACAACTCGTTATTGGAGGTGTCGAATATGAAGACCAGGTGGAATCGGGTTCTCCCTGCTAAGGTGAATGTTTTTATGTGGAAACTACGGTTGAATCGTTTGCCTTCCAAAGTTAATTTGGAAAGTAGAGGTATGAATTTGGACTCTACCTTGTGCCCGGTTTGTATGACGGATGTGGAGACGGTCAATCATCTCTTCTTTTCTTGTGAGATGACTCTTGATCTTTGGACGTTGGTGGCAAGATGGTGGGAGCTTGATATTCCTATATGTTCGTCTATTAGTGATTGAGATTCTTGGTTTGATGACCTTCGAATGAAGAAAAAGGCAAAAGTGTGTTTGGAGGTGGTTTGTAATATTTTGGGTTGAGAGATTTAGTCTTTTCGGAATAGGTCCTTGTTCGATAAGAGTACGACTCTTAAGGCGGCTTTGTGGGATTTCATTCAATCCCAATCGTTTCTTTGGGTTTGTGCTAGGTTTCGTTCGCTTAAGATTTCTTGGTGTGATTGGGTGTATAATCCTAATGTAATTATTTCTTCATTGTAATTTTTGCTAGCGTTTTGCTAGCCTTTTATTTAATATTATGTCGCCGTTAAAAAAACCATTTGGACCTTCTATGTTTCATTTAATAAGTATGTTAAAGGATATTAATGTTATAAATTGATAATGAACTATCTTAGATGTTAAAAACATCATTCATCATTCACCACCATCCATCGCCGTTTAATACATGTTTACCCAAGTAGGTGAAAAAATATGATAAACAAGGTCTACTTAGGTTAACATTTTAATTTTTTTTTATTTGAAATGGTTTTTGATTTTGGTGGTGGTAAACCATGATGGGTGATGGTGAATGGTGGTTAAGGTGGTCAGAGATGATTTTTTAACGGTTTATGATGATTTTTGAAGAAAATACTAATAAATTACCTTTCAAGTTTTGATGACATATTTTTTCAATACAATACAATTCATAAATATTTTTAATTGACATTTGACTCATCTACAAAAAACGAATGTGTAATTTTTCATAAACACCCGAAAAAGGAAAAACAAATGAAAAAAATACACAAATCTATCTATCTATCTCTCTCTCTCTCACTCTCTCACCTCTCTCTCTAGATATGTGCTCCTCACTTGAGCTTAGATACTAACACTATGTTCTTGAATTTTTGTGAGGAAAGAAAAGAAAGTGAAGGAAAAAAAGAGAATAGAATGGAAGGGAAATAAAAAAAAGTTGTAGTTTCATGTTCCCGATTTAGGAAGAATGAAAAAAATATAAACATTTTATGTGTTCCCGAGTTGAAATGAAGAGAAATGAAATTTATATTTAAGTCTTATTTTCATTAATGAGTTCCTTTCTTTTCAAATCTGTAAATATATGTGGAGCCAAGAGTGTCTCTCCAAAAGAGTCCTTGTGGAGAGATGGAGACTCCAACATATATTGATACTTATAAGACCGTGTCGTACCAATGTGGGATACATTAACACTCCCCCTCAGAGACGTACGCTCGATGAGGTTATAGGGTGCGGGATGCCGGCTCTGATACCATGTAAATATATGTGGAGCCCAAGAGTGTCTCTCCAAAAGAGCCATTGTAGAGAGAGGGGAGACTCCAACATATATTGATACTTATAAGACCGTGTCGCACCAATGTGGGATA
The DNA here is from genome assembly GCA_023525715.1 of Cichorium intybus. Taxonomy (NCBI): domain Eukaryota; kingdom Viridiplantae; phylum Streptophyta; class Magnoliopsida; order Asterales; family Asteraceae; genus Cichorium; species Cichorium intybus. The sequence continues at coordinate 28,459,283 of CM042017.1, read as the reverse complement.
CACTAACAGCTTTCAAATCGGAATGAAAGTTACGAGGGAAGATTATCCTTCCTCTTCATTTTTCTTATTTTCAATTCCTTCAATTAAAAAAACTCGGGAACATCAAATTCTTTTTATTTCTTCTCGGTTTAATCCACTTCCCTTCATTTCTCTCGTTAAATGAGACTCGGGAACTGAACGTAAGAGATTGTCCTCTGAAAGACATTGCCAGAAAGAAAAAAACCCTAAATGGCGACATCAAAGGTTTTGGTGTACCTTTGGCATTTGCTCTTTTTGTCATCACATTGCCTACCGTCATTCATGGTCAACCTTTCGCTCCGTCCCCTGCTCCTACAAAGTGACTGTCAATCTGTCTCTCCTTTGTTTTTTCATTGTCTGTTCAATTTACATAAAATGCTGAGAAAAAAAAAATGGATGTGTTTGATTTGTTGAATAATTCTTGTATCAAATTTCTCTGACAAAATGTTGGAAAACAAAATGATATATATTTTAGTTTTTACATTGCGGTAATTGAATGTTTTGTTTATGTTTCTAATTAATTTTGGGTTAACGAAAAGATGGATTATTCAAAGATTTGGGACCGACATTGTGAACTGGTTCACTGTTTTGATTCATACAATGGAGAGCTTTCAGAACCTAGGAAATTTCTGGATTTATATATGTTTCATGTAATCATGAACAAACATACCATCTACAAACCATTTTTTAGGTGACAATTTCATTCAATCCCCTTTATTCTGATTTTATTTAATGAAGTTCCATCCTCTTACTTCTTATCGTAAATGCACCTCAAGCTTTTGAGCTTCAAACAACCTTCAACCCTTTCATTTACAGAAATCTTTGATAATTTAATCGAACTTTTTAAGATTTGATTTGATTTATTCTGACATTTAAGATCAAAACATGTTTTGACATAAAGTTGTAACTATTCATTATCTAGCACATCAACTGACCTGGGGATAACATATTTGCTAATGCTACTGGCTTTAGTGCTCACATACATCTTATACAATACACATCTAGAATGACCCTGTTAATCTCAGTTAATTATTAAAGATTTATGGGTTTGAAGATTTATTTCTAACTATAATGATATTATGATAATAATCTATTAGTTTTATTGTATTTTAGTGAATAATTATGAATTATACATCTTCGATTTTGTGATAAATATCGAATGCTTTATCTAATGAACGTGCCATTCGTGCCAAGTACTTATACAAGTTGAAATTTGAAACCCTTGAGTGTAAAAAAACTAAATTGAGGCCCATAGTGCAAAAATGAGAGGCTATTTGGGCTGGTTGGCTCATAGTTGGGTTTAATTATCACGTTATGATACCTCTCCGTCTCCGGCTCTCCCTCACAATTGTTACAGCTTTATTTACGATCGGGTTTGCATGGTAACCAAGCCGGGAAAAATCCCAAATGTAATAAATAACAAAACAAAAACCATACCGTGAACATATTACATGAGTTTGTTTGAATTTGAAAAGCATGAGCTTAATATGACTTTATCGTAGGTTTGAAAAAAAAAAAAAAAAAAAAAAAAAAAAAAAAAAAAAAACTAAATTGGTTCTGAGTTTGAGATCAAATCAAACGGATGATCAAAATGATAAAGGAAAACTATTTTTATAGCTTTAAGAAACAAAATAATTTTTTAGCAGGTACCCTCATTAATCATTATCATTGTTTTTATATCAGATATTTTGTAGGTTGAGTAATTACAATTATATTGAGAACTTACAAACATTTTGTTTGTTATGTATTGAATACCTTTTGTTCACTCCTACCATCATACTACTGAAACATTGAATGTTTGGACTTTGGAGGATATATCGTAAAAGCTTATATTTTACCAAAATTCTGTTAAGCTGTTTATATATATATATATATATATATATATATATATATATATATATATATATATATATATATATATATATATATATATATATATATATATATATATATATATATATATATATATATATATATATATATATATATATATATATATGGGTAAAGTGAATATATATAACAGCTACATATAAGTTTAGGTGTGGAATACAAAATACCATGTCGTTTTGATAAATCCTATCTTAAAACAAACGAGATTTCTTCCTAATAATACTATCTGTTTGATATTTTTACGTGATTTCTGAAATATCTTGAGGTTTTACACAAGCTTCACGATTTTGCTTATTACGTAGAGTGTAATCGATTTGCAAAACGCATTTAACTGGTCAAAATTCGTATCTGCTAATTGATTTTGGTAATTGCTTATTCGTAACTACGCTTCTCGAAACAGGTGATGTCGAACTCTTATTAACCGTTGCAACAGCTCTAAAAAACAAGCAATAATGTATTCTTAAAATCTATAGAAAAAAGAATGACCAAAAATACAAAAATAGGAAATTCCGTACTCTTCTACATGTTTTACAACATCGTAGTCTTCCGGCGTCTTAAAACTTTGACATGAATCCAAAATGTAGCCCATACGTTGACGCGGACAAATTACAAATAACGTAAAGTGTAACCTGATAAAATTTAACATATTAACGTAAATTATTTATAAACATATAAAACTTATAACAATAAAATTTTCAGAATATGATACCCTTGCAAATACGGTGCTAGAAAAATATCATTTTCTTGATAAAAGCACATCATGTCAACAAACACTTTTGTGACACTGTTAGTTTGCAAATCTACATCTAATCTGCATTGAAAAGATGTGATTTTGTTTGGGTCAATAAAAGCGCATTTATTATCCGATGGTAACATCAGATGTAGCATCCTCAAAAAAAACAAAACACTAACATATATTATAAAGTTAAACTAAGAAATATTAGTAATGTAAATGTTAACATACTTACATTTGAAAGTAAAAAATTGAATGAATATCGAGTGTCTTGTTTGTCATAATCTCTTGAACCATATATATATATATATATATATATATATATATATATATATATATATATATATATATATATATATATATATATATATATATATATATATATATATATATATATATATATATATATATATATATATATATATATATATAGAGAGAGAGAGAGAGAGAGTCAGGATCAAATGAGAACCATTTTTTTCGTGAGAACCTAGGAACCTTTTGACTGAAATTTTTTTTTCAAAAAAAAAAGACATAATACACCTAATCGCTTATATTTAAGACCTTTTGTCAAAAAAAATTTGAAAAATAATATATATACACGAAATGTGCACATATGCATTTTTTTCGCAAATGTGTATATGTACACGTTTCGTGCATATGTGCACATTTCGTGTATATATATATATATATATATATATATATATATATATATATATATATATATATATATATATATATATATATATTTCAAATTTTTTTTGATAAAATATCTTAAATATAAGCAACTAGGTGTATTATGTCATTTTTTTTGAAATTTTTTTTCATTTAAAAGGTTCCTATGTTCTCATGAAAAAAATGGTTCTCATTTGATCCTGACCATATATATATATACATATATATATATATATATATATATATATATATATATATATATATATATATATATATATATATATATATATAAATTGTCACTTCATGCCTGGCATCTCCAAACATTCCCGGTTCGCTTTTAACAAGAATCGGGAATTCAATTTCGTGGGTCATAAAATTATTATACATTAGCCTGATCGCTGGCCTTCCTTTTGAGTTCTTTTGGCATCACAAATTTACGTATTGGCTTCTTAGATGGTAAACTCTGGGTCTCATGATATTTTCTTTTTAGTTGTGTCTACATTAAAAACCATTTAATCATTAATAACTTTTAAACATTGACAATAAGTTTAAGGTACTACAATAAGTTTAAGTTACAACCTGATCACCAGGAGGATTATGGACAGTCTTAGTCGATGTCGGAGATGGTTTCACTATCGGTGTTGTTTTCTGGGTCGATGTCGATGTCGATGTCGGTGTATATAGAGGTCTTTGATCTTTTTGCACAGTTGGCATGGACTGAAGGTTTAGTAATTGTTACATATCAATGTCATCAGATACTACTAAAATACTAAAATATGGAAAGTAATTTATATTTACCTTAATTAGAGAAATTGAATTTCTCAGCCACTGAATAAAACTATAGAGGGCAGTCTCCAGGTTATATGCTTCTTCCCTCGGCACAGGAAGAGGGAACAATTTATAAGATTCATAGACCTTTCGTACGGATACCTTTAAATGATTTTCTCTGAGAGGTATCCCATGTAAAACCCCATTTTCAGATGGGTGAACTTTCACTGCGGCTATTGCTTGATGCTCCGTATTTGATGGTCGCAGCAACTCACAATCCATGGGAACCTACAAACACGTACACACGGTCATAGTCACACACATACTTACACACAAACACACACACACACACACACACACACATATATATATATATATATATATATATAGATATATATATATATATATATATATATATATATATATATAGATATATATATATATATATATATATATATATATATATATATATATATATATATATATAACATGTACTTAATTAGTGTGTTTAGGTATGTTTGTATGGAGTTTATATGAATAAAAAATACATACATTTGTATTATCTAATTCACCCAATATTGGCGATACAACACCGGTTTCTTTATGTTCGGACTCCTCACTTCTATCTCTTCGTTGTTACCCGCACCGTCTTGTGGCATCATAGTAGGATTCACCCTACTACCATCCATGGAGTCGACCACGTCTTTTTCGTTATCCATCCCCTTAGCCATCATATTGGGCACCATATCAGCCATCAGCTTTGCATATATTTTGTCATATATTCTTTGAAACAATCTATCCTCTAACTTTTTCACCAAATCTTCAATATCTGGTAACTCGTGTTCTTTCCTGTTTCTCTGGTTTTTCCTCGATTCTTTTAAACTAACATTGTACCCCACCGCCCTCGTGCGACTAGGGTGCTCTGGTCCTAAAACCTCTTTCATCAAATCAACTTCATCTTTATCCTTCTCTATCTGTAAATGCAAACCATGTGATTGTATTAACACGTGCTAATCAAACAACATCATTTAGAGATGATAAATTAAAAAATACACTTACAAACTCATTTGCTTATGCATCACTCTCGGGCGCTACAATGTATTCCCCTGAGATAGTGCGTTTTGCCCTGGCAAATATAAACTCTCTAGCCTGCTCGTCTGATATGTAGTGCCCTTTTATTTTTGCACCTAACTCGATATCTTTATCTCACCTCTCTTTGTTCCCACGATACCCCCATGGGCCTCAGTGGGCTGGATTTTTGTTCATCTTCACAATCTCTGTTGCTTTGTTATTAATTTCTTTACAAATAAACACAATTAGAAATTATAGCATAAAAGACATTAATAAGGAGTAAAGTCCAACCAACCTGAAACTCTTCAATAGATTTTAGCTTAACAAATTCTTCCCATGTTTTTTTTGTCAAGAATGGGTACTTATCTGATGCATCAACACCCTCGCGCATTAACCCAACCAACGCCGACTTGTGTTTCCTCCATGCCTGGTTACATACCGAAAGAGTTCTTTTTTGGCATTGTCGTTTGGTATATGCCAATGATTCTATTTTTTTAAATTTAAAGTATAAAAATATTAGTAACAATTATTAATCAAAAACATATGTAACAAGTCTTAAATACCACACCTTAATTTCCAATCAAGATATTACATTAGGCCTTCCGGTGTGCCACCCGACGAGGGGTGCGATGCCGCGGGGAACACCGCCCCCTATGCGGGCAGCTCGTATTACTGACCCCGTGCAACGCCTCGTCGTCGTGCGAGTAAGAAAGTTAGTCGTTGGCTAACGGCTATTTTATATAAAAAACCTTTTTAATTTTCAAATACCTCTATATATATACATCCACATCTCATATATTTCTCTTACACATCTAATACACACACACACACACACATATATATATATATATATATATATATATATATATATATATATATATATATATATATATATATATATATATAATTGTCAAAAATTGCTGGTGTGCAAAATGGAAACATTCGTTGTGGATGGACTCAACAAGAAGATGCAGCCTTAGCGATAGTCTTCGTCAACATATCTGAAGACAACACTGTGAGGCGTAACGTCCGTGGTTTTTGGGCACATATAGCGGAATGGTTTCACACAATTTTGGGCGCACATGAATATCAGAGTAAGGATCACCTTTGTAACAAAAAGAGACATATGTCAGTTAAATTGCATAAATTTAACCAAATTATGAAGGCGAACCGACAACCGGGGGTCACCGACGAACAGATCCTTAGCAATCGTTACAAGAGTATTGGTCGACAAACGACACTGATATCACGCATCTCAATGCGTGGAATGTTATCAAAAATTCACTTTGGTTTCGTTGATCGTAGTTACCTTTTAATTATCGTATTTTAGGTTTTAATTATCGTATTTTAGGTTTTAATTTATCGTATCTAGGATTTAAATTATCGTGTACGGCTTTTTTTAAATGTGCATTTAAATGTAACTTTAGATTTTAAATGAAGTTTTTTATTTTGAAGTTATTAATAGTTTTAAATTTTTTTAATTAAGATTTTAATTTAAAAAGTGAGAGGTAGTAAGAGATGACCATTTTCAAGGGTGAGGGAAGGAGAGAAACCTTCTGATTGGATGTTGAGGTGGCAGGCAAAAAGTGAGAAGACACTCCTGAGGGCCATAGCGATTAATTTTGATCTATTATCTTTTTCGTATACATAACACAAGTTCATACAAGATTCATAAACTATAAAAATAGATGTATTTTTGTCAAATCCATATATATATATATATATATATATATATATATATATATATATATATATATATATATATATACACACACACACACACACATACACACACACACGTACATAAGTATGTATGTATGTATGCATGCATACATACTGAGGCAGACTGAGGAGTAGCGAGTACTCGGATTACTAGGGGAATACTTGGATTGAATAATTTATATAGAAATAATAAGTTGATTGAATTTCATTACAAAATTAGCTGAAACATCAATAAAATGATACAAGTACAAATGCTAAATTACTTCAAAAATAGATATTCAGTTGTTAATATTAGATAGTTAGATTTATCATCTAATCATCATTTTCCAATGTAGCTCCGACTTTTGTTGATGTGTACTTCATTTAATTCATATTTAACTACTTAATCTTTCTTTTATTGATAACTTGTTATAAATTTTGACAAACTTACGATATATAAGAAATATCATAACTTCATTAAAATTTATAACAATTAGATAAATATCAATAACGAGAGTACATGTTGAAATATTAGACGTTTAAACTATTTCAAAAGTTGATATTCAATGTTTAATATTAGAGTAATCTTTTAACCATTAGTCTTTTTTTAATCAAAATTTGTAAGACCCGTATCCTGATTATAACATATACTTAAAATAAGAGTTTTAGGAATTATATGATCATTGGTAGTTATAAAGCTAAAAAAAACTTTAGTTACAATTTCATATGAAAATCAGCATTTTGTGTCGTTTTTAGAAACATCATAATTAATTCTAGAAAAATCGTTTGGACCTCAAACCAGTGCACAAAGTTTACAAATTGAGTCTAGTACAATTACCAAAAATAATAGTAAGCTTGAAAATGACATTATATATGGTAAAAAATGCAATCTTTACTGATTAGTTCGGAATTGACAGATTAGATAGCCTGTTTTCAAAAATTCATAATAAATCATAGAAAAATCGTATAAACACGTAACATTAATCCCTGGAAAGGTATTGAGATAAATTTATGGAATATCAAATAAAAACGTGAATTTCATGGGTTTAAAATCGGCTAAACCAGTCTTGAACAGACTGATTCTAGAAGGTATTAATTTTAACAAAGTTATATTATTAAATTTTTTGTCAAAAGTGTCATGCCATTTTTTATTCAAGAATTCAAGTATAAATACCCCTCAAACCATCTCATAAACCACACAACTAAATCTCAATCCAATATATAGAGGTTTCTAAGCACTAGAGTGTAAGCAAGTGAGCGGAAGGAAGCTCAAAAGCCTAAGGAAGGAGTTATAGATCTCGACGACTGGTCATAAGGTAACTACAAGCCTTTTTATAGCTTAATTAGGTATTGTAAAATAATTTTTGTGTTAAGAAGTAGAATATTTAATAAGTATAACATATGTTATATTATACTAATTTCTAACAATAGTAAAAAAAACCTTAAAATGTCGTTATTATAACAATTCGTAATTTCCGAAAATAATACCAATTGATTTACTTACGAGGACGGTGACTAGGCCGATTACTTGGGATCTGGTTGTTGGATTTTCCGAAAGGCTAAAATGCTGAAAGGATCCTGCCATCCCATCTAATCTTCTACCTGGCCGTTCTTTACTTGATAAATCATGGAGTATCATATTGGAATTATTTAAGGGTTTAATGATGCGACTATAATATAGTTAAGGATTAAGAAATGATAGATTTCTTATTATGTTAACAGTTAAAGTTGAAGGAAATACAAAGCCGAGAAAGATAAACGATATAGTCAACTATAATCAGGTGAGTCTTCTCACTATACTATAGGTGATATTGCATGCGTAGGAAGGAAGATATCTTAGACTAAGGTGATCTTACATGTTATGATAATTGTATGAGTTATTGCTATGATAATGATTGTTTGTGGACGGAACGGGATAGCCCGCGAGCCAATAGGCGAACGGGAATAGCCTGCGAGTCATTAGACGGAACCGAAAAAGCCTGCGAGCGATAAGACAGAACGGGAACTGCCCGTGAGTCTTCAGGCGGAACAGGGATAGCCCGTGAGTCTCACAGACATATGAATGGTTATTGTGTGTTGTATGTTATGTGATGGATCGTATGGTATTTTGAGGAACTCACTAAGCTCCGTGCTTACCCTTTCCTTATATAAACTAGTATTTCAGGTACATCAGGTACCATGGATGGCAAGGCGTGACGTGTATACACTGTGCTGCTTCATTGGAGGACTGTTTTTGAATGGATGTTCCGCTATGTTGTGATTTCATTAACTTTTGTTAATCCTGGGATGTTTTCATTAAACTTATAAGTTATGGAATTTTGTCAAAATTAATTAAGTGGCTTTTCTTATATTGAAGTATCCGTTTAATTTTTTTTTAATTTTACCCTAAAATTTTGGGATGTTACAAGTTGGTATCAGATAACAGCTTGAGAGAATCAGGCTCACTTAGTGAGTTCTGGACTCAAGTTGAGGCTTAAGAGTTTTCTTAAAACATTTTTACGAAAGAAAGATGTTTTATGAAGGGTGAACTGAATACACAGTGTGTACCTCCAGCCGACGCCAGTATGAGAAAAGGGTTAAGTATTTAATATTGTGGATGTTAAAAAAAACATATGGTATATGTTTGCTGAAATGCCTGGTAGTGATCACACATTGTTGTATTATTATCTGCTATTTGCTAATAGAACTGTATGCTAGTGCCGATAGGTTGCTTAGAGATTTCCACTAAGTTGTATACAATATGGACTGAATAGTCATAGAATGTGTGAGTTGACATTATTTCATGTTCCTTGTTTGGTTGTTGCCTTAGGGAAGATTCTCTTATTTGAAAGACTGTTTAGTTCGATATTGTATACAACTATGTCCACGAAACAATCTGTCATCACTTGAGGAAGTTCCGTCTTAGTTAGAATAGCAGGGTGGGGGTGGGATTCCAAGTATTCCTAGAAGGGTTGACATATGCCTTGTAAGGGCATATGTGTTAAAATTATCGATGAGAAGCGAATTGGATATTTCGAGACGGGTCTTGGAACGAACATGGATAGGTGTGGAAGGTAGTAGTAGAGCTCCTACTATCGAAAGCACAGGATCTGCGTTTGAGTCGGGAGTTCGTCACGAAGGATCCAAGGAGCTGAGTATGTGAGTGTCTAGCATAGTTGACTAAAATGCTAGTGTAATGTGGTAAACCTTTATCCATTCGATTGGTGAATGTTGATTGTGAGGTTCAGTAGGAACAATTAAGATGTGATCATACCAGTTTGGTTGGACCGATCATACTTAAGTTGATTACTGAGCTTAAAGACTGTTGAAAGGGAGAATGTCAAAGTGCTATTGTGGTAGCTATTTTTCATGCAACTAATGGGCGCACAAGTCAGGCAGGGACTAGAGGATGCAAGGGTGAGTTTTCCAACTCACGGTCAAAGAGGTGCAAGCGACGCCTGAGATGATAGTGGGTATTTTTGAGTCGACTCTGTACATGCCTGGTGCTGTGTAATAGTGGGGCTACCTACCCTTGTATTGATCTTGCTTGAGTGATTGATCAGGTCGTGTGGGTTGAGAGACTGGATCACTCGCTCGTGATTGAGGTAACTGACGATAGAGGTGTTGACTAGGGTCGCAAGCGGATAAGTAACATATGGTGGTTGATGTAAACGTCTTTACATTATCGAAACATGTTTATTGAGATGGTGTTTACCCCTGATGCAAGTTGTTGGCTGAGCAGAGTGGGCTTGGTTTTTGTTCGAGAGTAAGAGCTCGTAAAAAAAATTATAAATCGAATAAACAGACTTGGACTTTAGTCCAAGTGGGGGAGGAATACAAAATTAAGGGAACAACATGAATATTATATTGAATCGATGAAATTATTAAAATTATAGTAACACGTCAATATATTTAATTCATTACTACAACTTTATATTAATACATTAAGAAAAGTTTACAGAACTACTAACCTAAACCGGAGAATCAGAAAGAAGCGAGAAAAGATATTCTACACTCCAATGTTTGTCATCATTAGGTTGACTTGTACCTTCTTGAGGATTTGGAAGTGGTATGCTTTCAGTTATTGGAGGAGGAGCTCCAAGGTATGGGGTCTCGATAGGGTTGGAACCTGTAACCGCATGATTAGGGGCTAAATATTGACTCATTTGGGGCGTGTGTAAGTAGGGCAGTGATGAGGAAGGGCTCTAATTCGGAACCAGTTGGGGGTAGCTATAAGAAGGAGGAAACCAGTCTAGGTCACCTACAAAGCCTCAAAAATTCTCCTCACTCGAAGACTCGAGTAACCCAGGGTTAATACTACTCATACCAGAATTAGATGGCGGAGATTGCTGCTGTGTATGAGTTCTTGATGAAGTTTCCCCCTTTTCCTGGATTTTTCTTTTTCTAAATACAACCTTATGAGCAGCTTGTATTAGCTTCTTTGTGCCGTCTGTTAGACCCGATTGTGACCCTTCAATTATCGCTTCTTTTTCTTTATTTAGGTTGGGTATTAAATCTCCCGATAATTCTGTTGCCTCAATAAATTCATTACCAAATTCATGTGGCACAAATAACTTTAGTAATTTCAACCTTATGATATAAAGGAATTAAAAAAAATGTAGTTCTTTACCTCAGCACGATCAATAAGGGTTTGCTAACTCGTAAGTTGTCGTTGGGGCCAATGATTGATACCTCTAGCTCTACAGCGTTTTTTAATTGTGTCGTTCCAATGTTGAGTTCCTTCGCAGCTTTCTCAATTGGTTCGTTAAAGTGTTCAGCTATTATTTCCCTACTTAATAAATGTCTGAAACATCTTCCACTGCCACCTGCTATGTTTTCTGAACTAGAAGGTTCAAATCCAATTGTATTGTTATCATTCTGGATCATTTGAACATGATCCTGATTTTTGACCCAAAGATGGACATTGATTCATCAAAATTAGTGGCCTCTATCGGTAATAATTGTTGGTTTTCAACTAAAATCTCAGGATTCTGAAATCCTTCTAGATTCCTTTGAATCAACCGAAGATGATCTTGATATTGAAAACCAACCCCAAACTCGGGATTCAATTTAATATTTATGTTATGAGTCCTCTGTAATTGATTCTCATCCTGAATACCAACCATGAATTCTTGATTCATGGGGACAAACTCACTGCTTGTTGGGTGCACGTCCATGAATGGATTATACTCAGTTAGACCATCCACAAATGGGTCTACAAATAACACATGTCAAATGATAAAACAAAATAGAATACTTATAAATGGACCATTCAAAAGAATTTAACCTGGTAGAAGGCATGGAGTCTGATCAAGTGCAAAGTCAGATGCATGCACCGGATCATCTGAGTTAATGTTCAACTCGGGAAAAATTTCCGGCTCATCGTGGAGATGCTCTATTGGTAGTATATCTGGAAGACTGTACCATAATTCAAAATCAAACAAAACATTACAAAGGTAATCGAAGTATGGATGATATATGTCTAGAATGTTAGAGTCACCAAACTCTATTAAGAATGCTTGGTTTGAAGTACCCTCTCCCTGCGGAAAACCAGGTCCAGGTTTCGACAGATCGCCCATTGAAGATCTGTTTTCCATGACTCGACTTTAAATATGAGTTCGTTTACGAACAAACTAGTGATAAGAGAGGATGAGACTGAAAATGAATGATACTACATACCTGTATATATAGTATCTTGCAGCTGGAACCGAAAGGACACACGAAACTGAAAGGACACCTCACGTTTTAATTACCGAAATTCAAACTAACTACAGTAGATGCGACTTTTCACTACCCCAAGTGATATTTTTTCAAAATTCCCTGCTTTACTCTGGTAAGAACGAGATAATAAAGAGACTTTTGAAATAAAACAAAATTTTATGTCTCCATATAATGGAAATAGTTTAAAGAGTGTTCAGTACTCCAAAAAAAAAAAAACTTACAAAAGAGGATGTAAATTTTATATTTCGGTGAAACACAAAAATTTGAAGATTCTACAAAAATAGACTTATTTAGCCAAAAAGTATTTAAAAGAAATGTTGAATTGAGGCAAATGTGTGTTAAAATATGACGAATTCATATAAATACGAAATAGTGTTAAAATTAGGTGTTGCAAGTTAACTAGGTTAACTATGTATATAGGTAGATTAGAAAGTACTAAATATGTACTGTAGATAGTAGCCGGTCAAGTCGATGTGTGGGACTGTGAGAAACAGTTAGAGTTTTTTTGTACATCTAGAGTAATTAAAAGAAAGAAGTATGGAGTGAATGAGAATAATAGGACCTTAAGCATTATTACAGAGGTATGTGAATGTTGAAAGGGAAAGATAATTAAATCTTGTAAAGTTTCGGCAATAAGACGAGGAGGATTTTGGAAGGACACAAGGAGTCGATGGAAAATACATAGAGGCGTTCAAGAATGCGGATTTCGGAACGAAATCCAAATAAGTGGGGGAGACTTGTAAGACCCGTATCCTGATTATAACATATACTTAAAATAAGAGTGTTAGGAATTATATGATCATTGGTAGTTATAAAGCTAAGAAAAACTTTAGTTACAATTTCATATGAAAATCAGCATTTTGTGTCGTTTTTAGAAAAATTATAATTAATTCTAGAAATATCGTTTGGACCTCAAACCAGTGCACAAAGTTTAAAAATTGAGTCTAGTACAATTACCAAAAATAATAGTAAGCTTTAAAATGATATTATATATGGTAAAAAATGCAATCTTTACTGATTAGTTCGGAATTGACAGATTAGATAGTCTGTTTTCAAAAATTCATAATAAATCATAGAAAAATCGTATAAATACCTAAAATACATCCCTGGAAAGGTATTGAGATAAATTTCTGGAATATCAAATAAAAACGTGAATTTAGTGGGTTTAAAGTCGGCTAAACCTGTCTTGAACAGACTGATTCTAGAAGTTATTAATTTCAACAAAGTTATATTATTAAAATCTTTTGTCAAAAGTGTCATGCCATTTTTTATTCAAGAATTCAAGTATAAATACCCCTCAAAACATATCATAAACCACACAACTAAATCTCAATCCAATATATAGAGGTTTCTAAGCACTAGAGTGTAAGCAAGTGAGCGGAAGAAGCTCGAAAGCCTAACGAAGGAGTTATAGATCCCGACGATTGGTCATAAGGTAACTACAAACCTTTCTATAGCTTAATTAGGTATTGTAAAATAATTTTTGTATTAATAAGTAGAATATGTAATAAGTATAACATATTCATTTCCAACAATAGTAAATAAAAACCTTAAAAACGTCGTTATTATAACAATTCGTAATTCTGAAAATAATACCGATTGATTTACTTACGAGGACGGTGACTAGGCCGATTACTTGGGATCTGGTTGTTGGATTTTCCGAAAGGCTAAAATGCTGAAAAGATCCTGCCACCCCATGTAATCTTCTACCTGGCCGTTCTTTACTTGATAAATCATGGAGTATCATATTGGAATTATTGAAGGGTTTAATGATGCGACTATAATATAGTTAAGGATTAAGAAATGATAGATTTATTATTATGTTAACAGTTAAAGTTGAAGGAAATACAAAGCCGAGAAAGATAAACGATATAGTCAACTATAATCAGGTGAGTCTTCTTACTATACTATAGGTGATATTGCATGCGTAGGAAGGAAGATATGTTAGACTAAGGTGATCTTACCTATTATGATAATTGTATGAATTATTGCTATGATAATGATTGTTTGTGGACGGAACGGGATAGCTCGCGAGCCAATAGGCGGAACAGGAATAACCTGCGAGTCATTAGACGGAACGGGAAAAGCCTACGAGCGATAAGACAGAACGAGAACTGCCCGTGAGTCTTCAGGCGGAACAGGGATAGCCCGTGAGTCTCACAGACATATGAATGGTTATTGTGTGTTGTATGTTATGTGATGGATCGTATTGTATTTTGAGGAACTTACTAAGCTCCGTGCTTACCCTTTCCCTATATAAACTACTGTTTCAGGTACATCAGGTACCATGGATGGCAAGGCGTGACGTGTATACACTGTGCTGCTTCATTGGAGGACTGTTTTTGAATGGATGTTCCGCTATGTTGTGATTTCATTAACTTTTGTTAATCCTGGGATGTTTTCATTAAACTTATAAGTTATGGAATTTTGTCAAAATTAATTAAGTGGCTTTTCTTATATTGAAGTATCCGTTTAATTTTTTTTAAATTTACCCTAAAATTTTGGGATGTGACACTATTGTTAGAAATGAGTAAAATATAACATATGTTATACTTATTACATATTCTACTTCTTAATACAAAAATTATTTTACAATACCTAATTAAGCTATAGAAAGGCTTGTAGTTACCTTATGACCAGTCGTCGGGATCTATAACTCCTTCGTTAGGCTTTCGAGCTTCTTCTGCTCACTTGCTTACACTCTAGTGCTTAGAAACCTCTATATATTGGATTGAGATTTAGTTGTGTGGTTTATGAGTTGTTTTGAGGGGTATTTATACTTGAATTCTTGAATAAAAAATGGCATGACACTTTTTACAAAAGATTTTAATAATATAACTTTGTTGAAATTAATAACTTCTAGAATCAGTCTGTTCAAGACTGGTTTAGCCGACTTTAAACCCACGAAATTCACGTTTTTATTTGATATTCCAGAAATTTATCTCAATACCTTTCCAGGTATTTTACGTATTTATACGATTTTTTTATGATTTATTATGAAATTTTGAAAACAGACTATCTAATCTGTCAATTCCGAACTAATCAGTAAAGATTGCATTTTTTTACCATAGATAATGTCATTTTCAAGCTTACTATTATTTTTGGTAATTGTACTAGACTCAATTTGTAAACTTTGTGCACTGGTTTGAGGTCCAAACGATATTTCTAGAATTAATTATGATTTTTCTAAAAACGACACAAAATGTTGATTTTCATATGAAATTGTAACTAAAGTTTTTCTTAGCTTTATAACTACCAATGATCATATAATTCGTAACACTCTTATTTTAAGTATATGTTATAATCAGGATACGAGTCTTACAAATAGTAAACAAAAACCTTAAAATGTCGTTATTATAACAATTCGTAATTTCCGAAAATAATACCAATTGATTTACTTACGAGGACGGTGACTAGGCCGATTACTTGGGATCTGGTTGTTGGATTTTCCGAAAGGCTAAAATGCTGAAAGGATCCTGCCACCCCATCTAATCTTCTACCTGGCCGTTCTTTACTTGATAAATCATGGAGTATCATATTGGAATTATTGAAGGGTTTAATGATGCGACTATAATATAGTTAAGGATTAAGAAATGATAGATTTCTTATTATGTTAACAGTTAAAGTTGAAGGAAATACAAAGCCGAGAAAGATAAACGATATAGTCAACTATAATCAGGTGAGTCTTCTCACTATACTATAGGTGATATTGCATGCGTAGGAAGGAAGATATGTTAGACTAAGGTGATCTTATATGTTATGATAATTGTATGAATTATTGCTATGATAATGATTGTTTGTGGACGGAACGGGATAGCCCGCGAGCCAATAGGCGGAACAGGAATAACCTGCGAGTCATTAGACGGAACGGGAAAAGCCTGCGAGCTATAAGACAGAACGGGAACTGCCCGTGAGTCTTCAGGCGGAACAGGGATAGCCCGTGAGTCTCACATACATATGAATGGTTATTGTGTGTTGTATGTTATGTGATGGATCGTATGGTATTTTGAGGAACTCACTAAGCTCCGTGCTTACCCTTTCCCTATATAAACTAGTATTTCAGGTACATCAGGTACCATGGATGGCAAGGCGTGACGTGTATACACTGTGCTGCTTCATTGGAGGACTGTTTTTGAATGGATGTTTCGCTATGTTGTGATTTCATTAACTTTTGTTAATCCTGGGATGTTTTCATTAAACTTATAAGTTATGGAATTTTGTCAAAATTAATTAAGTGGCTTTTCTTATATTGAAGTATCCGTTTAATTTTTTTTTAATTTTACCCTAAAATTTTGGGATATTACAAAATTACATGAAATCTAACAAAATTAAAATTAAACAAAGTTTAATAAATAACTAAATAAATTCAAAATTACTGAGTTTAACCGATTTTCGAGTAGTTTTCCCGACTTCGCTTAATTCACCTCACTAAGAGCGATATATATATATATATATATATATATATATATATATATATATATATATATATATATATATATATATATATATATATATATATATATATATATATATATATATATTGAAAGGCAACATAAATAAACAAGAGGGAAGACCCCAGCCAGTGGCTGGAACAACCCCAAAAAAGAGTACAGACGATTACATTTTGAAAGCTAATCTAGGAGATAACAACCAAAGTCTCCTATCTAACTTGATCTTGGATGCTCTACTATCAATCCATAGGAACGACTTAGATTGGATAAGAGCGAACACCTCTCCAACCCTTCTCCTTTTTCCAGAAAAAATAATTTCGTTTCTATTTTGCCATAAAAACGCCATTGTCGTAACACCTGTCACTTGAAGCGCTTTTTTTTCAGTTGGAATACGTCCTTTATCTTCAAGCCTGTCTAACATCTCCTCAATGGAATTCCCATAGTGAACATCTATCTCCCACCAAGCCGCAACTTTGTTCCAGATGTTCCTAGCGAAGGCGCGATATATATATATATATATATATATATATATATATATATATATATATATATATATATATATATATATATATATATATATATATATATATATAAAGGACTAAACTTATCCATGGTACTAATTTCGTCGGAATCAAAAGAATCAATAGCCAAAAAATAGGTTGTAAATCTCTTACGTCGACGCATATATAGATAATTATAACAAAAAACTCATTTCATTTTTTTTATTTTTATTTTTCGATATTATTATTTTTCAGAAATAAAAACTGAATATACCAAAATTCCTAAATTTTGTCCTTTACAAATAGACATTCATGTTGATATATAAAAACAACTTTTTTATGAGTATAGCTCGTCTGGATTGACAATGTGAATATGAACTGTAAAAATTTGAATATGATATATAAAAAACAAACTTTTTTATGAGTATCGCTCGTCTGGATTCGCAATGTGAATCTCAACTGTAAAAATTTGAATCTGAGTAATTATGTTTTACTTTTCAAAATTTTACTACTTCAATATTATAACAATTTATAAAGAATATACTTGATTCGAAAGTGAATTACTCATAATTACACAAAAGTTTACTCATATACACATGTCAATGTCGTAAGATATTGAGAATTTTCTTAGAAAATAAAATTTGAGAAATTTACTTAGAATTTTTTACTACTTAAATATTTTAACCTTTTATAATGAGTTTACTCTAATTCACTATTGAATTTACTCAAATTCACATGAAAATTACTCTGATTCATATATCAATATCATATCGTATTTGAATTTTCTCTAAAATATTAACTAATTAATTTACTTAGAAATTTTTAACACTTTAACATTTTAATAATTTATAATGAATTTACTATGATTCATAAGGGAATTCCACTCACATTCACACAAAAGTTTATTCAAATTTACATGACAATATTATATGGTATTGTAACGCGAACAATGAATAACAAATCATATTCACATGTGAATCTCAACAAACAGAATTTTCAAAAAGAAAAAGTCATTTTTTTGTATATTAATATGGTTGTCTCCTTATAGGGACAAAAAGTTATAAATTTCTAGATATTCGGATTTTTTTCCGACAAATAATAAGTCTTAAAAATTAAAAAACGAAAAAAAAATGATGTGAGTTTTTTATAATCCTGTACATGCGGTTTCACCGTAAGTTAGAATATATACATACATATATATATATATATATATATATATATATATATATATATATATATATATATATATATATATATATATATATATATATATATATATATATATATATATATATATATATATATATATATATATATATATAGGGTTGGGTTCTTGTAAGAACCTAAAAAACCATGAGATCTTGAGAACTTATTCTGATTGATTAGATCATAAAAGGGCATGATAGTCATTTAGCAAATCTCATTTAATTCTGATTTTTTTTATTTTTGGCAACAATAATAAATGTTCCTAAAATCAAGCATATTAGATTTGAATTTTCAAATTTAAAAAAAAATCAAAATTTCGTTTTTTTTAAATCATATTTTTTTGATATTTGAAAAAAAAATTAATTTATTTTAATTAAATTTTTGGAATTTAAAAAGACATAATTTTATATATTTGTATGTGCATATATACATGTTCACATGTGCTTTTTTTAATACAATGCATATATGCATAATCAGATTTCTGAGTTGTGTATTTTTTAATAGAATACATAAATACATATTTAATTTTTTACATTATATTTTCCAGGGATGCATACATGCACATTTAATAACATTTCGTAAAAAAACATACAAAAAATATTCGTATTTCATAATATTCGGATATCATACTACCAATTTATTAGAAACAATAATATACAACTATTTTGAACATTAAATACAAAAAATATACAAAATACATCGAAAATTCATGATATCTTCATTTTTCAGTCCTTCAATTTGCTTGATAAATTCTTCAAAATCTGCAAGAACATTAATAAAAATTAATATAAATATATATTCAAAAACATTAAAATAAATACATACATGCATATAAGCATATGAACAAATGCACATCTATTTATGTATATATGCAAATATGCATACAAGTGTACATGAACAAATTGATATACATCTGCATATGTGCACATACGTTTAATACACATATGCATATACGTTTTTGCATATATATACTCACCTTTAAACAAACATATGCACTAGTATAGACATATACACACACATTTTTGCATATATGCACATATGCATTTATGTACATATGCACATATGCATTTATGTACATATGCACATATGCATTTATGTACATATGCACATATGCATTTATGCACATGTCTACATACCTTTGTATACATGTATTCATATTTGAACAATAAACATAAATGCATATACAAATATGCATATATTTTATGCACATGTATTTGCTTTTTAACGAACATATGCACAAACATGGATATACGTGTTTAGGAATATATATATATATATATATATATATATATATATATATATATATATATATATATATATATATAGATATACATATATATATATATACATATATATATATATATATATATACATATATATATATATATATATATATATATATATATATATATATATATATATAGATGTATATATATATATATATCTATATATATATATATATATATATATATATATATATATATATATATATGCACATATGCATACATCTATGCATATATGTGCATGTGTATTTATATCTGCACATATGCTAAATATCCACATATGTACATATGCATTGTACTTCCAATATTTTTCTCATTAAAACATTGTATAAAAGAACTACCTAATAATAGCATTGCACTTCCAATTTTTTTTCTTATTATGACATTATATTTTGAAAAGTTGACCCAATTATAGCAGTGTATAAAAGTAGGAGGCTTTAATAAGCAAATCAAAAAAGTACATTGCTATTCTAGCATTCAATTCTAAAACGTTGCTTTTGTATTTGGATGACATTGGTACAATTGAGTAGATATTTCAAGGAATAACAATGTAATAAAAAGAAATGAAAGTGAGATGCTATAATAAACAAAACAATAAAAGTACATTGCTATTTCTTGATACAGACCTTGTCGTGATGCTTTACAAGCCAAAGACTGAGGTAAAACCTTCCAGCTGAAAAGCTTCCATGTAAGGCTACCGCCCCTCCACCAAAACAGGCCCATTATCGTTTTTAAACGGTTAAAACACAAGCAAAAGGGTTGCATAAACCCTAACCCTAACCCCTGACAGAAAATGAAGATCATATTGAGATTCCATAAACTTTTCAATAGAAGATCAAGATCAAAATTATAGTACTGACTGAATTAACTCACAACATATTAAAGATACTGATAAATAGGAGAGGCAACTATCACATACCTTCAAGCTTTTAAATTGAAAAAGATAGTAATTCACGGGAAAACCCAGGTTTTCAATTCATATCCAGTCAATTCATAAGCGTAGAAATTATCGAACCTTGTTCTGCATCGACTGCATCAATGGGGAATCGATCAGTCCAGGACTATTCGAGGCAGATGTAACTCGGGTACTAATGCTCCGACGACCCACCATGTGAATCTTAGGCATGATAAGCTGTTGACGACCCAACTTCTCCACTAGAACAATTAGGCAAACAGGAGATTGGGACTGGTAACGGCGAAGATCGTCTGCAAGATAGATTTGTGTTTCACGTCTGCAAGATAGAAGCGATTAAAATCAAGGGATTTGTTGATCGGAGTTGACATCGAAACCAATCAGACTCATCGGAATCAAAACCCAATGGATGGCTTGCCGATCGGAGTACTGACATCGCAGCGGTCGTCATGCGGTCAAAAATAATAAAATACCTCACTCTCACTTAGTACAGTGGTAGTCAGGGTCGATCCACAGGAGTTTCGTGGTTAAGGTAGGAAACATATTACAAATTGTAGTGTCACGCTACAACTAGAGGATCTAGTTTCTAACTTTTACCAAAACAGTCCCAAAAGCATAAAATCCAACAAATCCCAATCCAAGCATAAACTTAAACTAAGATCAAAACCAAAAATCAATCCAATTACTTATTGAAATCAGAAATGCAATTCAGAAACAGAAGTAACAAAGATCAAGCCAAAACAATCAAACATCCAAACTCATTCCAAGCATCAAAAAGGTAAAAAGAGTAATTAAACATAATCGAATGATTAACTATATAAAAACTCAGATCCAACTTGTTCAAAACAGAAAACATAAAAATCAGAAACTTAAAACCTAATGCTAATGGTTGTCACACCCAATAATACCAAGCCAAGCTACTAGAACTACTAAACTAAATGAAAATTAAATAGGAAAACATAAATACCACGTATGGTCGATTGAAAACTGAAACTCGGAGTCAAAGAAGCCTTGGGTGTCATTCCTTTGCTGATTCTTTGCTACTGATTTCGACCTAGAAGCCTCTATTTATAGTTTTGGAAAATAAGAAGCAGCGTCGTGCGCACTTAGAATCCGCGGCGCGCATATTAGTTTATCCCCGTTTTTTCGGCATTTGAATTCTTCTCACCGCCTCATTGCTGACTCAGCGTGTCGCGCCCTTGTGCATTTCCGCGGCGCGCGTGCTTATTCGACTCTTTTTGGCTTTATCTCCAAACTTCTTCCATTTTGTACGCATTTAGCCCCTGTTTACATCTTTTCTTTCCAAACAAGCACTGACACAAAAAGTGAGAATACCACAGCATATATGATATAAAATCACCAAGAATAGGGCTCAACAACGACTAAAATACTTGATATTACTAGGCGTTGTCAAACATCCCACACTTGTGCCTTACTTGTCCCCAAGCAAGAGAGTTTTTAACAAATTCTAACAAAGACTCAAACATTTTTGAATGCGTTCAATTTCAAAGCTTATTGCCCCACGAGTTAGAGTGAAATAGTTTGTGAAAACATAACCGGAATATTCTTTGGAATTCATGACTTTCTAGAGAACCTTCCTTGATATTACTAGGCGTTGTCAAACACCCCACACTTGTGCCTTGATTGTCCCCAAGCAAGAGAGTTTTTAACAAATTCTAACAAAGACTCAAACATTTTTGAATTCGTTCAATTTCAAAGCTTATTGCC